>ML661344.1:7213014-7738598 GCA_007570785.1 Antilocapra americana | reverse complement strand
AAAATCAACACACAGAAATCCCTGGCATTCCTATACACTAACAGTGAGAAATCAGAAAGAGAAATTAAGGAAACAATTCCATTCACCATCGAAACAAAAAGAATAAAATACTTAGGAGTATTTCTACCTAAAGAATCAAAAGACTTCTATATAGAAACTATAGAACACTGATGAAAGAAATCAAGGAGGACACAAACAGATGGAGAAATGTGCCGTGTTCGTGGATTGGAAGAATCAATATAGTGAAAATGAGTATACTACCTAAAGCAATCTATAGATTCAATGCAATTCCTATCAAGCTACCAGAGGTCTTCTTCAAAGAATTAGAACAAATAATTTCTCAATTTGTATGGAAATACAAAAAACCTCGTATAGCCAAAGCAATCTTGAGAAAGAAGAATGGAACTGGCGGAATCAACCTACCTGACTTTAGGCTATACTACAAATCCACAGTCATTAAGACAGTATGGTACTGGCACAAAGACAGAATTATAGATCAATGGAACACAATAGAAAGCCCAGAGTTAAATTCACGCATCTATGGACACCTTATCTTTGACAAAGGAGGCAAGAATATACAATGGAGAAAAGACAACCTCTTTAACAAGTGGTGCTGGGAAAACTGGACAGCCACTTGTAAAAGAATGAAACTAGATCACTTTCTAACACCATACACAAAGATAAACTCAAAATGGATCAAAGATCTAAACATAAGACCAGAAACTATAAAACTCCTAGAGGATAACATAGGCAAAACACTCTCTGCCATAACCCAAAGCGGGATACTCCATGACCCACCTCCCAGAATATTGGAAATAAAAACACGAATAAACAAATGGGACCTAATTAAAATTAAAAGCTTTTGCACAACAAAGGAAACTATAAGCAAGGTGAAAAGACAGCCTTCAGAATGAGAGAAAATAATAGCCAATGAAGCAACTGACAAACAATTAATCTCAAAAATATACAAACAACTCCTGCAGCTCCATTCTAGAAAAATAAACAACCCAATTAAAAAGTGGGCCAAAGAACTTAACAGACATTTCTCCAAAGAAGATATAAAAATGGCTAACAAACACATGAAAAGATGCTCAACATCACTCATTCTCAGAGAAATGCAAATCAAAACCACAATGAGGTACCACTTTACACCAATCAGAATGGCTGCCATCCAAAAGTCTACAAGCAATAAATGCTGGAGAGGATGTGGAGAAAAGGGAACCCTCTTACACTGTTGGTGGGAATGCAAACTAGTACAGCCACTATGGAAAACAGTGTGGAGGTTCCTTAAAAAGCTGCAAATAGACCTGCCATATGACCCAGCAATCCCACTACTGGGCATATACACTGAGGAAACCAGAATTGAAAGAGCCACGTGTACCCCAATGTTCATCGCTGCATTGTTTACAATAGCCAGGACATGGAAGCAACCTAGATGCCCATCAACTGACGAATGGATAAGAAAGCTGTGGTACATATACACAATGGAATATTACTCAGCATTAAAAAAAAAAATTCATTTGAAGCAATTCTACTCAGATGGACGAAACTGGAGCCCATTATCCAGAGTGAAGTAAGCCAGAAGCAAAAACAACAATACAATATATTAACACATATATATGGAATTTAGAAAGACGGTAATGAGAACCCAACATGCGAGACAGCAAAAGGAACGCAGATGTATAGAATAGACTCGTGGACTTTGTGGATCAGGGTAAGGGTGGGATGATATGGGAGAAGGGCATTGAAGCATGTTAATTGTCATGTGTCTAATCAATCGCCAGCCCAGGATTGATGCTCGGGGCTGGTGCAGCGAGATTTCCCGGGGGGGAGGGAGGAGGGAGGGGGGTTCCGGAGGGGAAGCATATGTAAACCCATGGTGATATCATGACAATGTATGGCAAAAACAATAAAAAATATATATATATCAAGTAGAACTGGCTAATAATTGACATTCCAACTATTCATATTTTACTAATTTATGCCCTTCATTAATTTCCTGCTTTATCTACTTCTATTCACAGGGTATGAATGAACAAAAACTGCAGAGTAATAGAACAGCTTCCTTTACCCAGCCATAATAGAACCCAGAGTATCAATATGGCCAAATAGCCAAAATCCAAGACAAAGCATTAACAGTGGCTGATTTTGGTTTTGCATATGTTTTGCAGAAAACTTGTTCTGACAGATAAAGTAGGTTCCATGGTCAAATGTGTTTGGGAAATGCTAAATTAAACAAGATAAACCAGATTTCTTTAATGAAAACTGTTAAGGAACTTTTAACACACTAATGTAGCAGGGTGACTCTAAAGTGATTGTGGAACTTCTGTGTGTGTGCAGAGTATCTTGTACAGTGGTGTTTCACAAACATGCTCTGAGCTGTTACAGCTCATACCTGCCCACCTCAAGTATTTTGAGCATAGCTTAAAGGCAAAATGTAAGTCACAAGAAGTCAGAAATAAAGCTCTTGTTGCATTTGAAGTTTCAGTATGCTCAATTACATAGTCTATCAAAGCTTGCAGAAGCTCTAGTGAAGAGAAATGTCATCACTATCAGATAGCTGTGAGAAAATACCTACAGTATTCGGAGATTAATACATCAGCCTGTGCCCTTTTGAAACATGGCTGAAAACAGTAGCACCTGGGAAAGAGGACAATTCTTACTGGGGCAATTTATCTCAAAATCTGTACACCCACTGCCTGTTCATCTATGCTCAAAGGGTGACTGAATCACTTTAGCTTCTTTACTATATATGTAAAAAGCCATCAACCTTGGAAATATAAAAGAACTCGAGCTTGCTCATCACTTGTGAAAAGAAAATACAGGACCGTGAATTACAGCTAAATTCTTTATGAGCTGTAGTTGTGATCGACTACTGTCCCCGCCCACAGGCGGTTTCCACATCATCTGGCTGGGTTACCAGAGGTTTTGGGTTGGGTTACAGAGGGCTGAGCAAACATCCTGAAACCAGCATGCCAAGCAGTCTTTAAGAGAATCACAGTCCCCACGTCTGAAGAAGTGGTGTGAAAATCATGAGGCAGGATAGGGATTAAGGTCAAAAGAGTGAGGCAACAGATTTTTCGAAATAATGGCTCTTTGACAGAAGCTTCTACAACTTTTGGCAGCCCACTCCAGTACTCTTGCCTGGAAAATCCCATGGACGGAGGAGACTAGTAGGCTACAGTCCATGGGGTCGCAAAAAGTCAGACACAACAGAGCGACTTCACTTTCTTTCTACAACTTTAAATGCTGAAGCAAGTTAGGGCTCCGTCCTTTGTTTCACATATGTGAATGAAAGGAACCATCATTCATCTGAGGTATGGCTACTTTGTTATTCACATAGTCCATACAAGGGTGTGCTCTCTGGACAGATTCCAGAACTTCTGTAGTAATCCGGTTGTTCTTGGAATAGAAATAGGCCATCAACCTCAGCTTGTTACTCATGACTTCCACTGACAGAATTTCCTTTAGTGCCTAGCTATTGATATATCTGTTTGGACTGTCTTCAACCCTCAGGAACCAAAGGTATTTTATACTATTTCTTCCTCCATTCTCCACCTCTTTATCTTATATTCCCAACTCAGATATACTGAAGAGGAAGGAAAAGGAGGTTTTTTACTATTATTCTGGCTACTTACATATAAATACATAATAAGCAGCAGTATAATAAACATTAATATAATTTGCTATCAAAATAGCTAATGTTTATATGACATTTACACTATATATTAGAATTTTGAAAGCCAAATCACTGTGTATTCATCAAATCTAAGATCATAAAAATAATTATATTACTATAGTACCTAACGTTGATTGAACATTTACTATATACTAAGTTCTGTTCTAAGAAGTTTTACATATATTAATTCATTATTTCTCAAAATAATTCCCTGATGCAGGTACTATTACTTTCCCATTTAAAAGATGATAAAACTGAGGCACAGAGAGATTAAGTAGCTTGCATAAGGTCACACAGCTAGTAAGGTAGAAAAGCTGGACTCTAAATTCAGGCAACTTGATTGTAAAACCTGTGTCTTTAACCAGTAAGTGAATAAGATAAATTATTTTGGAAAGTAAATATATTTACTTTCATATGTATATATATATATATATGAGAAATAGATTTAAAGGTCTATATCTGATGGACAGAGTGCCTGATGAACTATGGATGGAGGTTCGTGACATTGTACAGGAAACAGGAATCAAGACAATCCCCAGGAAAAAGAAATGCAAAAAAGCAAAATGGCTGACTGAGGAGGCCTTACAAATAGCTGTGAAAAGACGGGAAGCAAAAAATAAAAGAGAAAAGGAAAGATATAACCATTTGAATGCAGAGTTCCAAAGAATAGCAAGGAGAGATAAGAAAGCCTTCCTCAGTGATCAATGCAAAGAAATAGAGGAAAACAATAGAATGGAAAAGACTAGAGATCTCTTCAAGAAAATTAGAGATACCAAGAGAACATTGCATGCAAAGATGGGCTCAATAAAGGACAGAAATGGTAGGGACCTAACAGAAGTAGAAGATATTAAGAAGAGGTGGCAAGAATACACAGAAGAACTGTACAAAAAAGATCTTCATGACCCAGATAATCACGATGGTGTGATCACTCACCTAGAGCCAGACATCCTGGAATGTGAAGTCAAGTGGGCCTTAGGAAGCATCATTATGAATAAAGCTAGTGGAGGTGATGGAATTCCAGTTGAGCTGTTTCAAATCCTGAAAGATGAAGCTGTGAAAGTGCTGCACTCAATACACCAGCAAATTTGGAAAACTCAGCAGTTGCCACAGGACTGGAAAAGGTCAGTTTTCATTCCAACCCCAAAGAAAGGCAACACCAAAGAATGCTCAAACTACCACAGAATTGCACTCATCTCACACGCAAGTAAAATAATGCTCAAAATTCTCCAAGTCAGGTGTCAGAAATATGTGAACCGTGAATTTCCAGATGTTCCAGTTGGTTTTAGAAAAGGCAGAGGAACCAGAGATCAAATGGCCAACATCCGCTGGATCATCAAAAAAGCAAGAGAGTTCCAGAAAAACATCTATTTCTGCTTTATTGACTATGCCAAAGCCTTTGACTGTGTGGATCACTATAAACTGTGGAACATTCTGAAAGAGATGGGCATACCCGACCACTTGACCTGTCTCTGGAGAAACCTGTAAACAGGTCAGGAAGCAACAGTTAGAACTGGACATGGAACAACAGACTGGTTCCAAATAGGAAAAGGAGTACGTCAAGGCTGTATATTTTCACCCTGCTTATTTAACTTATATGAAGAGTCCATCATGAGAAACACTGGGCTGGAGGAAGCACAAGCTGGAATCAAGATTGCTTGGAGAAATAGCAATAGCCTCAGATATGCAGATGACACCACCCTTATGGCAAAAGTGAAGAAGAACTAAAGACCCTCATGATGAAAGTGAAAGAGGAGAATGAGAAAGTTGGCTTAAAGCTCAACAGTCAGAAAACTAAGATCATGGCATCTGGTCCCATCACTTCATGGCAAATAGAAGGGGAAACAGTGGAAACAGTGGCTGACTATTTTTATGGATTCCAAAATGACTGCAGATACTGACTGTAGCCATGAAATTAAAAGACGCTTACCCCTTGGAAGTAAAGTTATGACCAACCTAGACAGCATATTAAAAAGCAGAGACATTACTTTGCCAACAAAGTTCTGTCTAGTCAAGGGTATAGTTTTTCCAGTGGTCATGTATGGCTGTGAGAGTTGGACAGTGAAAAAGGCTGAGCACCGAAGAATTGATGCTTTTGAACTGTGGTGTTGGAGAAGACACTTGAGAGTCATTGGACTGCAAGGAGATCCAACAAGTCCATCCTAAAGGAGATCAGTCCTGGGTGTTCGCTGGAAGGACTGATGCTGAAGCTGAAGCTCCTATACTTTGGCCACCTGATATGAAGAGCTGACTCACTGGAAAAGACCCTGATGCTGGGAAAGATTGAGGGCAGGAGGATAAGTAGATGACAGAGGATGAGATGGTTGGATGGCATCACTGACTCGATGGACATGAGTTTGAGTGGACTCCAGGAGTTGGTGATGGACAGGGAGGCCTGGCGTGCTATGGTTCATGAGGTCACAAAGAGTTGGACACTACTGAGCGACTGAACTGAACTGAACTGTATTGAGTTTCTCTGCTGTCCAAAGAAGCTGATTATTAAAGCTCTACCTAGAACATATAAAGCTCTCTTCATTTTCCCTGGAACCAGCACATTGAAAGAGACTCAGCATACAGGGTTGTTTGTCAAATATATAAGTTCATTCAAATACACCACACCTAAAATAGGTGTAAAGGAACTAAAGATTTTTAGTTCCTATTTCCTTTTATTATTAATAATAGTATGATGTTTCTTGTATTTTATTCATTTAAATGTTGGTAGTCCAATAGACAACTCAGGTTCAAATAAAGAAGAGAAGGTATAATTTACCATCCAATCAGAATCAATAAATTATTTTAGGACCTTTGAACAGAGTTCCCAGGTATTTCTCTTGACCAAGAAAGCAATTTTTAAAGGAAAGCCATCCTTTCTACATATACAATCAGGTACTCTGGAAACTCTGCAGATGGATAAACGTAATTTTCCCTAAAAGGTCTATAGGGTCCAAAGATAGTTCCAGCAGGAAGCCACTGACAAAGTTACCTTCTTAATTTGAGGATCACTTAGCTTCCCAGGTGGCGCTAGTGGTAAAGAACCCATTTGTCAAAGCAGGAGACATAGAGATGTGGGTTTGATTCCTGGCTTGGGAAGATCCCCTGGAAATAGGCATGGTAACCCACTCCAGTATTCTTGCCTGGAGTATCTCATGGACAGAAGAACCTGGTGGGCTACAGGCCATGGGGTCGCAAAGAGTTGGACATGACTGAAGCGACTTAGCACACATGCTTGCACAGATTCTAAAAGAAGATATTAAATACATAATACAACTTGCCTGTGCTGATCTGCTTAATGCCAGCCAGGTATCTAATCTGGTATTTTCTATCATCTGTACAGGCTGTTTTCCCCAACTCCCTTGTCCACTTTCTTAACAGAGGATATTTTAAACAAATAATTACATCATCTTTTATTTCACCATGTGACCTTTCCATTTCCAGAATTTCTAATTGGTTCTTTTTTTTTTTAATAACCACTTTTCTTAGTCATCACTTCTTTTTTTGTAAGTTCATATTGTGTTTATAATATTATTCTTCCTTTTATTTATTTGAGAATCTACACATACTTAAAATAATTTTTTAACTTGCTTGATAACCTTGGTTTCCCTCGGGGTAAAATTTCTATTGTTCAAGTTGTTTTAACATTAGTGTTCCTTTAAAGTATTTGTTTTCATGCTCATTTGTGTCAGTGGATATTTTTCTCACGTGTGTTCACTCCTCCATGTCTGACACTGGTTACTTCCCCCTGACCCTCAAGTTTCTGGGGTTTAGAACCAAGTTTTAAATGAGCAACTTAGTGCTCTCATTCAACCTGGATATTGCAAATTCAGTCCAAAGCAGCTGGTAATGTGCTGTAATTTTCAGTAGCGAATCTGTATCTGTTCTCTCCTTTTACCCTAGCTCTAGGTTCTTCAGTCTCTCTTAGCAGAAAAGTGTTTCCTTCCTCAATCCCTGTAAATTTGTATTCTCTTGTTATGCTGAAGGTTTTTTCTTTTTTTAACCACTCAGGATCAGAATTTATGGCTACCACTTCTGTTTGTCTGGAGCCCATCATGTCTGTAGGCATTACTGTATTTCTATTATATCTCAGTCCCAGGAATATGCTCATTCTCTTTAAGCAGAGCTAAATTATGTTATTGACTTAATACTTAAGGAGTACTTACCATATACCACCCATAATTCTTTGTATGGAGAAGACAGTAATGAAGAAAATTATGTTCTTCTAATATAAGTAGCTTTTTTATACTCATTATGCCTTTGAAGATATGGAGTGGTTTTTGAGTAAGGAGAGTAAGAAATGTATTTTGACCAGATGGCTATCTTGACCAGATGATCATCTCTAGCATCTTGATCAGAAGATGCTCTTTTACACCATTATATTTCCTTACTTTCTACAACACAAAATAGTACTTTCTAAGCTTATCTGATGATAAGTTTCATCTAAGATAATTAATAAGAATACAGAACAGAGGGCCTATTACATACTTACGGGGTCAGAATTTTCACAGAAAGAGCCTGGAAATGTGGAAGCATTTAATTAAGCTTAAGGTAAGTCTTACAGAGGAGTAAGTTGAAAAAACACTGTTACAAAAATATATAAGTATATAAATAAAAAATCATCAAATCTACAAAGAAAGAAAAACTAATCTGTTCTGTTAAAAGTAGTATTTTCTATTAACCTAAAAGAATAGTGGAAATGAAAGCAACAAAATATTGGAGAAAAATTTTGGCTTGTGATTTAATTTTCAGAAGCATTAATACTTTCCAGAACATATGATACATCTAATTCAAGAAGTGTTAAAAACTATATTCCAAAATTAAGTAGTTTGATGATTACTCTCTTATCTGTGTCCTCTCATAAATAATAACAGTAAGAGATCTATACGAAAGTTTACTCATTATTTAGATTCTTTCATTGTTACTCAGCTAAAAATTTATGACAAAAAAGGACTGAGTAGTTAATATATATTAACAGAGAGAATTTCTGCTCTTATGACTCTTGACAGCATGCAAAAGATGAGATGTCATTATTAAATAATAGAACTATGAAGGTATTTTATATATTTATCATGTTATTCTTAAATTAGAGCAAGGTTACAAAAAATTAAAGTAGCATAGAGCAACACTGTGGATAGAAAGTGTTAGTTGCTCAGTCATATCTGACTCTTTAGAACCCTATGGACTGTATCCTACCAAGCTCCTCTGTCCATGGGATTCTCTAGGCAAGAATACTGGAGTGGGTAGCCATCCCCTTCACCAGGGGATCTTGTCAACCCAGGGATCAAACCAGGCTCTCCTGCATTGCAGGCAGATTCTTTGCCATCTGAGCCACCAAGGAAGCCCATGCTACTGGTAATTCTATAGTGACAAAAGAAGACATACAAAGTCATCCAAGTACTTAAATCTAAGATAAATACTCCTTTTAATATCATTTTAAAACTTAGTAGATCTAAAATTATTTAAAGTATGTCAGTTTAGTAAGATCATTTTAATAGGAGAGTATTTTGACAGCTAAAGTTACCATTTCATTCTAAAATATTGGTAACATAATTTTTCATATTGGATAATGATTATGCTAATTTATTAATATCAGGCCAACAGTATATTCCCTACATCTGCAAACAAACTATACTGCTAAAAAAGAAAACAGTATATTTGCCATAAACATTGATAACACAATATTATGTTCTCACCTATAGAGTCAGGCAGCTGTTGCAGCATGTTGGATGACAGCAAGAGGTCCTCCAGGGCTTCACATCCAGAAATGTCCATGTCAACGGTTTCTATTCTGTTTTTTGACATATCCAGGTATACCAACATCTTTAACTTCCCTATAGACTTGATGACATTGAGTAAACTCAGGGTTAGTGAGAAACTTTCAGGAAATATTTTAAAGTTGTAAAAACCACAACACTGTAAAATTAATTTCAAAAGCAAATGCAACAATAGTAAGTATTGGTGAGAATGTGGAGAAATTGTAACACTGATACATTTCTAGTAGGAATGTAAAATTATGCAGCCACTTCGGAAACCAGTTTAGCCATTCCTCAAAATGTTAAACAGAATTTCCATAGGACCTATCAATTCCTAAGTACATGCTTAAGAATGAAACATCTGTCCACACAGAAATACAAATATTCAAAGCAGTGTTATTCACAACATTCAAAACATGGAAACAACCCAAAGGTCCATAAACTGATGAATAGATAAAAAAGTGGTATATCAATAAACTGGAATAGTATTTGACAATAAAAAGCAATAAAGTACCAATGCATGCTACAAAACGGATGAACCTTGAAACAAACGCAGTAAAAGACGCCAGTCACAAAAGATCACCTGTTGTAAGGTTTTACTTACATGAATAGTCTGGAGTAGGTAAATCTATGCAATCAGAAAGTAGACTAGGGTTGCTAGAGGCTGGGAGGTCGGGGGAAGGAAATAATTGCTAATGGCTTTCAGGGTTTCTTTCAGTGGTGATGGAAATGTTCTAAAGTTAGATTGTGGTGATGTTTGTTCAATTATGTGAGTATTCTAAAACCAATCACACTGTTTACTTCAAATAGATGAATTTTATGATATGCGAATATATCTTGCAATATAGATATGTTAAAAGATAATAACAACAATCTCAAAGTTGCCAAAGACTTAAACGAATATAGGAAAAGAAGGAAGGAAGGATGGAGGAGAAAGTTGTCACCCAAACAACATATGCTGACATAATGATTCTTACAATTTCAAATGCATGAGAAAGGTATTAAATCATGATTTGTACTTTACCCTACTAAGCAGAATCAATCTTTTGTTCATTCAACAGCCCTTTTTGAGGATCTACTGCATACCAGAGCTTGTATTATATACTGCAGAACAATCACGAATATCTTAGCTAAGTATGGGGAGAGACTTCTCATGATACAGACAAAGGCTTTATCTTTAAGGTGCTCATACAGTGAAGGAAACTGTCCAATAAACAAATAATTATAAAACCCTGTGATATATGCAATAAAAAAAGCCTGTAGAGAATGCCTTAGAAGCACAAGGCCGCAAATTGCCTGGAAGGCACTGTTTGTCCAGAAAAAGAGAATTTGTACCTGGAAGAGAGAATAACGCAGAGAAGTGTGAAAAAGGGAGTATGTTTGAGAAAGAGTGGGAAATTCAAAGTTACTGAATATAGTGATGAAGTTAAGCATTAGAAGAAGTCATCTGTAAGAAGCCTTACAGAGGGTTATTTGAACTCTATCTTATTGGCAAGGAGAGCTATTCAAGGCTTTTAAGATGGTGAACAACATTATTAGAAATGCGTTTTGAAATAATAATCTCAGGGAAATTTGAAGGGAAGATTCTGTGACTAGAGTTAGGGTAGAACTGAAAGGATGAGAAGGATCTGGAAGCTGTTCAGCTAACGAGATGAAAGGGACCTGAGTTAAGGCAGCAGAAGTGAGAATGAAATGCGGATGGCTCAAGAAAAATTTAGAAGTGGAATGACTGGATAAATAACTGATTTCTGAGGACGGGGTGGAACCAAATCATATGGTGGGCAAGGGATGAACAATGGTTATTTAGCTTGGACGTGAATTATGGGACTTAGAGCAAGACAAAATTCTTCATTTTCCTTTTCTTTAAGGGCATGCTTTGCAAATAAATGTCCCACACATATCTGTGTTCACTGGTTCATCTGCTTGTTTGTCCACCTGTGACATTTTGCTATACTGTCTCTACTTATCTGACAGAGTATAAGCAAATAAACACTACATCAACAAATTAATTGCACAAGCACGTACTTGGCACTGTGCTAAGTACCTTATCCACATTACTGGATGCAACACTTTACGTTCTTGTTGCTCAGAATGCGTTTCACCCAGCACCAGCTGGGAGCTTGTCAGAAATGTGGACTCAAGACCCACTCCAGACTCACTGGATTGGAATCTGCACTTTAACACACACTAAAGCTTAGAGGTTAAGTAATATCACACATTGGGTTTCCTGAGAAATGGAGACAAAGAAATTTTTGAGAGAGATTCCTGGGATTAATACCGGTGGAAAGAAAGAAGGAAGGAAGGAAGAAGGACTGGGCCGGTGGAGGTAGGCTGTGCTGGTTCTGCGGATTTACTCAGCCGACTCTCTGAGTGGTGCTGCAGTTGTCTTGAGTAGCAGAGAGGGGGTCAGAGCTTCATACTCTGGTACTACTGATCACTGAATTGGTGGTCTCCTGGAACACAGTTATGACCCTACCTGAGAAAGTTCTCTTCAGCTGAGGGGAACCCTGAAGAGCGTGGAGAGTTGCAAGCAGTATTCCCAGACATTGAGGGAATAGAATAAGCTCTTCATTCCAGGAGGATGCCACATGACCGGATCCACCACAAGTAACATTCCAACACTGCCCCATTAATCAGGAGTGGAGCTAAAACCTCAAACTCGATTTTACCGGATTATAGACTATAAAGCCTACTGGTTAGATTAGCAGTTCCTGACCTCTAAATCACTTGTTAACCCCGCTCATATCTCTAGCCCTGTTTCTTCTGCTCCCCTTGTAGGCAGAGAGTGTGAACACAGTCAGGGTAGGTGAATAGTTGCTAGGCTAGGAACTGGGTGCTCCGGATGAATCAGGCCAGAGGGCTGAGTTCCTTCTCATGCCTAGAAATACTTGAAAAAATACTGTCACACTTCTTAGAGCAGCCCACCCCAATGAACTATTATGCTAACTTAGCTCATCTCTCCTGATGAGCACACAAAGGAAAATATATGTGTTTATGGTTGTATGCGTATGTGTGAGGATTTCTTTTTTTCGTTCCTTTATCATGAGAAAATTTCTGTTCTCTTTGAAGCTTCATGAATTACTCTCTGTAGTACATACAACTCAATATGCTTGTGTGAAGTTTCTAAACATCTTCTTTTGGAAGCAAAATAACACTTCACTGTTTATTTTTGAGTCTTTCCAAACCTTCACTTTAAAACACCTAATAAAGGCAATAATAGCCTGGAAGGATAAAGGCCTTTGTAGCCCAATGACTCAGAGCTCTTGAGGATATTAAATGTTACTCCAACATCCGGACCTAGAGGGATCTACAGATGAGCAGAGGGCAACAAATTAAAAAAGGGGAAGCCACTACAAGCAAAAGGAGATAGTGGAGTTTGATGTTCAATTATATTTTTATTGACTGATCTTAGAGTGATGGTGCTAAGACAGAACTATGAAGCAAACAAATTTTTGATCATTATTTATTTGCTTCTCTGATTGGTGAAAAGTAAAGTAGAAAAATGATAATCCAGGCTTCTAAAAGTATTTAAAAATATATTAGCTTAATGTATTATGGTATGTGAACTAAAAACAAAAAGAATGTGCTTTTTTCTCCTGTATCTTATGACACTAAATATTTAGAATTAATCTTCTG
Organism: Antilocapra americana; assembly: GCA_007570785.1. Classification (NCBI taxonomy): domain Eukaryota; kingdom Metazoa; phylum Chordata; class Mammalia; order Artiodactyla; family Antilocapridae; genus Antilocapra; species Antilocapra americana. The sequence goes on along the minus strand of ML661344.1, from coordinate 7,725,539 downwards.
TGAAACTGATAGACACGGGCTGAAGACTGCATTCAAGCTTAGACTTTCAAGGCCAAATGTTTCTAGGTAATTGTCTAACAACTCTTTGCCAGCCTTAGGCATTCAAAAAAATCACACCTGTTTAAGGGCTAGAAGTGTAGGAGTATCCCATAAGTATTCCCATAAGGAGTGTCACAAAATTTGGAATTCAAGTGTCCTAAGTAAAGCAAGAAACCCACTTAAAGATGGAAATATATGAGAAAAAACTACTTTGTAACAGACAAATTAGATAGCACTATCTGTTTTACAGACAACTGAATCCCTATCTTTATGTTTAAATAATACATTAAATAATACATCGACTATGGAATTCATTGGGCTTCCCTCATAATTCAGTTGGTAAATCATCTGCCTGCAATGCAGGAGACCTGGGTTCGATTCCTGGGTCAGGAAAATCCCCTGGAGAAGGAAATGGCAACCCACTCCAGTATTCTTGCCTGGAGAATCCCATGGACAGAGGAGCCTGGCAGCTACAGTCCATTGGACTGTAAGAGTTGGACATGACTTAGTGGCTAAACTACCACCATGGAATTCATCTGCAAGGTTGGGTTTTGGGAACAGAACAAGTGTGAAAAGTAGGATAAGCCCAATTCTCATTCATACCTTCTACTGATTCCCACAGCAACAGCATTTGGAGCATCAGCGTGAGCAAGTGCCTCTGAAGCTGGTTTGAATCACAGGTCCACCATTTACTGACTGTGTGACCTTGGCCCAGTTACTTACTCTTTCTGTTTCAGTTTCCTTATCTATAACGTGGGGTTGGTAATAAATTCTGCATCACAGCGTTGCTCTGAGAATTTGGTGAGTCACTTGTAAAATATCTAGATAGTGCCTAGCTCCTGATAAATACTATGTAAGTAGTTTTGAATAAATAATACACTGCAGGTATAAACTTTTCCCACTAGACATGCATTCTGATTTCCACCAACGTGATGGACATGACTTTGAGTAGGCTCCAGGAGTTGGTGATTGACAGGGAAGCCTGGTGTGCTGCAGTCCATGGGGTGGCAGGGAGTAGGACAAGACTGAGCGACTGAACTGAACTGAACTGACATACACCTTGAATATGGCTATGTGTAGTAGAATATAAATTGGTCTCTCCTGTTATATGTAAACCCCTCAAACAAATATGTTCAAGGTCATTGAATATATTATTTTTGTAGGTCTGACATGAGCATGGTTTCTAATTCATAGAGGTATATTTGCATATGGTTTTTAATAAATCAATGAACAGAACTTATGCATGCTTTTCTGTTTTGTATCTGTAAGGATAGTAGAAATGTATTCTTTTGGTGAGAGAAGAAAGTATATCTTCCCTAATCTTTTGTCATATTTTCTTCTTTATGTGGTCCTATGCTTATTCTAGAGAATAGCTTCCTCTTCTTGCTTCTGCAGTCATTTTAAGAAATGTTTAATGTCAATTCAAACAAAGAATCAAGTCTGGCTTTCGGAACACACATTTAAATCTCAGTGGCTGAAGAATTATTCCACAACTGCCCTGGCTACTTAACCCCATGCAAGAAGTTTAGAGCAGCTTTCACCACTGAAAGCCTGCTAGTTGTTTTGTGTGTGTGTTGTTTAGTTGCTAAGTTGTGTCCAACTCTTTTGTGCCCTCATGGACGTAGCCCACCAGGTTCCTCTGCCCATGGAATTTCCCAGGCAAGAATACTGGAGTGGGTTGCCATTTCCTCCTCCAGGGCATCTTCCCAACCCAAGGACTGAACCCATGTCTCCTGCAGTGCTGCAGGTAGATTCTTTATCACTGAGTCACTTGGGAAACCCCGTGTATGTGTGTACAGGCTTAGACTTGGGTGCACGTGTCACGAGTGGCAAGAAACAGCGTTATATGGAAAACCGTTCTTTCACTGGATGGAAGGTGAATGGTCACACGCAGTGAGTTGACTAGTACACCTATGATTCAGGAGATATTACTGAATTTTCTGTTAGTGATCGATAATTTGACTCCAACTTCCTATTTTTTAACAAGTTATGTTCCTTGTGTTTTTCAAAAAATCAGAAAGATCTACTGGAAATCACCTGAACTGAGAGGGAAATTTTTATCTTGTGGAAGAGCTCAAACAATATGAGCAGAAACCATTATCTAATTGCCTACAAGAAGAAAATTGATTTTGTCAAACTAAGGCTTGGTATTATGTATATCATTTTTTCATATAACAATATAAATTTGTTCAGAGTTGAAAAACAGTAAGTACAGAAATAGAAGAAATGTACTTCTAAGAGTATAAGAAAAATCTTTCATATATGTTACATACTCATTTTACCCACCTATAACACACATAACACTCGTAACACTCAATATTGAAAAACACTGGATGGAATACTATTATCAAATGTTTAACTTTGAAATGAAAACACTCAGGTTTAAGATGTGAGAGTAACCATTATCCATTACAATTAATATACAACGTAGATGCTAGACGACATGGCATAATAAAAACTTACATACCCCAGGTAGCACTTGCAATGCATTATTATCCATCCACAACTCCCTTAAATTTTGTATTTGATCCAGAACTTCAGGCTGGGGGAGAAGTAGGGAAAAAAGAGAGAGAAGAAAACTAAATTAGTCTTTTCTTATCGCAGTATAAGATGTAATTTATTGAATCTTAAACTTTTATCTGGGAACCCATTGTTAATCCCCTAAGAAATTCCAAGTTTAACAGATCTCTTCTAGCAAAACTGGTATTCCCTGAGGTAGCCAAACTATAATTGATGTGAAAACCATTAGAACAAGAATAATAAAATTTAGTACTCTCCCTTAACACGCAATAACTATTCTCTGTAGCATTTATCAATCTCTGTCTTCTTAACTAGAGTATAAGTTTTTGAAGGGCAGAGTAATATTCAGTTTTTAATCCCTGTGTCCTCAGATCCTCATTGTTTGCCATGGTACTTGGTAAATAGTAGATTTTTATCATAACACCGTACACACAAACATCCTCTGCTCCATGATGTAATAATAGTATAGGAGCTTCCCAAATGGCACAATAGTGAAGAATTTGCCTGCCAATGCAGGAGACACCCTGAGTCAGGAAGAGCCCCTGGAGAAGGAAGTGGCAACTCACTCCAGTATTCTTGCCTGGAAATTTCATGGACCGAGGAGCCTGGTGGGCTACAGTCCATGGGGTTGCAAAGAGTTTGACACAAGTGAGTGAATGAACACACACACACACACAAACAGTATAAGACCCACTCATTTCTTATCTTTTCATTTACTCTACAAAAAATTATTTCTTGAATAATGAGGAGGCCTACTATGCAAAACATACAATGTAGGATCCACAGTTATTCAAAGCTAGTCCCTGCCTTGAAGTAGTTGATGAGCTAATTGGGGAAATAAATGTATATAAGTAACAAAAACACAAGGCATCATATGGGAGAAAAGAATAATGTAGAGAAGTTCAGAGAAAAAAAGAGAGAATATGATCAAGGGGTAACATACTGTGCATAATAAATACTTTAATTCCAAAATTAGAAGCTGTCTCTAAATTCTGTCTCCTAGGAAGCAGACTATTCAGAGGGTAGGTTGCTATTGCTGCCAGCATCATTTCTTGATTTATGATGACCTATTCCTGATTTCTTTCCAGAAATTATCTCCCTTGCCCCCATTCTAAGGCTACCTGCTTCCCTTGAAGTTGATTCCTTTTTTTTTAACCACTCCAGGGAATTGACAATCGCCTAAACTAATTACTGCATTATATTCACCTGCCCACAGCGTTGGGCTCAAGGATCCATTCAGAGCATTCATTTGAATCAGTTCTACTCAGGTGGATGGAACTGGAGCCTATTATCCAGAGTGAAGTAAGCCAGAAGGAAAAACAACAATACAGTATACTAACGCATATATATGGAATTTAGAAAGATGGTAATGAGAACCCTGCATGCAAGACAGCAAAGAAACGCAGATGTATAGAACAGACTCGTGGACTCTGTGGAAGAGGGCAAGGGTGGGATGATATGGGAGAATGGCATTGAAACATGTTAATTATCATATGTGAAATCAATCACCAGCCCAGGGTTGATGCTTGGGGCTGGTGCACCAAGATGACCCAGGGGGAGGGAATCGGGAGGGAAGAGGGAGGGGGGTTCTGGAGGGGGAGCATATGTAAACCCATAGCGGTTTCATGTCATTGTATGGAAAAAACCAACACAATAAAGTAAATTTAAAAAATAAATAAATAAAAATAAAAATATCTTGAATCTAAAAAAAAAAAAAGAAGCAATGGTTCTCTGACTGGATTTTGTCATTGCTTAGTTGCTAAGCTGTATCTGACTCTCTTACAATTCCACGGACTGTAGTCCTCCAGGCTCCTCTGTCCATGGAATTCTCCAGGTAAGGATACTGGAAGGTTGCCATTTCCTTTTCTTGGGGATCTTCCTGACCCAGGAATCGAACCACATCTCCTGAAATGGCAGGTGGATTCTTTACCGCAAGCCACCAGGGAAGATGTCTCTGATGGGGACTTGGGGGAAAGACTCTTGCTCTTGTTTGCTGGATTTTAAGTACTGGGAGCTTCAGGCATGAGGTAAGAAGGAGAGCCTGTTTGAATTTAAAGATGGATCCTGATGGCATCATTAAGAATTAAGCCACACCTTGTTGTTAGTCACTCAGTTGTGTCCGACTCTTTGTGACTTCATGGACTGCAGCCCGCCAAGCTCCTTTGTTCATGGAGTTCTCCAGGCAAGAATGCTGGAGAGGGTTGTTATTCTCTTCTCCAGGGGAGTTTCCTGACCCAGGGATCAATCTCCGGTCTCCTGCATTGCAGGCAGTTCTTTACTGTCTGAGCCATTACCTTAAGTCAGATTTTTTGTTTGTTTGTTTGTCTCCCACTAAAAAAATTCTCACTGAAATAAGATACAACCATAGTTCAGTAAAATTTGAGACCTAATGAGGAAAGCTAGTATATTTGATAGGATATCCAGTAGAAAAGAATGGAAGGGTATCATTATTACTACTGGACTATTGATAACTTTGGGTCAGTACAATACACTTTAGAGACTTCTGGACTACTTTGGAGATAAGTTTCTGATGCCTTTAGCCTACAAATGCAATGGAACATGGTGCTATTCCTGAGACAAGTTTCATTTGTAACAAGGGTCAAAATCTAAAGTGTCAACTTGGAAAATAGTTAGGACTACATGAGGAAGGTGAGGGGTGGATTTTTGTATAGGAAAATATTCCCACTATTGCTTAGCTCATGGGGAACAGGGAGTGAACCACTCTATTGGAAAACTCTGTCTCTGTAACATCATATGGCATAACTTTTCTAAGCTCAGGCATCATGCAGACTTTAGGGGAAGAGAAAAAGTTGCATACCTGAATTCGACGCAAGTTTGTGGAATAAGACAGAGGCTAGTGTATAAACTTGAAACAATGAGTATTATTCAGGAAGTCTAGCTGTGCTGCGGTAACAAATTAATCCTGAAATCTCAATGGCTTAAGAAACAGAATTACTTACTCTTACTTCATGTTCACTGTGGATTTCTGCCCCCCACCAACCAGCCTTGTGTTAGCACCAAATCAAGACTTCCAGAAGACTCAAAGCAGGGAGACAGAATATGGAAAACTAGCCGCTGCTCTTACAGATCTCAGGCTGGAAGTGACACTTAATCACTTCTTCTTATAGCTCATTGTCTAGAACTGTTTATACAGCCTGGACCTAAGTTTAGGGCAGGCTGGGGAATGTGGGAGGAATTCAAGGAGTATTGGTTGACTACTAAAAACAGTCAGACACAACTTCGCGACTAAGTAACAACTTCCCCTGCCACTCAGTGAAAAAAAGAATGACAAGAATGAAGAAATAGTACTTTCATAATTTAGCTATCCCTTAATTTTACAAGTATTTATTCAACAGCTTCTAAGTTCAGGTACTTCACTAGAGTCATAATGGGTGCTATGATCTCTGCCCTCAAGGAACCCATGGTCTGTTTCTTGAGCAAACATATAAAGAGCAACTCCATGACATTATGGGAATATCAAGAAGGAGGAGTCTATCAGGCATTAGTATCAAGGGAAACCAGACATGGATTGCTGAAGCTGAGATGAGAAGGAACTGGTCAGAAGAAAGGAGAGGAGAGGAAGCATATTTTAACCAGAATCAGAGTGGAGAGAAGCAGTGTAATGTGTGCAGGGGAACCATAGGCAGTTTGCTTCACTGAACTGTCAAGTGTAAGATGAAGTAACTAGTGTAAGCAGCAGAAGATGAGGCTAACAAAAGAGGGTAGGGTCTGTCAAGGCCACACCTTTCATTAGGGAGATAGGAATTTATCTTATGGGTCAAGGAGCATCACTGAAGGTTTTCTAACAGGAAGTGATATTTTAGATTTATCACTCTGCATGCATGCTAAGTCACTCCAGTAGTGTCTGACTCTGTGTGGCCCTATGGACTATAGCCCAACAGGCTCCTCTGTCCATGGATTCTCCAGGCAAGACTACTGGAGTGGGTTGCCATGCCCTCCTCCAGGGGATCTTCCTGACCCAGGGATCAAACCTGTGTCATCTTCCACATTTGCAGGCAGGTTCTTTACCACTAGTGCCAACATCCTTTTTGAAAAAGGAAAAGAAGCCAGAAAAGTTTACTAAGACTAGTAATAAAGAAATAATGAGAAATAAAGAGAAGTTGGATTCAGGAGACCTTTAGAAGATGCATGTCCCCCAGTTACACAGCATATGGTACTGACAACTATGGAAGTGCAGAATATGGAGGTAGGAATAGATTTATGAAAGGGATTGGATTCGTTTTTTTTAATTAATTAATTTTTAATTGGAAGGTAATTGCTTTATATATTATATAAACCAATAATATTATATTGGCTTTTGCCATACATCAACACAAATCAGTCATAGGTACACATATATCCTCTTCCTCTTGTAGCCCCTTCCCACTTTCCCCTCTGGAACCTCCCTCCAATCTCTGACCCCTCTAGGTTGTCACAGAGCACTTAATTCAGTTTTGATCATGATTAGCTTTAGGTTCCTGTGAGACACAGAGGGGCGCGTCCAGAAATCAGTTGGCTATTGCCGGGAGCCGTCAGGATGCCTCCTTGCTCGGATGACAATCGAGACTAAGAAAGTATTTGCAAAGCTGACTTTCTTTATGGGGCATCCTGGGCTAGCCTCACCCTAGTATTTTTCTTGGAAGTTCTGTCCATGTTCGGAACATTGGCTCATTTCAGTAGGTCAGTCACAGTTGGAAAGAATTCGTCCTGAGATAATCCCCCCAGACCTTATCGACCAGAGGATCCGGGAAGGTGGATCACCTTCCCCGGGGGCTATGGAGGAATGAAAGGGACATTTAAATGGATTACTACTCCTTACTGGGGAGTTTACCAAGAGTTCTCTGGAGGTCATGGCAAGGCCACCACCAGAAAGGCTCGTACTTGGGTCACCTTTCCACCTCCCACTCCCCTGACCACTCCACAGAGGAGGCTCGCTTCCTTGAAGAAATCAGGCTTGACAGAGACTTAGGAATGCTCATAATTGTGGCCAGCATAGTTGGAGATATTGATTGCTTTAGAATAATGTAGACATAGGAATTCATTATAGTAGTTATAAGGTTAATAGGGTTTTATTGCTAAAGCAGTGCTGCTTGACTGTCTCTTAGTTCTCTTTCCTGTCTCTAAACTGTCTCTTTGTCCTCTTTCCTCTTCTCCTAAGAACTTGAGTAGGTTACTAGAATAAACAGTCTCAAGCTTAAGCCCTTCCCTCTAGCTTCTACATATTTGTACCTGATAAGAAAAATGTAACCTTTCTACTTAGGTTGATGTACTTATCATGATTGGCTGAAGTATACTGAAGACATTCAAATGGTAATCATACTATTGTTAAATCTAATTACATAGAATTCTGACTTCTGCAAAGGGAATGTTTCATGATAGTTTGGGGAATAAACTCAATGATAAGGTTGCTATGGGAGGTAGAAAACAAAAAATTGTATAGAATGATAGGTGATGTAATGATGTAATGGGGATGTCTTTTGGCTATAAAAACTGTAAACCAACAACAATAAATGAGAGACTTCTCCATCTCCTGTTGGAGAGACTTCTCCATCATCCCACAAACTAACAACAATAAACTGAGAGAGACTGCTCCATCACCACACATCGACTCAGCTCAGTTCTTCTTCCGCCGACGCCATTCATCCCTCAAGACCCCCGGACCCCGCCGAGACTGGACCCCTGCAGGCTATTAAAATCTGAAGCTTATGGGATAGGTCTGGGCTAAGGATGTTCAACTTATTTTGTGGAAATAGAACTCTTGTGGATGAGCTCCCTAGGGGGGAATGTGAAGAGAATCAGAGGTACAGGTGACTGAGGAAGACATGCTGTGGATACTAACACTTGACAGTTGAAAACAGGACAGCTCACTGGCAAAGCCCACTAAAACTTCCAAGAAATAAAAGTAGGATCTGGGTAATAAATAGAACCTTGTTTTCCCCCTTTGAATTTCATCTCATTACACTTCTCATAGGGTGCCACCTACAGAAGCCTTGCCTCAGGCACTTCAGAACAGAGTTTTCTAGTGTAAAAGGGCTGTACCAGTTATGTTGAACACCTCATCTCGGGGCATGTGCAGAGACACTGCAGCTGGCACTGGGATAGGAGCCCAAGCAGCATATCTGTGCCCTCCAGAGCATCTGCTCAGCTCCACCTCTTCATTCCCTGATCAAAGAAGAAAACTTTCCTTTGCTCCTGAGCTGAACTCAGTCTTGTTCTGTTGGCTGGAAGGACACCCGGCAGGAGGACCCTTGTTGGGTTCCAGCTGGAAATGGTCAGTAACAGAAGGGCAAAATACAGAAGAAGGCAAGAAGAGATGGAGTCCAGGAAAGTAAGGGCTTATTAAAGTCCAATGAACAGAGCTGTATTGAAATAAGGAAGTGAAGAAGAGTATCATGCACTGGAGAGGAGTCTGGTAAAATAAAAGATGAAGGCGGGCACTCAGGTTTGGAAATAGTAACATACTGGTAAACTTAGTGATAGTAATTTCATGAGATAATTATTACAAGTGGGTTGAAGATAAATAATAGGCAAATAAGTGGGGACAACACAGATAGACTATTCTTTGTAAAGCCTGGGTGAGAAGAGAGGAGAGAAATTGAGGGGCTAGGAAGAAATTGAGGAAGCAGAGGAAAAAGAGGAAGCTGAAAGGAAGATACTAAATGAGAATGGTTCATACTGGAATCGTCTGAAGGGAATCAAAGAAGGAACTGAGGGGAATCAAAAGAGCTCTATCAATGATAACTGTTATTTTAACTTTTAGGGGAGCCAGGTGGGAGACTGACAATCTAGGAAAAAAATAGAATAAGAGATTTCAGGTTTCCATGAGGCCAGAGAGAAGTGTAGTAGGAGTGAGGGATTGAAAGAAGTAAAAGGATAAAAAATTAGAATGAGAGAGCAGAAGATAGGAGATCAAGATTTCTGAAGTTGTTTCAGGCAATGACAAAATTCCAGCTGTAACCCTGGGTATTATGACACCTTGGTGTGTGTGGGCAAGGGATAATGCTGTGGAAACATATGACCTTGCATGATCTCTAAGGATCTGGGAAACCTTTGGTGGACTACAAAGCTTGCTCCTTTGGCTCTGTCAGGTAAGGTGAAAGTGAAAGTGTTAGCTGCTCAGTCATGTCAGACTCTTTGCAACCCATGGACTGTAGCCTGCCAGGTTCCTCTGCCCATGGTATTTCCCAAGCAAGAATACTGGAGTGGGTAGTCATTCCCTTCTCCTATAGGTTCTTCCCAACATGGGGATGGAACCTGGATCTCCTGCATTGCAGGTGGATTCTTTACCATCTGAGCAGATAAAATTGACCAATAATACCTCTAAACTATCTCTCATTCTGGATTCCAAATAGGAAAATCAGTATGTCAAGGCTGTATATTGTCACCCTGCTTATTTAACTTATATGCAGAGTCCATCATGAGAAATGCTGGGCTGGAGGAAGCACAAGCTGGAATAAAGATTGCTGGGAGAAATATCAATAACCTCAGATATGCAGATAACACCACCCTTATGACAGAAACAGAAGAAGAACTAAAGAGCCTCTTGATGAAAGTGACAGAGGAGAGTGAAAAAGTTGGCTTAAAGCTCAACACTCAGAAAACTAAGATCATGGCATCCGGTCCCATCACTTCATGGCAGATAATGGGGAAACAGTGGCTGACTTTATTTTTTGGGGCTCCAAAATGACTGCAGATGGTGATTGCAGCAATAAAATTAAAAGATGCTTACTCCTTAGAAGGAAAGTTATGACCAACCTAGATAGCATATTAAAAAGCAGAGACATCACTTTGCCAACAAATGTCCATCTAGTCAAGGCTATGGTTTTTCCAGTGGTCATGTATGAATGTGAGATTTGGACTATAAAGAAAGCTGAGTGCCGAAGAATTTATGTTTTTGAACTGTGGTGTTAGAGAAGACTCTGGAGAGTCCCTTGGATGGCAAGGAGATCCAACCAGTCCATCCTAAAGGAGATCAGTCCTGGGTGTTCATTGGAAGGACTGACGTTGAAGCTGAAACTCCAATACTTTGGCCACCTCATGCAAAGAGTTGAATCATTTGAAAAGACCCTGATGCTGGTAAAGACTGAGGGCAGGAGGAGAAGGGGACGACAGAGGATGAGATGGTTGGATGGCATCACCGACTCGATGGACGTGGTTTTGAGTGAACTCTGGGAGTTGGGGATGGACAGGGAGGCCTGGCATGCTGCAGTTCATGGGGTAGCAAAGAGTTGGACACGACTAAGCAACTGAACTGAACTGAACTGCAGCTGGGATCATTACTCAGGTTTCCTGGATCCAAAGATGACATGTTACAGCTTAAAACTGAAATTCTGAAATAATGAAGAATATTGGTGATCAAAAATGCCCAATAACGTAAGTAAAGCATATGCTGGATTTCTAAAAAACAGACAATGTTTTCATTACTGGATGTTATAATAAAATGTGTCACAGAGGAAATCTTAACAACTTCCTAATAAAAGAAGAGACCAAATATATTTAGCAGGTCAATATATAACCTTGCTGAAACAACACAAAGATGCAATGACATCTCATGATCAATAGACAATTTTGAAGTGGATCTTGGAACTAAACTAAATAGCTTACACCCAACCTAACACATAAATTGCCTTTTATTCATACCACTTTATTTCATTCTCAAAGTCAATTGTTTCCATTAAAAATGAGTGAATTATCTGAAGAATGGCTTGGCATACTTTATGATCATGAAGGTGTTGTGAACTGGACACTCACATTAATGATTGTGTGAGTGAAGTAAAATGATTAATCATCATTTTAATGATTATAAATTAGTGTAGTATTTTAGGAAAACATTTTCAGATACGTATCTCATGTGAAAATGTTCACATTGGTTTTGGGGCAGTTATACTGAAATTATCTGAAACATAGAAAAACCTTATTGTAGAAAAATTTTATCATAGGATAATTAATAATATTAAAAAGTGAGTCACACTTTAAATAAACAGCAGCATAAGAAAAGAGATAACTAAATTATGATAAAATCATAAGTTGGTACAGTGTACAACAATGAGAATGAATTATCTATATTTTTATGTAAGATATACCTTGCAAATAATATTGAATGAAAAAACAAGTATGAAAAATTTGTATAACACAAATCAACACAGATTTGAAAGTGTTACATATTTAGAAATACAAATACATACAACAAAAATAGTAATATATAGAATTGTTGCACACAAAATTACAAATAGTAATTGTCCTGGAATTGGAGTAGGAGTAGGAGGGCGACTTTTACTTGGGGTCTGTTGTTGTTCAGTCACTCAGTCATATCCAACTCTGTGACCCTATTGACTGCAGTATATCAGGCTCCTCTGTCATTCACTATCTCCCAAAGTTTACTCAAATTCATGTCCTGGAGTTGGTGATGGACAGGGAGGCCTGATGAGCTGCAGTCCATGGGGTTGCAAAGAGTCTGACACAACTGAGCAACTAAACTGAACTGAACTGAACTAATGTCCATTGAGTCAGTGATGCCATCTAACCATCTCACCACTGTTGTCCCTTCTCCTCCTGCCCTCAGTTTTTCCCAGCATCAAGGTCTTTTCCAATGAATAGGTTCTTGGCAAAAGAACCTTCAGTTTCAACATCAGTCCTTCCAATTCAGGGTTGACTTCCTTTAGGATTGACTGGTTTGATCTCCTTGCTGTCTGAAGGACTCTCAAGAGTCTTCTCTAGCACCACAATTCAAAAGCATCAATTCTTTGACACTCAGCCTTACTTATGGTCCAACTGCTACATCCATGCATGACTACTGAAAAAACCATAGCTTAGACTGTATGGACCTTTGTCGGCAAAGTGATGTCTCTTTTTAACTCGCTGTTTAGATTGATCACAGCTTTTCATCCAAGGAGCATGTCTTCCTTTTTCCAAGGAGCAAGCATTTTGGGGCTGTAGCCACCATCCACAGTGATTTTGGAGCCCAAGAAAATAAAATCCTTCACTGTTTCCACTTTTTCTGCTATTTCCCATGAAGTAATAGGACCAGTACAGTTCAACTGCTCAGTTGTTTCCGACTCTTTAAGACCCCATGGACTACAGCATGCCAGGCCTCCCTGTCCATCACCAACTCTCAGAATTTACTCAAACTCATGTCCATTGAGCAGGTGATGCCATCCAGCCATCTCATCCTCTGTCATCCCCTGCTCCTCCTGCCTTCAATCTTTCCCAGCATCATGGTCTTTGCCAATGAGTCAGTTCTTTGCATCAGGTGGCCAAAGTATTGGAGTTGCAGCTTCAACATCAGTCTTTCCAATCAGTCCTAAATATTCAGGACTGATTTCCTTTCGGATGGACTAGTTGGATCACCTTGCAGTCCAAGGGACTCTCAGGAGTCTTCTCCAACACCACAGTTCAAAAGCATCAACTCTTTGGTGCTCAGCTTTCTTTATAGTCCAACTCTCACATCCATACATGACTAATGGAAAAATCATAGCTTTGACTAGATGGACCTTTGTTGGCAAAGTAATGTCTCTGCTTTTTAATATGCTGTCTAGGTTGGTTATAACTTTCCTGTCAACGAGCAAGCGTCTTTTAATTTCATGGCTGTAGTCTCCATCTGCTGTGATTTTGGAGCCCCCCAAAATAAAGTCTGCCACTGTTTCCCCATTTATCTGTCATGAAGTGATAGGACCAGATGCCATGAACTTTGTTTTCTGAATATTGAGTTTTAAGTCAGCTTTTTCATTCTCCTCCTTCATCCTCATCAGGAGGCTCTTTAGTTCCTCTTTATTTTCTGCCATAAGAGAGGTGTCATCTGCATACTTGAGGCACTTTATATTTCTACCATCAATCTTAATTCTAGCTTCTTGGTCTACATTGTTTTATTTTCTTCCCCTTCAAATCTAACTCAGATACAAAAACTAGTTAACAATTGTTCCTTTTAGTTGGCAGTTATTTGATATATTACTTAGAAATTTTTGTATTTTTATATTTGCTTTCATTTTTTTAAACACTAGAAAATATATGCTAAAATAATAATTTTTTTCTTCATAGGCATTTTTTCTGTGCTTTCCAAATCCTATAGTATATTGTTGTTCAGTTGCTAAGTCATGTCTGACTCTTTGTGATATAGGCATTAATTTAATAAAAAATTTAGAGAATATTTCAGTGTCTTGTCTTACATTTATACTTACCTACACCACTATAGTATTAAGTGATCTTATTTTTATTAGTTGAAGTGATCTAAGAAAATGGTTACATCAGTTTTAACACAAATAGAACATACAGTTTTCATTACTACAACAAATTCCAAAAACTCCTGCCATGTATATGCAGTTTACTCCGTTCTCTTTATTTGACTACATGTGTTACTCTTATTCCACTAATTTGGATAATAGAATTTGATTATATTTATTTATACCTCTATTAAATGTTTTCTTCCAATAAGGCTAAGAGAAATGTTCACTGAAAAATATAACATCTGACATTTATCTAATTTTGTCAAAATTAAACTAGGGAACTTTAAAATTTAAAAAAGAACTTTGCAATTGAAATCTCTTAAAATTATTGAGATTATCTAGCAGATACTGTAGCAACAAAAATTTGTTATTTTCAGAAATAATGCAGAACTGGAAGGCAACATGGAACCTGGTTCAAAATGCTGATAATACACAAGAAAGTGGTTTCTCAAATCAATAAATGTAATATACCCAATGCAAATTTAAAAAATTATATTCTCTAACCAAAGTGACCCCATTATGATATTTCATTGAGTTATCTGTTTTTACATTCTTTCTAAATTTTGAAATCAATATTTTAAGGTATTATTTATTTTTTACTGTATCATTTTTACTTGATAATGTTAGAGCTTGCAATTTGCCAAGGAAGCAGGGCTTCCCAGGTGGCTCAAGTAATAAAGAATTCGCCTGCCAATGCAGGATCCCTGAAGATGGAGATGGCAACTCACTCCAGTATGGCAACCTGCTCCATGGGCAGTCCATGGAGTTGCAAAAAGTTGGACACAACTGAGTACATATGCTCCTCCAAGGAAACATGACTGTATTTTAAGAAACTTTCCCTCATTTTCCTTCATTTTTTAATTTCACCACTCAGATGGTAAAGAATCTGCCTGCAGTGTAGGTGATCCTGGTTCAATCCCGGGTCAGGAAGATCCCCTCGAGAATGGAATGGCTACCTACTCCAGTATTCTTACCTGGAGAATTCCATGGACAGAGGAGCCTGGAGGGCTACAGTCCAGGGAGTTGCAAAGAGTCAGAGATAACTGAGTGACTAACACTTTCGCTTTAGCTTATTACCAGCTCTATAGTTCTCACAACTGGGAAATCTTTTATTTGTTAATTCCATGATGCAGTGTTGAAGCTCTTTCTGATACATAAACTGAATAACTAAAATTGTTCAGCTCTTGATGACAAACCTGCTTGTTCATTCTCTCAATAGTTCTGTTAAATATGCCTTTAGACTCTTTAACTTCTTCAGTTAATTTCTTTGGAGATAAAAAGGTTAGCTCCACATGTTGAGCATATTTCCAGTTTATGTTAGTTTCATGTTTCTCAACTTTATTTCAGATGCCACTCCTACTAACATTTTCATAAACTTTAAACTTTTGGTTTCAATTTAACTACTACATTTAGGTAACATGTAGAAAATATTTTTATATTTTAGAAATTATTGAATGAATAAATAAATAGGCATTCTTAACAGTAATAATAGTGCATGGCTGAGAAAATAAGATTAATTTATAATTAATTTAAACATTTTCAGCCATAAACTATTAGGAATATTATACCAAATATACGAGTGTAATGTATTTCATTTAAATATTCCAAATCACTGTATTAATGGCATGCAGGAAGTAATCCACAGATGACATGATGTTGAGAAGGAGACAATCCATTAAATGACTGAATTAGTTTCCATAATAATCTGAAATATTAGAAGACTCATTAATTCATTTGTTTATACATACATTCACTCAATCAAGAAATGTTACCTACCCCATGAAAACAAGGCATTTTATAAAGGTCTCTGGGATTACGATACAGACTGTTACAGGATTGTTTCTCCATCTTTGTCAATGTCCTGTTGCGCATGCAACATGTGTTGATTGTTCCCCTCTAAGTTACTAAACATTTAGTGTCTTCAACAAAGCAGAATTTATTCATAATATCTGGAAACCATTCCATAGGAGAAATGGTTAAAATGCTTCAAACTGTTGGACTGAAGATATAGATGTTAAAGATTCCCATCTTTGAGGATAATTATAAGGAAGAGGGGCTGGGTTTATCTTCTCTTTATCCTCAGATCAGAACTAGAATCCATGAGGAAGGTTGCAGGAAAGTGAATGTAAGTAAGCATTACACAGGAGTGATTTTTTCCAATTCAATCTGTCTAAAATGAAATAATCTAATTTCCTTTAGGAGATAGTGACTCTTCTCTCAAAGGAACACTTAGCTCCCCGAGAAGGTATAAATAAAAAAGAACAAAACAATAACAACAACAAAAGCTAATTTCTATTGATCACTTGGTACTTTTAAAAATGCTTTTACATAGATTATTCTTCTTGACTCTTCGCAGTTATTACTGGACAGGTGGTGCCATCATTGGACAGGCAATAAGCAGAATGATTAAGAACATGGTTTCAGGAGCTTGACAGAGTCCAGGTCCAGGCTTTGTCACTTACTTGGGTTCAAATATTTGCTCATGTTCCTCTTCTGCAATAGGTAGAAAACAGTAGTACTCCCCACATAGGGTGATAATAGCTGTGATAAAATATTTCAAATACATAGAACAGTGCCTGGTTCTAAGTGTTAGGGCTCAATGCTCAGCTAGTGTTAGCTCTTATTCCTATTTACAGACAAGGAAATTTGGGTATAAAAAAGCAAATTACTGTGTCCAGAATTAAATGACTAACATACAGGGAAGGCAAGAGCATAATCTTGAAGTACGATATGATAAATAAGGTTCAAAAGGAGATGAGTATTCCAGAGAAAAGGTATGGTTTTCAACTACTTGGCTTTAGAATGAAGGTGCCAAAGGTGATTAGATGCTTAAGACAGACTTATTTGATAATTTAATTTAATAAATTAATATAATAGTTTAACTTAATAATTTTACTCAGAAAATGTTTATTAAGAGTCTATTATGACCCCAGCACTGGAGAAAGAGTAGTAAACAAAACAACCAGGTCCTCATGAAGATAACATTCTGATGTCTCATGTTTACTAGGCTGGGTCCTACAACTGGGCATGGCCAACAATTCTGGTTTCATGACTTCCAATTTAATTGCACTACCCATTACCTAGATTTCAAACCTCAATGACCTTCTCTAAGTCTAAATTTAAAAGTGAAAACTGAATAACACCTGCATTCCTGTCTCATAATTCAAATTGATTTTCTTTCTTTCTTTCTCCAAAAGACTTCCTCCATCCTCTATCTACAATGCAGCCAGTATGCCATTTGACTGTGTCCCCTTTTGCAAGGCCCGCATACCTCTGACTGTATCAGACAAAATGACTCTCATCTGACCCGTGCTTACTTCTTAGGCTTTTCTTTCACAGTAGCCTCAGTTAAAATGAGCCTCAAGGAAAACTCAAAACTCTTTGCTGATCTCAAAGATATCAAGTTTTAGTTTGCAATTGGTCTTTGCAAATGTTGTTCTTTAAGTCTGTTCACCTGATCCCTGACTGCATTAAGTCCTTCCTTCAATGTTGGTAAGCCTACTGTAGCACTTTGTAAATTACAATGTGAGCCCTTCGAAGCATGGAATTGAATTTTGTTCACCTCTTCATCTCCAATTCCTTTCATTGTATCTGTGCAAGCTAGTACTTCAGAAAGGAGTATATCAAGGCTATATATTATCATCCTGCTTATTTAACTTACATACAGAGTACATCATGCAAAATGCCAGGCTGGATGAATCGCAAGTAGGAATCAAGATTGCTGGGAGGAATATCAAAAGGGGAGAAATATCAACAACCTTAGATATGCAGAGGATTCCACCCTAATGGCAGAAAGCAAAGAGGAACTAAAGAGCCTGTTGATGAAGGTAAAAGAGAAGAGTGAAAAAGCTTGCTTAAAACTCAACATTCAGAAAACTAAGATCATGGCATCTGGTCCCATACCTTCACGGCAAATAGATGGGGAAAGGATGAGGTGGTTGGATGTCATCACTGACTCAATGGACATGCATTTTAGCAACCTCTGGGAGATGGTGAGGACAGGGAAGCCTGGCGTGCTGTAGACCATGGGTTGCAATGAGTTGGACATGACTTAGTGACTGAACAATAACAACTTTCTATGCTTCTATTTAACTTATTCCAACACCCTAGAACTCCCTAACAGCAGTAATTTATAGATCACTGATATTCTAAATTTAACCATTATTTGTCTATGTTTCCTTATCACACTGAAATTCATGATAGATGTTCCATCATTATAAACAGTTTCTTCTCACAAACATCACTTGGCAAATATGTCCTCTTTCCTTTTGTCACGTTTAGCTAAATGAACTTAATGTTCATTGCATCCAACTTTCTGCTTTTTCTGCTACTGTACCAAGATTAGTTGTAGAAAATCACACTTTGTTTGATTGGTTTTACTTTAACTTCATGAGAAGTACCTGAAATGTGGACCACATACTGACAGGCAACCCTGTTTCTTTTCACTGAGAAGTTACTTTTCATCTCTCTGAAACTATTTCATAGTTCTTCAATCTTATACCCTTCTCATACTCCAGCTCATAACACCCTGTTGTTCTCTGAAACAAATGAACAAGCAAACATGTGATTTGAGGTGGATTTATTCCAAAGGCAACGAAGCTTTTGTTTCAGGCCTCCCACACACAGTTAGAAATATTTACAGAGAATATATTTTAAAAACAATTAGCTAAGATTCCTGTCATTTGCTACATAGATTTTCCCTCCATCATAGTTCCTAGGGTGTAACATGGCACAACTGGGCTTGCGTTTAGTTGAAGTTAAGCTGGGGATACATTTACTTTGGATTTAGCACAATATGTTTTTGTGTTTTGTAGTCATTTCTGGAGTTTTCTTTCACTAAGCACCCCCGGCTCTTCCAAACTTGTGACTCCCTTTGATCATGTGAGCTCTGGATTATATATCTCTTCCACTATTTTTTTTGTCTTTTCAGAGATCTAGGCCTAGAGTAATCTTTTTTCCCCCTACACAGTAAGAACTTTTCTGTCTCTACTAGATGACTTCCAGCAGCATTCAAACGTGCTTTAGTTTGTCTTATCATTTTAAAAAAATACTATTTTCATTGCTTCCATGGTCTCTTCCATCTATTTTCCATTTGTTTGCTTTTCTTCACAGAGACACTTAAGAAAAAGTTTGGCTACTCTTTTTACCTTTACTTTCTTATCTCCCATTTACCCTTGAAGCCACTGTGGTATGTTACTGAAGATTGCTCTTGTGCCAGTCATCATGAGCTGCATTTTGGGACTGGGGTCCCTAAATTACAGCTACATGATTCTGACTTTGTATTTAGCTACTAAAGTTAGAAAATAAAGGAAAAGTAGAAAATCAGGGAAGAAAAACAATATTAAATGCAGAAATGAAAAACTTGTATTAAAGGGACAATTGATTAAAGAACATTTTATAGTTGTAAATATTTTCAAGATATATAAAAAATTTGCAGATGCCAATGCAGTTTAAAATTCCAGAATAGATGGGTGATATTTGAGTGTTCATTAATAGAAATTGTAATTATGATAGACTATATAATTTCTATGTTATACCTATGTTCTCTATCTCTTATTAATGTTTGAAATGCTGAAAATATGAATATATACTTTAGATACATCATATTTTATAACTCATATATTCCTATGAGATAATCTATGAAAATATCTAAAATTGTTTTCTTTCTTCTGCATCAGATAAATATTTTTTTTCCAATATAGTTGTTTCACTGAACAAAAAACAAATCTGAATCACTATTTTTTATTTATCACTGTTAGTCAACTCCCCAATGTGGATTAACTTACAAGCAGTGAGAAAGAAATGTTTTTAATGAAACTGCTAAGGTGTACATAAGAATCAGTGTACAGCATTAGCCTTATTTTCTATAGATACTGGGAAAATTCTTTACATATTACTACTTGATGATAATATTATTGGATTTTACTTATTTAATACCATGAAAGTTAGCTTATTTGGCAAACCAATAACCTGAAATCTGTTTACACTGTTAGTTCCACACTAATTGTGAGCTTCTGGAGCAGAGCTTACATCTCTGAATTCTTAACACTTATCATGTGATTAGTCACTCAGTCTTGTCTGACTTTCTGCAACCCCATGGACTATAGCACCCCCACTCCCCCAGGCTCCTCCATCCATGGGATTCTCCAGGCAAGAATGCTGGGAGGGTTGCCATTTCTTGCTCCAAACACTTATCATAGCAGTGTGCTGATTGCATAAATATCAGCAATGACCCTAGAAGGTCATAAAAGTTGTACTGTAAAACTGATTTACCTTCTGAATCAAAAGTCTACTTCTATTCAGAGTAATTTAAAGGTAATTAAGAATTTAAATTCTTTGAAAATCATAATCAGTATTTGGTATATAATATAATTAGTTTTCTATTAAACTTTATAAAGCCCAATTACTTGAACAGAAAGTAACAGAGAAATTATGTTACTGGTCTGCTAAACAGTAAGAAATGCATCAAATAAGAAACTGGATTGCCAAGTATGCATGCCTATCTTTTCTGCCCAAAAGCCAGTAATTGATAAGGCACATCATTATTTTTACAACACTTGAAGTGAGAACCTATTAAAAACTCTAAATTCTTCCGTGTGAAGATCTTTTTGTTAAGTGTTTCTTAGCCAGAGTTGCTCATTAGAGGTAGGCAAGAAGAGTCAAGAAAATACCTATTCATAGTTGGGTTCCAAAGTTATCCTGATTTCAAGTTGTAGCAACTGTGAAATGTTAAAAGTGTTTATCACCATTATATCCTTCCCACTTTGGTTTCTGCCTCTTGAGAAACCTGTATTCATGTCAGGAAACAACAGTTAGAACTGGACATGGAACAACAGACTGGTTCCAAATAGGAAAAGGAGTAAGTCAAGGCTGTATATTGTCACCCTGCTTATTTCACTTCTATGCAGAGTACATCATGAGAAACACTGGGCTGGAAGAAGCACAAGCTGTAATCAAGATTGCCAGGAGAAATATCAATAACATCACATATGCAGATGACACCACCCTTATGGCAGAAAGTGAAGAACTAAAGAGCCTCTTGATGAAAGTGAAAGACAAGAGTGAAAAAGTCGGCTTAAAGCTCAACATTAAGAAAACTAAGATCATGGCATCCGGTCCCATCACTTCATGGCAGATAGATGGGGAAACAGTGGAAACAGTGGCTGACTTTATTTTTCTGGGCTCCAAAATCACTGCAGGTGGTGACTGCAGCCATGAAATTAAAAGACGCTTACTCCTTGGAAGGAAAGTTATGACCAACCTAGACAGCACGTTAAAAAGCAGACACATTACTTTGCCAACAAAAGTCCATCTAGTCAAGGCTATGGTTTTTCCAGGAGTTATGTACGGATGTGACAGTTGGATTATAAAGAAAGCTGAGCACTGAAGAATTGATGCTTTTGAACTGTGGTGTTGGAGAAGACTCCTGAGAGTCCCTTGGACTACAAGGAGATCCAACCAGTCCATCCTAAAGGAGATCAGTCCTGGATATTCATTGGAAGGACTAATGTTGAAGCTGAAACTCCAGTACTTTGGCCACCTGATGCAAAGAGCTGACTCCTTGGAAAAGACCCTGATGCTGGGAAAGACCGAGGGCAGGAGGAGAAGGAGACGACAGAAGATGAGATGGCTGGATGGCATCACCGACTCAATAGACATGGGTTGGGTGGACTCCGGTAGTTGGTGATGGACCGGGAGGCCTGGCGTGCTGTGATTCATGAGGTTGCAAAGAGTCGGACACAACTGAGCGACTGAACTGAACTGAACTTACGTTTCTGCTTAATAAATATTTGTTAAATTAAAACAGAAAAAAAATAGTGTTACCTATCAGCAGAAATGAGAGAGACAATTCCTAGGCAGGTTGATAAGAAGTCCAGGGGTCCCTGAGGAGAGAGGGGTCTGGGGTTCCCAAGGAGGAGATAGGGGTCTGGAATTCTCAAGGAGGAGGAAAGGACAATCTTTTTTTTTTTTTTTCTTCTCTACATTCCTTAGTCTTAGTTACATAAAATGTTTTTTTTTTCTTATTTAAGCCCACTGATGATTACAAAACAAACAACTCAGTTTAAACTCTGTACTAGGGATTATATAACAACAGTGTCTTCTGCTTGAGGACAGTTTCTCCTTCCTGAAAATTTTCTGGCTAACCCTGTTATCTTAAAATGTAAATTATCAGAGTGGGTCTAGTAAGATGTTTACAACCTTGAGACATTCTTTTGAGTTATTGTAATAACTAATTTAAAAAAGTATATAACTCCCTTGCTAACACTAGCAAGGGGTAACTCTCTGTCCCCCTTCTGATGTCTATGTCAAAAGCTTTTTCTGTCCCTTCTTATACTTTAATAAAAACTCTGCTACACAAAAGCTCTTGAGTGATCAAGCCTGGTCCCTGGTCCCGAAATTATATCTTCTTTGGAGATCACTAATCCGATATCATTTGCTGTAAGCTATGCAGTGAAGTAAAGTAGGATAAGTGTTTCAGTTTCTCTAATGGGAAAACTAAAGTGCCACAGGGTTAAATCTATTTATTTGTAAACACCCTAACTGGCCACTTCTGAAAATTTAACAAGTGCTTTCTGAGCACCACCCTCACGTCCAGCTCTCTGTTATGGGATTTAGGTCCACGTTCACATGGGAGAGGGAAAACCCCAGAGGATCTTAATATGATTTTAACATTTCATTGTTTCCATGTTTGCTTTAAGACACTTGACAAGTCCTGGTTTTATTTTTCTCCGCACAAATTATATCATGTGAACTATACCAATAAATTATACATATTTTAATAGTTTCATAAAATAATTGAATGAGCCATTCACTAGGATGCATTAATCTGTCAGTAGAGCTCTACATCAGTACACCCAAATTATTCTTATGGTTCTGTGTTGATTCCTTTATTAAACCCTATTTGAGGGCTAATTGCTGCTTTGTACATAATTTAGTAAAATTATAATACTTATTGGGGCAATCTACAAGGATCAAAGTTACATAATTTGAAATTACATGCTCAATTGTTTTGCTTGTCACTATAAAATTTTTGGTATGTTTTATCAGCCAGATTTTTCTATTACAAAGGAGCAATGAATTTTGAGGTTATAACTCAAATCAATTTATATTATACCAACTTTAAGCAAGAAAATTTCTTATCTATATAATCTAGCCTAGTATTTGTAATTCTGTAACTCCCTGAGTTGTCCTCACATACTTACACCTTACTTACCCAGCTTTCTACCCTCACTTTTGTGACTCCATCTCAATCTATGTTTCAGTCACTCCTCATGCTCCATCTTACTCCTGCTTCTGCCCAAAGTGCTTTTCCTTCTTTTCTTTGCCTGACTAATTTCCAGTCATCCCTTAGATTTCAGCTCAAGATCTCTCCTTGAGAAAAGTGTTTGTATGGCCAAACTCCATTAGGTGATTCTCAACACTTGTCATGGCTGGAATTTTACATTTCTGAATGCGCTAGATTAATATCTGCTTTCCTCATTGCATTATCAACTTCACCAGGGAGGAACTATCTCTTTTTTCACTTTATTTTGGATACTGGGAGTCTGACATAGTGCCTAATGAAGTGTGTTCATCCACCACATTTTATTCACCACTTAACTAACGTACTTCTAGCACTGTGCTTAGTGTGGGGGATATGACAGAGAATAAAACAAAGTCAGAGAGCTACATTCATTCATCCAAGAGTTATTGCATAAAAGGATGAATAATGACTTGTTGATACTAATTATTTCATATCAACCTTTCTTCCATGTTAAGAATGAACCTTTGTTTCATGCACATGCTTTACCATTAACATTTTGTGTACAGTGCTTTGGAGGTGGTAGATTGCTAATAACCATTTGCCAGCTTGATGAGTAAACTAATGTCCCATTGGATTAATTACAATGTATAGGTTAATGCTGGCTATGTCACAGGAACAAAGGACTGTATTTTAACTGCAAATTCATTATTCTTTTTGTAACAAGTTATTCTCTTCATGTGTGAACATAATTATTTTAAATAATTTTTAATAACCTATCACTATTATGGTTATTTAATATTCTAATTCATATTAGGAAGTCAATAAAGAATATTGCTAAAATGTAAATTCTGACAAACATTATGTGAAAAAAAAGTTTCCCAGGCTTCAACTTGTAACATATGCTCTGGTCTATTTTTTTCTTTTTTGTATGGAGTTGTGA
Organism: Antilocapra americana; assembly: GCA_007570785.1. Classification (NCBI taxonomy): domain Eukaryota; kingdom Metazoa; phylum Chordata; class Mammalia; order Artiodactyla; family Antilocapridae; genus Antilocapra; species Antilocapra americana. The sequence goes on along the minus strand of ML661344.1, from coordinate 7,701,577 downwards.
ACAGATGCTTGGGCAGGTTAATTCTGTACTAAATCTTTTACTTCTACATGTGCATGGAGGTGGATGCTTGCCAAGTCATCACTGTAGCTCCCTTGTTGGCCATTAATCACATCAAAACCACTTATTTTTGCTATTATTAAATTAAAATGAAAATGAGAGTTGTACTAACAAAAGCTTATTTTATACAATGGGGAGGCAGCCTCATCTCTCATTCCTCTGCCATGAGAACCTTTGCTCTTGTTACGCTAATCTAATAATCAACCCTCAGCATGCTTGCACTTCCTCATCTCTATCTATTCTTGTGATCATATCAATTTCCTGGCCAGGTTGCTCTCTCCCCTCTCCACTCATCCAAAACCAACTCATTCTTCATGGCCCAGGAAATCCTATGCCTTAGGAAAAGCTTTTAAAAATTATAGCAGTTATCAGTTAACCCATGAACATACATCAGTTTCACAGTTTTTGAGATTCTACTGTGTTCAAGTAAACCAGCCATACACTTGGGGGAAATGCGAAGATTACGTAGTCACATGTCTTTTCCCTGTGATGCTATAGTTTAAGAGAGAAAAAAAGTCAGCATTCATACAAAAAATATTTATTAACTGGTGACCACTTTAAAATGTATGGTGGATAAGAATCATCTGGAGAGTTTGATGCAGTGTAGATTTCTGGGCTCCACATGAAAACCACTCAATCAGAATTTCTGAGAGTGTGACCCAAAAGTAAAAATGTTGATGGTAATTTGAGCATGCTTCTCTAATATTCAGTTCTTGGACAGATGAATGCACAGATTCTCTGCCCCTAAGGAGTTCACAATCTAGTTAGGGCAAGTGGTTAATCACAATGCAAATCAAATATTATGTAATTATTACATTAAAAATAGAACAGGCTTGTGAGATAGTTTTAGGGACCCTAGGGGGTGGAAAGAATCAATAGTACTGGATACACTAAAACTACAAATTAGCCTCATTGGGTTCTGAGGGATTAAAATCCTTTTGAAGACAATATTCACCAAGCAGTGGAGGAGGCAGAAGGAAGGGTGGTGTTCTGGAGCATGCATCTACATGCATAGGGACAACTATGACATAATAAAGTAATGAGTGCAGTGGAGATCTCCTTAGAGAGGGATTTATAGGAGGGAAAGATTATTTCTTGCTAGTAACATCAGGAAATTTTTGAGATGGTGCTGCATTGGAACTGGGCCTTGGGGAAGAGTAAGATTTACAAACTATAATATACACATGAGCATGAAGGGAAAACAAGACATGCCAGAAGGAAAAATCAGTACAAGCAAGGGCACAGAAGCAGAAGAGCAAGCTGCATGCAGGGAGAATATAAAGCAGTTTAATTAGGAAAGGGTATAAGAAGGTTAATTTTCTTGTAGTTGTAGATTTAGGGAAATACTTTAGGAAGGTAAATTAGACTAGATTTTAGGGGACTTTGAGTATTAGACTTCAGAGTAGCATTTATTCCTTGGATGACTTATTTGACATTTAGTATAATATATATTATATGTGTAAGCTAACTCACTTCAGTCACATCCAATTCTTTGTGACCCTTTGCATTGTAGCCCACCAGGCTCCTCTGTCCAGGGGATTCTCCAGGCAAGAATACTGGTTCAGTTCAGTTCAGTCACTCAGTTGTGTCCAACTCTTTGTGACCTCATGGAATGCAGAATGCCAGGCTTCCCTGTCTATCATCAACTCCCAGAGTTCACTCAAACTCATGTCCGTCGAGTCAGTGATGCCATCCAACCATCTCATCCTCTGTTGTCCCTTTCTTCTCCTGCCTTCGATCTTTCCCAGCATCAGGGTCTTTTCCAATAAGTCGGTTCTTCACATCAGGTGGCCAAAGTATTGGAGTTTCAGCTTCAGCATCAGTCCTTCTGATGAATATGCAGGATTGATTTCCTTTAGGATGGATTGGTTGGATCTCCTTGCAGTCCAAGGGACTCTCAAGAATATCCCTACCCAGGGATAGGCTCATGTTTCTTATGTCTCTTGCATTCGCAGGCAAGTTCTTTACCACTAACGCTACCTGGGAAGCCCATAATACTTATTAGGGCCTCCCCAATGCCTCAATGCCTCAGGGCTTCCCTGGTGGCTCAGACGGTAAAACATCTGCCCACAATGAGGGAGATCTGGCTTCGATCCCTGGGTTGGGAAGCTCTCCTGGAGAAGGAAATGGCAACCCACTCCAGTACTCTTGCCTGGAAAATTCCATGGATTGAGGAGCCTGGTAGGCTACAGTCCATGGGGTCTCAAAGAGTTGGACACGATTGAGTGATTTCACTTTCAATGCCTCAATGATAAAGAATCAGCCTTCCAGTGCAGGAGACACAGGTTTGAATCCTGGGTTGGGAAATTCCCCTGGAGTAGGAAAAGTTAATCCACGTCAGTATTCTTGCCTGAAGAATAGGCAAGAACAGAAGAGTCTGGCAGGCTACAGTCCATCAGGGTGCAAAGAACTGGCATGACTAAGCAACTAAGCAAGTTAGTATAGATGGCATCACAGACTCGATGGATGTGAGTTTGGGTAAACTCCCAGAGTTGGTGATGGACAGGGAGGCCTGGAGTGCTGCAATTCATGGGGTCGCAAAGAGTCGGACACGACTGAGCAACTGAACTCAACTCATATATATATATATATACACACACATATACAAGCAAGTATATACATATTAATATATATATAAATACACAAGCAAGTATATATATATATATAAAGTATATATATATATATAGATATAGATATAGATTTTTTTTTTCTGTTTTAAAACTTGTCTGCCCAATAAACCTATTTTTTCCTTGAAGGCTGGGGCATGTTTCACACTTTTTTTGAAATCCCTCAAAATGTAGGAGAGTGACAGCACACAGCAGGAGTTCAAAACATTTCTGTTGGCTGATTAAGAGACTGGTTTTGTTCTCAGAAGGAAAGACTTCATAACGTACAGGAGGGCCATAGACCACTGACAAAACTTCACTCCAGTGGCTCCATGTTAAGCATACAAGAAAATTTTCACCACTGATAATCACAGAGGTCAGACCATGAATATGAGGTATTTAAAAATGCAATTTCAGCCCATTGAGAACTGTACTACAAATCCATACTTCTTTTTCATTTTCTGCACAGTAACTAACAATATTTTCTTAAATTTGTATTTCTGTCTTATTAACATAAATAAAAACGTGCACTTGGAATAGAAATATATAGTAATGACTACTCTGTAAAACAACAGCTTTGAATATTTAAAATGTAATGATTGACTGTTGTAGTTTTATTTGGGTTTAAGCAACAAATTTAAGTAAGAAGTCTTTTGTATTGCTTTGTTTTTTTCTTTCTTTTTTTTTTTTTTAGAGTTAAAGAACTCACCCTCAGATTCTTTATGGATTGAAGAAGGATTGTGAGATGAAGAAAAATCGTGATTGCTAATTCACTCCCATAACAAATATATGCCTAAGACTTTGAATAAATACACCAAGACAAAAAAATAAATATTTATTGAAAATCTATTGCATGTTTGGAAATACTCTAGGTTCTGGCATATGCTTTGTAAAACTTAAATTCTAATTAGATCTAGTAGCTTGGTTCAGTTGTTCCAATAACAACAATAGTGATAGGAATAATAATAATTAATTATATTGTACAGTATTTTAAAGTTTGTAAAACATTTACATATTTGTTGTGTTATTTTTTTTACAACTGTCTTTCTTTTGAATTTTTCAAACAGTTTTATTTTTATCCATTTCCATAGGGTCTACTATGTCAATGATTCTCAAATCTCTATTGCTAGTTCAGACACACTTACTAAATTCCAGATCTATATTTCTAACTATTTTTTAGGCACCTCTACTCATGTGTTCCAAAGGTAATTCAAACTCAATGTGCTCAGAACTTCCATCTTCTCCTACTCAACTTCCTCCTTTTCCTATTTTCCTCTTATTTCAGTTAACACCATTACTCACCAAATCACCCCAATTACAACTATACACAACAGATCTGATTCTTTTCAGTTTTATCTACTGTCCCCTATCTATCAGTTCTTTATTTCCTGCATCCATGAACTTTTTCTTCATTTTTCTGTCTCTCTCTCTCTCTTAGTTCTGGCTATTTAATTTGTTTACTAAACTATTTTAGTAACCTTTCACTTATCACAATTTTTAATTTGTTCTTATTGAAGTTCTGGCTTCTATTACAATGTCTGAAACACAGTAGGTTACAAACAAAAAAAATGTTGATAGTGATTAATTCATCCCTCAGATCAAGGGTGAAATTTAAAATGTAGACTTGAACATATCTCCTACTTAAAAACTTCCAGGCTGTCATTCATAAGATAAATACCAAATTCTTAGCATGACAATTCAGAGCCTAATGCTTTAACTTTAGTTTATTTTTCTAATCTTGCCACCATTTATCCTACAAAAGTATCTGCATGCCAATTATATCTAACCACTTAAAACTCTCCAAGCTTCTTCTGTTTCATCCATCCAGAACTTCCATGAGCTGTTTTCTCTTCCCTACTTACCTTTGAAGTCTTTCTTTATCTTGAACCTGTCTGTCTTTCCCCCTGAAAGTCACTCTTCATTTCTATTTTATTTTCTATCTATTTAAGCATCTACCTTTTGTCTCTTAATTTTGGTGCTATCATTTGCATTTTTCTTATTAGGCTTGAATTTCTAAAAGGCAAAATTTATGTTTTATTCATCTTTGTCTTTTCAGTCCTTGAAGAGTACCTGCATAAACAGTACAGACATAACGTGAATGAATAAATAGCAAGTGGATTCAAATGTCAAAATGGGTTTATCTCTTTTTTTCCCCCAAGTTCCACTGAAGAAAAAAACAACAAAAACAAAAGAGAAAGAATGCTGCTGCTAGTAAACAGGAAATAGTAAAACTAAGAAGCCAGAAACAGAAAATTCTGTGGTGGATACAAAACAGACTCAATTATATTAAAAAAAAATTCAATGCCAATCACCTGTGACTTAACACAAACCAAAAAATGTCCCTTTGGGAAGTCAGAATTGCTTCACTTCTCTAACGAGTCCCAAAAGTTTGTGCGAATTAGTTCTGGTTTTGAGAGGGAAAACTGCAGCATCTATTAAAATGAAATACGTATAGCTAGTGACCCAGCATTTCTGCCTCTAAGAAACTATTCTTTCCAAGTATTTGCATTTGTGTGTGAAGAGTTGGTCACTGCATCGTTAAAATAGCAAAATATTAGAAACAACATACATGTCCATCAATAGATCACATGTTCATCCACTATAGGAAACCACATATAACTGTTAGAAAAGAATAAAAGCTGTACGATGCTCGTGATGCATTCTTAAGTGAAAAATATGCATATGCAAGTGTGTATTTGTAAATGCATTAAAAAAAGTGAGATGACAGACATTAAATTGCACCTCCTTCTAGGGAGTGGGACTGGAGTTTACTAAGGGGGATTTTTCTCTTTTTCCTTTTTAACTTCTATATTATAATCACTTTTATAACGTGCTGGGAGTATAAATTGATACAGCCACTATGCAAAACAGTATGGAGTTCCTTTAAAAAGATTAAAAATAGAATTATCATATGACCCAGCAATCCCATTACTGGATATATACCTAGAGAAAACCATATTCAAAAAGATACATGCACCCCAATGTTCACAGCAGCACTATTTACAACTGTCAGTACATGGAAGCAACATAAATGTCCATCAATAGAAAATCAATAGAGATGTACACACACACACACACACACACACAGTGGAATATTACTCAGCCATAAAAATGAAAACTGGGCCATTTATAGATACATGGATGAACCTAGAGAGTGTCATGTACAGTGAAGTAAGTCAGAAAGAGAAAAACAAATATCCTATATTAACGCATATATGCAGAATCTAGAAAAATGATACAGACAACCCTATTTGTGAAATAGAGATGCAAATGTAGAGAACAAATGTATGGCTACCAGAGTGGAAAGGGAGGAATTGGGAGATTGAAAATGACACATATACACTATTGATACTCTGTATGGAATAGATAACCAATGGGATCATACTCTATAGCACAGGGACCTCTACTTAATGCACTGCAGTGACCTGAGTGGGAAGGAAGTCCCAACGGAAGAGGATATAAGTATAGATATGCGGCTGATTCACTTTTTCTGTATGGTAGAAACTAAGAACTATGCTTCAATAAAAATTAGTTTGAAAAAGAGCAATATAAGCAGTTTAACAATTTAAACAAAGAAAATTTTCAGACATGGAATAGGAGGGGCTAAGAGCAAAGAGGCCATAGATAGTCCATAAGGAACAATCAAAGGACTTCTAGGATAGGGAGGGCAGTACTTAGAGTCATTTCACTCTCTGGTTATTTCACTGTCTTCACATTACAGATCTGCCCTTTTGCTTCTAATGTGATGGGCAGGGTCAGAGAGAGGAGACAGTATTCCAGCTAACTTCAGGTTGGCACAATAAAAGCAGCAATAAAGTTCCACTATGGTTTATCCTCATTAGTAATTCTTCCTCAACATCTTGCTAGCAAGTACAGCTTTAGCCCCTAGGGATCCCCTAATCACGGCTAAAAGAGATGGTGGGTTGAGAGAACTCAACTAGACTGCCTCACAACAGGTAGCCGACCACAGCATTGATTATCCAGGCATGGACAGTAAAATGGAGATATGTCACCTAAATGAGGCCCCGCTGCTGCCATCCACCTTTCTTGAAGGCTCCAAATGATGCCTACCTGCTCGCTCACTCATCAGAGTCAATACATAGTATCTTGCTTATGGGGAGTGAAGTAGGAAAAGGGAAACAGAATGGCATGAGATAGAGTTATTTTATAGTTGGAGTGGTTCAGGGTCATGCTTATCTTCGGGGTTGATAAGTCTGGCACTGACTCTTGCTGAGATAAGGAAGGTGGGCCAATCAATAATTTATACTGAACTCAAGTTTGAAATTCCCCTAGTAGTACTCAGGGCTAATTTGTTTATTGGGATTTATATCTGGCATCATAGGATGAATAGCCTAGCTTGGCTATGTATACATAAGGGCATGGAAGATCCCACTAGAGACTTCCAGGGAGGCCTCTTAAAAATAAGATTTATCATATAAATCTTGGTGGTTTTAGCCAGAGATGCAGGATGTCCTGTGTGAATAATAAGGACTTTGGGAAGCTGTACTTGGAAGGCTCTTGGGTCCCTGATGTTTGCCTGCATTCTATTTTTACTGTTCTACTGTATAATTTGCCTTTATTGAAAATCTTAAATGAGAAAGCTCTGCGGAGTCTCGCAGCTACTTTCAACTATCTGTGTTGTAATTTTTGTAAGAATCATGAATAAAATATAGCTGTATTAGTTTTTTAGTGCTGTATAACAAACCACTGAAAACCTAGTAGCTGAAAGTTATAGTACTTACCTGATGTGAAGAGCTGATTCACTGGAAAAGACTGATGCTGGGAAAGATGAGGGCAAGAGGAGAAGGGGCAATGGAGGATAAGATGGTTGGATGGCTTCACTGACTCAATGGACATGAGTTTGAGTAAACTCTGGGAAATAGTGAAAGACAGTGAAGCCTGACATGCTGCATTCCATGGGGCTGCAGAGTCAGACATGACTTAGAGACTGAACAACAACAACAGCAGCAGCTTAAATCAATTTTCACTTATTACTTCACAGTGTTGTAGTAATAAGTGAAAATTATTAAACATCAGATGTCAGGGCATGATGTAGCTGGGTTCTCTGCTTAGGATTTCGAAAGGCTAAAAGGGTGGTATTATCATCTGGAGCTTGGCATCCTCTTGCAAACTCATGCATATGTGGCAGGATTCAATTCTTTGGAGTTCTTTGAGGGAAGCCCCTCTTTTCTTGCTTGCTGTCAGCTACTTTCTTGTTGGGGTCACTCTCAGGTCTAAAGAATCTTATATTCCTTGAAGATGGTTCCTTCCAAGAGCTCTCTTACACTTTCAATCTGTTTAATTAAGAAGAGTCCATTCCCCTTTTAGTGATAACCCAATTAGGTCAGATTTACCCAAGATAATCTCTTTTTTAAGGTCATCTGATTTGGGACTTGAATTACATCTGCAAAATCCCAGTTGCACTGATATCAGTGTTTGATTGAATGATTGAGAGTAGAAGTCTGTATTCCAGAGGGTGTGGATCTTGGGGGCCTTTCTCAACAGCCCCCAGTTGCTAATTGAGCATGGTAATACAGACCAGAGAATCATGTTCCGTGGAGCCACAGAAAGCAGAAGAAGATTGTTGGATGTGGGAGCCTTCCATCATTTTCCCAGGGCAATCCCATTTTTATCTATTATACACAATTATAGTCTATAGATTTGATGAAGGTGAAAGAGGAGAGTGAAAAATCTGGCTTAAAACTCAACATTCAAAAAACTAAGATCATGGCATCACTTCATGGAAAATAGATTGGGAAAAAATTGAAACAGTGACAGACTTTATTTTCTTGGGCTCCAAAATCACTGTGGATGGTGAGTGCAGCCATGAAATTAAAAGATGCTTGCTCTTAGGAAGAAAAGCTGTGACAAACCTAGATAGAAGAGATGATACTTTGCTGACAAAGGTCTGTCTAGTCAAAGCTATGTTTTTTTCCGGCAGTCATGTACTCATGTGAGAGTTGGACCATAAAGATGCTTGAACACAGAAGAACTGATGCTTTCTAACTGTGATGTTGAAGAAGATTCTTGAGAGTCACTTGGACTGCAAAGAGATCAAACCACTCAATCCTAAAGGGAATGAACCCTGAATATGCATTGGAAGGATTGATGCTGAAGCTGAAGCTCCCATACTGTGGCCACCTGATTGATACAAAGAGCTGACTCATTGGAAAAGACCCTGATGCTGGCAAAGACCCTGATGCTGGCATCACCGACTCAATGGGCATGAGTTTGAGCAAACTGGCAGATGGTGAAGGACAGGGAAGGCTTGAGTGATGTAGTCCATGGGGTCACAAAGAGTCAGACATAACTGAGCAAATGAACAAGAGTCTGTAGAAATTATAGCTATTGTATTTTGTTTATATTCTTTCTTTTCATAATCACATCTAGCCTAATAGTTTTAAAATGTACATGTATACTGGTATTTGTTAAAGTTATTGATCTGCCCTGAACTTCTGCCTAGATTCACAGTGAATATCTTGGAAATATAAGGCATATTAAACTTCAGATATCCAGAATAAAACTAATATTTCCCTCTAAAATTACATCTCCTGTCACCAAAATCTCTAGTTGGCTGACTGGTGAAGATCTTCCCCTATCCAAAGCTAGTCTACACAATGGGGAAGGTAGGTGTTTTTACACCAAAACAAAGTGTCATAGAACATTAAGAAACAGGCAAATATGGCTTGAAGAAAGGGAGAAAACAAATCTAAAAAAAATAACACTAAAGAATTCAAAATAAATGTCATAAAAATGTTCAGTGAACTTGGAAAAATGATACATGACAAACAAGTAAAAAATTTTTCAAAGCAGAATCAGATAATTAAAAAAGCAGAAATTTTTGAGCTGAAAAATATAGTAGCTGAACTGCAAAATTCACTGGGCATTTTCAACAACAGACTTGCTCAAGCAGAAGAAATGATGAGACATTTGAAACTACATAATCAGAGGGAAAAAAGGAAAAAGAATGAAAAGAGAGTGAAAAAAGCTCAAGAAGCTTATGGGATAGTATAAAATGTATCAACATATGCACTATTAAAATGTTAGAATAAGAACAGAGAGACAAAGGCAGAAAGTTTATTTAAAGAAGTAATGGCTGACCATTAAAAATCTGCAAAAAAAACAAATGCTGGAGAGAGTGTGGAGAAAAGGGAACACCTCTTACATTGTGGTTGGTGATATAATTTGGTACAGCCACTATGGAGAACAGTATGGAGATTCCTTAAGAAACTAAAAACAGAGCTACCACAGCAATCCCACTACTGGGAATATATCCAGACAAAACTATAATTCAAAAGCATATGTAAACCCATGGCGATATCATGTCATTGTATGGCAAAACTAATAAAAAAAAAGTATATATGCATCCCTATGTTCATAGAAGCACTGTTCCCAACAGCCAAACCATGGAAACAATCTAAATGTCCATTGATAGATGAACGGATAAACAAGATGTGGTACATATATACAGTGGAATACTACTTAGCCATAAAAAGAATGGAATAATGCCATTTGCAGCAACAAAGACGCAACTAGAGATTATCACACTAAGTGAAGTAAGTCATAAAGAGAAAGGCAAATACCATACAATATCACTTATGTGTGTAATCTAAAATATAGCACAAATAAACCTACCTACAAAACAGAAGCAGGCTCACAGACATAAAGAACAAACTTGTGGTTGTCAAGGGCAGGGGGACAGGAGTGAACTGGGAGTTTGGGGTTGGTAGATGTAAATTATTAATTTTTAGAATGGATAAAAAGCAAGGTACTAACATATAACACAGGGAAGTATACATAATATTCTGTGATAACCATAATAGAAAAGAATATTAAAAAATGTATGCATGTAATTGAGTCACTTTGCTCTATAGCAGAAATTGGCACAACAGTGTAAACCAACTATGCTTCAATAAAAAATAATATTAAATAAAAAACAAAGCAAAAAAATAATGGCTGAAAACTTCCCAAATCTGGGGAAGGAAGCAGACATTCAAAAGATGAAGAAGGCTATAGTTAAAGATCCTGTACTGAATCCTTAAAAATTTAAGAGGTTAAGTCTTACGTTATGCACTTTCTTTCTTTCTTTCTTTTTTTTTTTTTACCACAATCAATCAGAGAAACAAAACTCTTGCATCTTATATAGTATTCTACTCAGAAGCAGAGATGTCATCTTTTAGTTGCTTAGTCTCAAATTTTAAACTCATCCTTAACTACTCTCCCTTTCAGTCCTGACATCCCATCTGTCAACAAATCCTATTGCTTCTACAGAGAGACAGGTTTACTTTAAACTTAATGAAGTTCAAACTTTTAGGCTTCTTACTTTCATGAACTCCTTTCCAGATCCTGGGAGGCAGCCTGGCAAAGTGTTCACATGGCCATATGTTTTCACACAACTTGCACAGATCTTTTTTTTAGATTAAAAAATTAAAAAATAATTCATATACCATACACTTTACCCTTTTAGAATGTAAAATTGAATGATTTTTAGAATATTTAAAAAGTTGTGTGACTACCTTAACTATACAATTCTAGATCACTTTCATCATCCCCCTCTTCCAAAACAAGCCACATTCATTCAGTCTTTTCATTCATCCCCCCTCCCCGGATCCTGGCAACTACTTATCTACTTTCTGTCATTGTGAATTTGTCTATTTTGAACAGTTCATATAGCTGGGCTTTTGGCCTTTTGCTTTTAGTTTCTTTCATTTAGCATGATGCTTTCAAAGTTCATCATTATAAGTCTTTAATTCTTTGTTATTTTCAAATATTATTTCATTGCATGGATATACTGCATCATGTTTATCAATTTATCAATTAGTAGACATTTGGATTTTTTCCATTTTTAGACTGTTATGAATATGCTGCTATGAATACTCATGCACCTGATTTTGTGCGGACATATGGTTTAAATTCTCTTGGGATGTGTGGTAGGGTGAATAATAACTCCCCACAGATGCACACATTCCTACTCCCAGGCCTCTGAATATATTACCTTATGTGGAGAAGGAGACTTTGCAGATCCAATTAATGTCAGGACCTTGACATGAAGAGATCATCTGACTGGCACAATGTAATCACAAGTGTCCTTATAAGAGGGAGACAGGAAGGTCAGGGAAGGTCGAGGAGGGGATGTCATGACAGAGAGAAGGTGAAGTGATGCAAAGAAAGGGCTACGAGCAGAGGAATGCAAGTGGTTTCTAGAAGCTGAAAAAGGAGAGAAAATGGATAGCTCTCTAGAGACTCCAGAAATAACACAGCTCTGATAACACCTACAGAACTTCAAAATCATAATTTTGCGCTGTGTTGTATTATATGTGTTGTTTTAAATCACCAAATTTGTCATAATTTGTTATAGTTCCGCAGTCGGAATTAATCTTGGAATTCTGAAGTGGGTTGTAACAGATACCTAAACATGCAGATGAGGCTTTGGAACTGAGTAGTGAAGAGAGCTGGAAAAATTCTAGCTAAAAATTCATTATCAAGAAAGCCTAGGCTGCCTTGGACATAGGATTAATAGAAATATGGATGATAAAGAACTCTGCTAAGGAGGACTTAGAACAAAGTGAAGAGCATGGTACAGAAAATCTGTATCTTCTTAGAGTTACAGATAGATTATTTCATGAAAAGACTGCTGGTGGCAATGTGGATTATAAGGACACTACTAAGGAGGGCTCAGAAGGAAATGAACATGTTGACATGAAAAATGGAGGAAAGGGAATCTTTGTTATATAGTAGCTGAACTGTGTCATACACTCTTGATGAAAGCATAACTTGTAGGAGATAAATTTGATATTTAGCTGAAGAAATTTCCAACAAAATTGTGAAGGTGTGGCTTGATCTCTACTTGCTGACTGTACTAGAATACAAGAGCAAAGAGCAAGCTGAAAGAGTTATTAAGCAAAAAGAAACCAAGACTTGACTTGGTAAATACTCATCCTATTCAGACTACAAAAAATTATAAAACGAGAAGATTCACTGCCAGGAATAGTGCTTTGGAAATAAAGTTAGGGTGCATGGGGGCAAATTTTTATTAGTTCCTTTATAAGGATTAAAGTGCTTAGATAAGTGTTTCATAGAACCTGATAGACATCTCAGCAGAAGCCAAGAATAAAGATGAGATTATCCGGGAATTATCTGTAAAGAACCTCTTGCACAGTGGAAGAATCCCCAAGATATAAATGGGAGATCCACAGGCTCTTTAGACTGTTGTATCAACAGAAACACAGCCAGCATGGACTGAAAGGAACAGAGAGAGGACAAAACGAAAAAAGACTGTCAGACTCATAAAATTTTATAGGCAGTAAACAGGCTGATAAAGCTACTGCAAATCCTTGCTTTCCTTTCAGAAAAAAGAACAGTGAGGCAGAGGGTAAAGCTACAGGTACAGAAAAATGAGTCTTGAAACACAGAGGCTATTCTCAGGCCTTGAAACCTCAAGGAGATTGCCTGGGTGATTTTGAAACCGGTTTTGAATGTAGATTTTTTTCTATGCCTCTGTTTTCCGCACCCCCCTCTTTTCTTGCATGAAGGTACCTATAACTATTATCCTTTGCCTATCACGCAGTCATATCCTGGAAGCAGATTAGCTGTTTTCTAGTTTTATAGGTCTACACACGGAAAGGGATTTGGACCTAGGATAGATTATACCCAGAACCTTACCTTTGTCTAACTTCTTGTTGTTCAGTCACTAAATTGTGTCTGGCTCTTTGTAACCCTCTGGACTGAATCTTGCCAGGCTTCCCTGTCCTTCTTAGATGTCTAACTTAGATGACTTTAGATGACTGGCATTTGGAACTTTTGAGCTGATGAGATTTAGATGAGATTTTTATACATGGGTTGATTTTGTAATAAGTGAGAATTTTGAAGAACTTGAGTTGGGATGGGTGCATTTTCATGTGGTTAGACATAAATCTTTGGGGACAGAGACCTTACTGGTAGGCTGAACAATGGACTTTCAAAGATGTCCATGTCCTGATCTCCTGAACCTGTGAATGTGTTACCTTACAGGATAAAAGAGAATTTGCAGATATGATTAATTTAAAAGATATGGAGAAAGAGATTATCCTGAATTATATGAGTGGTCCCACCCAAAGTAATCACAAAGGTACTTAGATGAGGGAGGCAGGGGAGTGGGAGAAGAGAAAGAAAGAGATGTAATGATAGAACAAAAATCACTGTAGGAGACATACTGACAGATATAGAGATTGAAGCAATGTGAGAAAGGGATCACTAGCCACAGGATGACATAGCCTCCAGGACCTAGAAAAGATAAGGAACAGATTCTCTCATGAAGTCTCTAGAAGGATCAAAACCCTGATGCTTTAAACTTAGGACACTTTAAATATAGGACCTCTAATCTCCAGGACTGTAAGATAGCACCTTTGCATTGCTTTAAGCCACTAAGTCTGGGGTTATTTGATCAACAATAAAAAAAGAATACGAGTATGTGCCTAGGCTTGAAATGCTGGGTAAAGTAAAACCTTTTAATTCTAATTTCTAACCTGACTTCCTTTGTGCTGCAATTTCTCTCATAACATGTGCTGATGAGATGCACAAAGGCATTTTAGGGAGATATTAATAGGTAAATAATAATAGATTAACAAAAAGAATAGATTAATAGATAAGAAGAGAAGCAAAAAGCAAAGGAGAAAAGGAAAGATATGCCTATTTGAATGCAGAGTTCCAAAGAATAGTAAGGAGAGATAAGAAAGTCTTCTTCAGTGATCAGTGTAAAGAAATAGAGGAAAACAATGGAATGGGAAAGATTAGATATCTCTTCAAAAAAATTAGAGATACCAAGGGAACATTTCATGCAAAGATGGGCTCAATACAGGACAGAAATGGTATGGACCTAACTGAAGCAGAAGATATTAAGAAGTGAAAAGAATACACAGATGAATTGTACAAAAAAGATCTTCATGACCCAGACAATCATGATGGTGTGATCACTCACCTAGAGTGAGACATCCTAGAATTTGAGGTCAAGCAGGCCTTAGGAAGCATCACTATGAACAAAGCTAGTGTAGGTGATGGAATTCCAGCTGGGCTATTTGAAATCCTGAAAGATGATGCTGTGAAAGAGCTGCACTCAATATGCCAGAAAATTTGGGAAACTCAGCAGTGGCCACAGGACTGGGAAAGGTTAGTTTTCATTCCAATCCCAAAGAAAGGCAATGCCAAAGAATGTTCAAACTACCTCACAATTGCACTCACATCACACACTAGCAAAGTAATGCTCAAAATTCTCCAAGCCAGGCTTCAACAGTACCTGAACCGTGAACCAGAAAAACATCTACTTTTGCTTTACAGACTATGCCAAAAGCCTTTGACTGTCCGGACCACAACAAACTCTGGAAAATTCTGAAAGAGATGGGAATACCAGACCACCTGACATGCCTCCTGAGAAATCTGTATGCAGGTCAGGATGTGACAGTTAGAACTGGACATAGAACAAAAGACTGGTTCCAAATAGGAAAAGGAGTATGTCAAGGCTGTATTTTGTTAACCTGCTTATTTAACTTCTATGCAGAGTACATCATGAGAAATGCTTGGCTGGAGGAAGCACAAGGTGGGATCAAGATTGCAGGGAGAAATATCAACCAACTCAGATATGCAGATGACACCACTCTTATGGCAGAAAGTGAAGAACTAAAGAGCCTTTTGATGAAAATGAAAGAGGAGAGTGAAAAAGTTGGCTTAAAGCTCAACATTCACAAAACAAAGATCATGGCATCCAGTCCCATCACTTCATGGTAAATAGATGGAGAAACAATGGAAACAGTGGCAGATTTTATTTTGGGGGGGTTCCAAAATCACTGCAGATGGTGATTGCAGCCATGAAACAAAAAGATGCTTACTTCTTGGACGAAAAGTTATGACCAACCTAGACAGCATATTAAAAAGCAGAGACATTACTTTGCCAACAAACGCCTGTCTAGTCAAGGCTATCGTTTTTCCAGTAGTCATGTATGGATGTGAGATTTGGTAAAGAAAGCTGAGCACCGAAGAATTGATGCTTTTGAACTGTGGTGTTGGAGAAGACTCTTGAGAGTCCCTTGGACTGTAAGGAGATCCTACCAGTCCATCCTAAAGGAAATCAGTCCTGAATGTTCATTGGAAGGACTGATGTTGAAGCTGAAACTCCATTACTTTGGCCACCTGATGTGAAGAGCTGACTCATTTGTAAAGACTCTGATGCTGGGAAAGATTGAAGGCAAGAGAAGGGGACGACAGAGGGTGAGATGGTTGGATGGCATCACTGACTCAATGGACATGAGTTTGGGTTCACTCCGGGAGTTAGTGATGGACAGGGAGGCTTGGTGTGCTACCATCCATGGGGTTCCAAAGAGTCGGACATGACTGAGCTACTGAATTGACTGAATCTGACTTCCTTTGTGTTGCAATTTCTCTCCTGACATGTTCTAATGAAATGATCACAGGCCTTTTAGGGAGATATTAATAGATAAAAGGAAGTTGCATGTGAATACCTTTAGTATACATTTCATGGAATATATTTGTGTAGTTTGCAATCAAGTCTCTATATAGTTAACCTGTTGTTAGCCATCTAGAATAGAAATATCTTCCAGAAATACTCTGACTGTGTTCACTGTTCAGCTCCCCTGGCCCTCATGACATTAAGGTATAAGGCCAAGGAAAGTACTGGAATATGAATATGTTCTTTGGTACTCAGTATCAGATATGTAGGTGAAGGGAGAAAACTGAGGCTTGAAATACAGGAAGTCAGAGGTTTTCCCAAATTGACAATCCTAAAGTTTTACAAGGTGTACCAATCGAAAATTATCAAGATGAAACAAATGTTTCTAAATTATCAGTAATAAAAACTATGGTAGAGATAAGCCTGGGTTAGTTTCCTATTATCACAATAGAAAATAATATTACAAAATATTTGTCATGTGAAAAGACTGTTAAAGAGCATCAGACCATCAGATAGAGGGGAAAAGGAGTATCACAGATGTGTGTGATTATGTTATTTTTCTGGATTTAATGATGTTATGACACTTAACAGCTTTTCAAAATTGTATTCTGATAATCTTAATTTGTAATTTAAAATTCATAATTTTTCATCATAAGTAAACATTAACTTTTATACTTAATGATGTATTCCAAATTTTGTATTATTTTTTGAAAGAAGGCGCTCCTAATTTCCCTGTAGGAAGGCAGGGTAACCCACTCCAA
The DNA here is from genome assembly GCA_007570785.1 of Antilocapra americana. Lineage (NCBI taxonomy): Eukaryota > Metazoa > Chordata > Mammalia > Artiodactyla > Antilocapridae > Antilocapra > Antilocapra americana. The sequence continues at coordinate 7,684,715 of ML661344.1, read as the reverse complement.
TATTCTTGCCTGGAGAATCCCATAGACAGAGAAGCCTGGAAGGCAACAGTCCATAGGCCCACAAAGAGTCAGACACAACTGAAGTGACTGAGCACGCACCTCCCTGATTTACAAGTTCAGATCCTCCTTCTAGCTATATCTTTAACATATACCCAGAAATCAACTCCTTTTTACCACCTCCACTGTAACTGCCTCATTCCAGGTCACTAGCATTTCTTGCCTATATTATTGCAATAATTTCCTAACTGGTCTCTGACTACACCTTGCCCCACTTTCCATGATACTCAACACAGTAATCAAATTATCCTGGTGTCATACAATGCAGTGTAATTAATGTAACATACTGTAACCTAATGTAACATAATCATGACAATATAAATTGAATCATGGGTTCTACTTGTTCAAAACGTTCCAAAGGGCTTCTACTTTACTCACAGTAAAAGCCAAAAGCCTTGAAATGTCTTCCAGGATTCCACCTCTCCCTGCGCATCTACCTTCAAATTCCCTCAGTTAACTCATCACCTACTCTTCTCACTTACCCTGCTCCAGGCCTTCTAGTCTTCCTGCTGTCCACAAGTCAGGCTTGCTTTCATCTCAGGTGTTTATACTTCCTGTTCCCCCTGTCTAGAATGATCATACACCCAGATATTAGCATGATTCATTCCCTCATCTTCTTTAGGTATGTTACTAAAATGTCACCTTCTGTGCAAAGCTTCCCTGGCCACCTTATCTAATTATACTCTCCAGACATGTATACACACACACCCAGACCCACATACCACAACCAAACACATACTCTTTCTTTCCACTCTCTCTCTTTATATTTCTCATTAGTATTCTCATTGTCTTCCAGTTTCAGTTTGTTGTGAAGCTTGAAATCAAATAAATTTTTGATTCAATTTCAGGAAATACAACCCGACATGATATTCAGTATAGAAACATAGAAGATGCCATTTTGAATGTAATTATTTCAAATATAGTATTTGTTAGTTTTTGGGTTATTTGAAATCCCCATTCACAACTCAAGAATATTCTTGTGGGTTTATTACATAATTGCACAATACTCCTATTTTTTGGTAAACTGTTGACTCTAAATTTGTATTCTTTTTTCACATAATTTATATTGGTTCAATCAGAGAGCATTTTTTTTTCTTTAACTCTCTGGCTGAAACTACTGACAGAATCACCAGGACACTTGATTATACTTAGATATATGCCACTCAGAAAAAATTATTTATGGAAAGGAAAACAGAGGTATCAATAACTTTAGATATGCAGATGATACCACTCTAATGGCAGAAAGTAAAGATGAACTAAAGAGCCTCCTGATGAAGGTGAAAGAGGAGAGTGAAAAATTTGACTTAAAACTCAATATTAAAAAAACTAAGATCATGGCATCCAGTCCCATCACTTCATGGCAAATAGATGGGGAAACAATGGAAACAGTGACAGACTTTATTGTCTTGGGCTCCAAAATCACTGCAGATTGTGACTGCAGACATGAAATTAAAACATGTTGTTTCTTGGAAGAAAAGCTATGACAAACCTAAACAGCATATTAAAAAGCAGAGACATTACTTTGGTGACAAATGTCCATAAAGTCAAAGCTATGCTTTTTCCAGTAGTCATGTATGGATGTGAGAGTTGGACCATAATGAAAGCTGAATGCTGAAGAATTGATGCTTTTGAACTGTGGTGTTGGAGAAGACTCCTGAGAGTCCCTTGGACAGCAAGGAGAGCAAACCAGTCAATCTGAAAGGAAACCCTGAATGTTCATTGAAAGGACTGAAGCTGAAGCTGTAATATTTGACCACCTGCTGCAAAGAGCCAACTCATTGGAAACAACCCTGATGCTGGGAAAAACTGAAGGCAAAAGGAGAAGAGGGTGATAGAGGATGAAATGGTTGGATGGCATCACTGACTCAGTGGACTTGAGTTTGAGCAAACTCTGGGAGATAGTGAAGGACAGGGAAGCCTCCTTTGCTACAGTTCATGGAGTCTCAAAGAGCTGGACAGGACTTAGCGACTGAACAACAAACAGTGCTAATTAACTTCATTTATAGTGTCCAGTCTTATTGCAGTAATGAGAAATTGCAATGAGGGAAAAGCTTCTTCCTCTGAAAACAGAGGGAAAGTTAACTTATTTTATTGTTAGGAATAAGAAAGTTAAAAATGGGGTTTGTATAGGCAGCATTGCAGATTGCTCCTTAAAATTCTAGATCAATAGATGTTGCACTTATAAAAATGGACACCCCTGTTTGATCCTATTAGAAAAAAACGCCATAATTATGTTCAGACATGAAGTGAAATTCTGAGTTAATTATTTTTTTGTGACAGGTGGCTCTGCATCAGGCACTGGCGACTGGTTATAGTGGAGACAGACTGGGAGGCTAGAGGAGGAAGAAGGGACCGACTTGCTCCTTTTACTTAATGGCTGGACAGCTAGCATCTCAACAGCAACACTGCTCCCTGCAGTGACACTAAAATTCAGCAACAGCAATTGTTTACAGCTTGCAGTTTTTCCACACAACTAAAATTAGCCTTATTAGCCCCTTGAAGACATCAGCACCAGCTCACTGGTGCCCCACTTTATAGGCCTGAGTCTCAGCTTTAAGTTTTCATAATTCCTTAGACTACTGTCTTCCATTTGTCCCCTCCACTAGACGTGGTTAGCTGCTTCCTAGAATTATTACATCTCTGGTCCTTCAGAGTCCCCCTTCTGTCCTTCAGTTTTCTAATATGATTGCCCATTGTTTATATTAAACTTTCTTTGTTAAATGCTTGATACAGTTTCCATCCCGTTTGAACTTTTACTAGTACAGAAACTGATGTGCTCCCAATAATTTTAAAACTTGAGTTACATTTCTCAACTTTCTTTTGATATATTGATAAACTCTGTCAATGTCTGTGATATATATATAACTTTATATGTGTATACACGCACAAAATCTATGGCATCAATCATTTTACAAATACAGGAAATGGAAGAGTTAATAATTAGGATGTTTTAAATATTTTTCCCTGAAAATGGGATGACTGGTCATATGATGACAAATCATATTTTTACTCCTTTTTTCTTTCTTATAAGTTTTACTTGAGGAACAATTAGCAAGATTTTATTACTAGGTGTGGCAAACCTGGGACTTCCCAAGGCGCTAGTCTTAAAGAACCTGCCTGCCACAGCAGGAGACATGAGATGCTGATTTGATCCCTGAGTTGGGAAGATCCCCTGGGGGAGGGCATGGCAATTCTGTCTTCTCCTTGCCTGGAGAATCCCATGGACAGAGAAGCCTAGTGGACTACAGTCCATAGGGTCCTGAAGTTCAGTTCAGTTCAGTTCAGTCGCTCAGTCGTGTCCAACTCTTTGCGACCCCATGAACCGCAGCACGCCAGGCCTCCCTGTCCATCACCAACTCCTGGAGTCCACCCAAATCCATGTCCATCGAGTCGGTGATGCCATCCAGCCATCTCATCCTCTGTCTTCCCCTTCTCCTCCTGCCCCCAATCCTTCCCAGCATTAGGGCCTTTTCCAATGAGTCAATTCTTCACCTGAGGTGGCCAAAGTCAGACACAACTGAAGGAAGTTAGCATGACATGGCACAGGGAAAACCTATGCTGCAATAATCTATAAAGGACATTGCTGGATATGTAAATTTAATGCTTGCCTCGAGTATACACGCATGCTAGGTAATTAAAAATGAGCATACCTTGGGCAAACTATTGAAGTGAACTCATTGGTCATTAAGGTAAAGCTTAATTAAATTCTAATCAATTTAAATTACACATTAAAGCAGCATTCAACTGCCTCAAATTTCTATGAAAATACATATTATTTATAAAGCCAAACGGTCTATAAAACTATTGGCATTTCTTCTACATTATTTTGCTCAGAGTGTTTCCATTCTTCACTTGATTTATCCATTTGAAAGTTTTGTTTGATTCCATGAAATAAAGTGAAAAAATTAAGAAAAAACAAATTCAGTTTGAATATTGATACTAGAAATTCTTGTTTATTGTGACCTGTAGTCTTACTAAATATTTAAAATAGTGACTTGTAAAGTGCACACTATTTTTGCTTTTCCATAAAGAAGTTTTATATAATATAAATACTGTAATACAGTCCATTGTTGTTGTTTAGTAGCTAAGTCACTTCTGACTTTGTGATCCCATGGATTGTAGCCTGTCAGGCTCCTCTGTCCATGGAATTCTCCAGGCAAGAATATTGGAGTGGGCTGTCATTTCCTTCTCCAGGGGATCTTCCAGACCCAGGGACTGAACGGGCATCTCCTATATTATAGTCATATTCTTTACCATCTGATCCACCTGGGAAACCCTAATACAGTCTATGGATGGCTGAATTTATGAAATCTGTGAAGACTACTCGACATACTGTTTCAAATATTATATATTTAAAACAATGCAAACAATGCTACTTATTTCCTGATGAATCCTCTGAATCTTTAAAAGCAATCCATCTTTGCTGTTTAAAGAATTATTTTCTTAATAAAAAATTTTTTTTACACTGTAAATATTTTTGTTGCTGTATTTAGGTGCTTTGTTTTTTAAAATGCATGTTTTGTTCTTGTATCCTGAATTTGAATCACCTGTAGTTTAGAACTATCTCTGTCACTAACTGGTATATTAAACTGCTCAGAGTTGAACATTCTCTTAAAATGATTTCATCATCATGCCTTAAACTCTGGAGAATGAATACTGGCTAATTTTAGGTATAGTGGCAGAAAGACTTTCTTTAGGGACACGAAATACATATTTTAGAATTATCCTTATCTGATTACTTTTCCAGAAAAAGCTTAGAAAATAATCAATAAAGTGGTTATTCAAAATCACTCATATACATATTTAATCCAGATTTTAGCAGAAGAGACAGAAGATAAAGATAAAAGGAAACATTTGAGGAGATAAAGACTGTTAATCTTCCAAAATGGGTGAAAAAAATAAACCCACAGATAAAGTACACAAGAATAATATATACCAACCTCATGCATGAGCATAGATGTAAAAAGAATTCTCAAGATTGAACTGAATATAGTTTATACAGAAGGTCCTGTTCATGTTGGATGTATTTCAGAGATGCAAAGATGGTTTTCACTGGAAATTCTATGTAATTTATGGCATTAACAGTTTAAAGGAGAAACAATATTATTTGAATAAATTCAAAAAGAGCATTTTATAGAGTTTGGCATAGCCTCATAATAAATTCTCTTAGAAATAGGAAGATACATTTGAACCTAATAATGAGTATCTATCTAAAACTAATATTAAAGAGCATTTTTAATAATAAACATTAAGTGTATTTCAATTAAAAGCAAGAATCAATGACACTTTCTTCTATTCTACTATTCAGAATAGTAACTAAAACATCACTAAAGAAATCTACAGGCAAATTAGAGAAATCACTTTAGAAATCCCTAAAGAATCTACAAATTATACATATTATTAGGAGAGTTTGGCAAGTACCTAGATATAAGTAAAAATGCAAGAATCAAATGGATTACTACATGCTGCAACAAAACAGTTGGAGACTATATATATATTTTTAAGTGCATTTATAACTACAGCAAAAAAAATAAGGCATAAAGGAGAAAATTAATTAGAAATACATGAAACTTTTTTAAAAAATTACAAAATTATACTTAAAGGTACAAAAATAGACAAATAAGTGGAGATATGTCATGTTGATGCATAAAATTTCAGTATCATAAAATATCAATTTTCTATTTTTAGTCCAATCAAAATTGACTTATAGAATCCATTTCTAATCAAATTCCAACTGTCTTTTCCCTTTTGAGAAACCTGGAAAACTTTTTCTAAAATTCAAGTATCTAAAATGTCCAAGTGTCTAAGTTGGAGACCCTTGTCTTACCAGGTATCAAAAATTTATTGTTTGTGCTAATTAAGACACCAGTTTTAGCACCAAGATAGTAAAATGATCAATGAAGAAAGTAACATATTAATGTATACAAATCATATTTTATTAATAGGACTTCGTATTCAGGTGAAAAGAATAACAAAGTAAATGTCACTTGAGAAATTCAATATCTGTTAAGAAAAATATATATGCAATATAAAACATTAAGCCCAGATGGAAACAAATTTGACTATAAATAATGAAATCCTCATTTTTTGAAGAAGAAAAAATATAAAAAGATCTGTTTGACTTTGAGGAACCAAGAACTTCTTAAGTAAGACACAGGACATTCTAGACATAAAAATCATACATTTTATTATGTTTCAGTTAAGAACTTCTGGTCATCAAAAGATATTATGAAGAAAATAAAATGACCCTGCAGAGGCTCAGGGGAGATATTTGTAGTACACATAACCAACAAAGGATTAATATCAATATGTAAAAGATCCCTGGATATCTACAAGAAAAAGACAACTAACAGAATATGGCCCAAAAATATATAAACAGGTACTTCCCAGAAGAGGAAACACAAACTACCACTAACTCAGGGAAAATTTCAACCACGTTAGAAATCAGAGATACACAGATTAATATCATAATAAGAAGCAAAAGTAACAAAATCTGACAATCGTGTATAGAAGAAGATACAAAGCTTGGGAACTCTTACACATTGCTGGTGAATAAGTAAAGCTGTTTTGAAACAAACAAACAAACAAAAACTATTTTTTTGGATTGAGTATGTGCACAATCTAGGACCAAGAAATTTCACTTGTAAACATATGTCTTACATAAACTCTTGTACATGTGTATTTATAAAAATATTTATCACAGCAATAAAAAGGATTACTAGCAAGGACCTCCTGTATAGCACAGGGACCTCTGCTCTGTATTATGTAACAACCTAAATGGGAAAGGAATTTGAACAAGAATAGACACATGTATATGAATAACTGAATCACTTTGCTGCATGGTAGTGGTTTAGTCACTAAGTTGATCCGACTCTTGCAACCCTATGGACTGTAGCCTGACAGGCTTCTCTGTCCCTGTGATTTCACAGGCAAGAATACTGGAGTGGGCTGCCATTTCCTTCTCCAGGGGACCTTCCCCACCTGGGGACTGAACCCATGTCTCCTGCATTGCAGGTGGTCTCTTGCATGGTGGGCAGATTCTTTACTGCTGAGCCACCAGAGAGAAACTAAGACAATGCTGTTAATCAACTATGCTCCAGTACAAAATAAAAAGCTAAAAAATGTAATAAAAATGATTGTACATGAAAAAATAAAGGGTAAATAAAGTTGTAGGATAGTCATGTTTTTAGAAAGCTTGAGAACCAACAAAGTGAAACAATATAATGTTAGAAATACATGCAAATGTGTGGAATGTTAAATAAAATTTGGGACTGCTCAGAACTGGTGATTTTCTAGTTCATAAGAATATAGTGATAGGTTCACAAGGATATATTTTATTCTGCTTTCTAACTTAAACATATATTACATATATTATTTTAAGCCTATCAAATTTGATATAATAAAATTTAAAGCTTCTTTAATTTTATAATTTTCTCTTCAATTTAAGTTTTAGTTCACTATTTGTTTCATGGCTGTTATTTGATAGTCTTCCTAATTCAGCTGCAGAGAAAGCTTATGACATAATGTCTATAAAGAATCTAATTATTTCAATTTGATAATCATGCCTGAATACAGAAATAGAGTATACACTATCAATATAGTGTATACTATATACACTATCAACACAGTAAAGAGAAGTATCTCTCTATATAACACATAAACAATATGTATGTCATAGTTACAGTAAAATTGCAAAGCTCATTTCTCTGCCCTCCCTCCTGTTTGGATCTGACCTCCCATATCAAGATCCTCTTTTCCAAGTATCCCTTGTAGGAGTCCCTTTGTGGTGGTGGGTGGGGGCACGGAGTGGTGGGCAAAAAGAACAGGAAGCTTTCACATAACAAGAGATGCTGCTCCAGTGACCACTGTAATCTCTATGTTCATCTCCCACTGTCCTTTGTCACTTTGCGGTCAGCGGTTTGTCACCCAGGCTGCTGCCTGCCACCTTTTAATTCCTGAACTCTAAGCTACACACAGACCCTTTCCAGTCTGCTGTTAGCCTCCTCTGAGCTGAGCAAGTTTCTCTTTCTGGTTGGCAGAAAGCTTCCTATTTTGCTTCTTATGACTGACTCTTTTGCTGAAGGTTCTCACAGCAGAGTTGTCGAGGGCTCTAAGTGACATTTCCCTGTGTGTCTCAGTCTCTCCTTTGTAAGGCAGAGTCTCGGGTGAAGAAAGGAAGTGAAGGGAGCAGGAAGCTGGAGCTAGCTGTGAGGGATGGTCAGCCATGACCTCGCACTGTTACTGGGGCCATCCTGTCTCCTCTAGGCTCTGCTGTTCAGTCTGTTCCATTTGCCAGTATTCTTGCTGATGGTGATTTACTTTGAGGGCTTCATTATTTCCTCCACCAGTTCAGAACCAGTAACAATTCTTAGTTTATGGGATAAGTCTCTATATTCCTGAAATATATTACCATACAACTTCTGGGCGCCATGATAATCACTGAATCTGGTTTAGCATCCTTGACCATTGCTTGACATTAAGATGTTATTCATTACTGTGATAGTGGAAGATTGTACTACCTAGGGTATACAAAGGGGTTTAAGGATTGATACTATCCAACTCCACATGTGAACCTAACAGTGTACCATTTCTGATCAGGCCCCAGGTAATATTCATTTGATCTCATAAAAGAGAAAATGGGAGAGGGGAAAAAGAATACACCAAAATTATTAATAATGATTACACAAGTGGATGAAATCACAGATTATTTTTACTATCACCTTTATACTTTTAATTAAAAATATTTTAAATGAATATGTATTTAATTTCTATATTGATTAAAAAGCTGTAAAAGATATCTTTGGGACAAAAAAGCTTCAGGAATCTATTATGTTTCAGAACTGTGTCCAGAATCTTCTAGAGTTTATTGCTATTAGAAGCATAATTTCTTTTCTGTAGAATTTTTTATTAGTACAAAAGCATCCATAAGTAGGCACTTCCAGTTCAAACCTTACGCAGGATATATTCATTGCTTCTCTAACAAGCAGACTTCTGTTCTCTTCATTAGACTTTCCCATTCTTTCATTATTTACTTACTGCCACCCCTCCACATCTTTACTGTGTCACAAAATGAATCATCTAATAATCTTCTATGTGTCAGTATTTAGCTACAGATAAGAATTTAATTCCCTTTCCTCCATATGACATTCCTTCTAGAGGTCTCTTATCAGAGCAAATTCTCTTATTTCCACATTAAAAATTATTACTGTTAGAGAAACAACAGCTATTCCCACATGTATGATTAATTAAAGTCAAATATTTGACTAAAAGTAAATAATATTAGAGATATGAAGTTCTAGAATTATACTCCCATCCCCTTACCCTACCAAATAACTAAGTATTATCAAATAAAGTACCCCAGTACAAATGCAGAAGAAAATGTTTAAGCGACCTACTTTGTGACAAGTGGAAATATTGGGAATTCAAAAGTAAAAGATATTTTTGCTCAGATTATTTCTTAGACATCATGAAGCAGAGGTAAAATATATGTATTTAAAATTTACTTCTAGTAAGCTTAATTTCAAAAAATAAACATGTCTTATTCATCTTTGTTGATGCAAATATTTATAGTAAAACATTGATTCACAAAGTATCCATACAGAAGGCTTGCAAAATGCTATACTGGACAGAACTGAAATTCATTTCAAATATATATTGTTTATTATAGATTCTCTCACATGAAATTCTCTCAAAAAGTCTATGCGATAGATAGGTTTGATACCCTTATTTTATTGAAGAGGAAGCTGAGGATAGAGAGCAAGTTACAGACCTAAAGGTACCCAGCTAACCAGTGATGAAAATTAAACCTCAGTCATCTGAATCCATTGTACATATTCTTTCAACTACTAGGCCAAGTTATATGTCATGGGCATAGCCTACCTTCTCAAAAACTAGTTTAAAAACCAGTATAAACTAGTTTTGCTCCTGTTACGCACTACCATTACCACTCTCTACTTAAATTAATAAACGTTTCCCTTAAAAATACCAGAGGTGGGTTATACTAGGTACCAGGTCCTCTGGACATATTGTGTTGAGGCCACCTTGCCAGCTGCCCTATAACAAAGCTCCGTGTATCCAAAGCAGAGCAGGCTTGGCAGTACAGTGTAGCAGGCAAAGGGAAGCTCTGAAATTTATTTTTCATTGGACCTTTTGCAGTTTGCATGTCATGTGGATTCTCGGAGCCTGTAGACTTGCTCTAGGGCCACTATTAGCATTGTGACTGGTGAGGGTTCCTTCACAACAGAATTCAGAGGCAGACTGCCAAGCATGGTGCTGGGGGAAGACAAGGCAGGGACTCATGCACATGCAGTGATAGCTGGGGATTGCACCTTCAGCAAGAGGAAGATGACCAATGCAACCAGCGGGTACCGCTGGAGCCCAAAAAACTGACTGCAGGTTCAAAACTGCAGAACGGACATAGAAGGTAGTATCAAGCATCAAACCTGGGCTGGCGATTGATACAGGGTGCTCAGGGCTGGCGCACTGGGATGACCCAGAGAGAGGGAATCAGGAGGGAGGTGGGAGGGGGGTTCTGGAAGGGGAACACATGTATACCCATGGCAGATTCATGTCAATGTATGGCAAAACCAACACGATAATGTAAAGAAAATTTAAAAATAAGTAAGTAAATAAATAAATAATTTTTTAACAAAAAGGTAGTATCAGCTGCAGACATCAGTCTCAGAGGCCAACACTTCTGAAAACCAGTCTGAGGCCAGGGGGCCTCTTTCCCTCAAGTTAGAAAGACATGTACCTTCCTTTGCACTCACCCAAATTCCATCTTAAGGAGACATGCAGAGAAAGGCAAGAGATGACAGAGCATTTCTCTGCAAGAAAGATGAACACAACCTAAAAGGACCATGTAACTCTTAAAATTACATTAAACTTCTAAACACAGAGGAATAAAAGTCAGTTTTTAGCCTCAATAAACTGGATAAAGGCTGGGATAATGACCAAATTATTTATGGTCAAAGTTCAGTCCAGTTTAGTTCAGTTGCTCAGTTGTGTTGGACTCTTTGCAACTCCATGGACCGTAGCACACCAGGCCTCCCTATCCATCACTAACTCTTGGAGTTTACCCAAACTCATGTCCATTGAATCGGTGCCATCCAACCATCTCATTCTCTGTAACCCCCTTCTCTCACCTTCAATCTTTCCCAGCATCAGGGTCTTTTCTTTCTTTCTTTCTTTCTTTCTTTATTTTCTTTACAGTATCGTGTTGGTTTAGCCATACACTGACACGAAACCACCATGGGTATACATGTGTTCCCCTTCCAGAACTCCCCTCCCACCTGCCTCCCGATTCCATCCCTCTGGGTCATCCCGGTGCACCAGCCCTGAGCACCCTGTATCAAGGATCAAACCTGGGCTGGCGATTGATTTCACATATGATAATTTACATGTTTCAGTGTCATTTTCCCATATCATCCCACCCTTGCCCCTCCCATAGAGTCCAAAAGACTGTTCTATACATGTGCGTCTCTTTTGCTGTATTGCATACAGGGTTATCGTTACCATCTTTCTAAATTCCATATATATGTGTTAGTATATTGTATTGTTTTTCCTTCTGGCTTACTTCACTCTGTATAATAGGCTCCAGTTTCATCCACCTCATTAGAACTGGTTCAGATGTATTCTTTTTAATGCCTAAGTAATATTCCATTGTGTATATGTACCACAGCTTTCTTATCCATTCATCAGTTGATGGGCATCTAGGTTGCTTCCATGTCCTGGCTATTGTAAACAATGCAGCGATGAACATTGGGGTACACGTGTCTCTTTCAATTCTGGTTTCCTCGGTGTGTATGCCCAGCAGTGGGATTGCTGGGTCATATGGCAGTTCTATTTGCAGTTTTTTTTTTAAGGAATCTCCACACTGTTCTCCATAGTGGCTGTACTAGTTTGCATTCCCACCAACAGTGTAAGAGGGTTCCCTTTTCTCCACATCCTCTCCAGCATTTATTGCTTGTAGACTTTTGGATGGCAGCCATTCTGACTGGTGTAAAGTGGTACCTCATTGTGGTTTTGATTTGCATTTCTCTGAGAATGAGTGATGTTGAGCATCTTTTCATATGTTTGTTAGCCATTTTTATGTCTTCTTTGGAGAAATGTTTGTTTAGTTCTTTGGCCCACTTTTTGATTGGGTCATTTATTTTTCTGGAACTGAGCTGCAGGAGTTGCTTATATATTTTTGAGATTAATTGTTTGTCCATTGCTTCATTTGCTATTTTTTTCCCCCATTCTGAAGGCTGCCTTTCTTGCTTTTAGTTTCCTTTGTTGTGCAGAAGCTTTTCATTTTAATTAGGTCCCATTTGTTTATTTTTGCTTTTATTTCCAATATTCTGGGAGGTGGGTCATAGAGGATCCTGCTTTGGCTTATGTCAAAGAGTGTTTTGCCTATGTTTCCCTCTAGGAGTTTTATAGTTTCCAGTCTTATGTTTAGATCTTTGACCCATTTTGAGTTTATTTTCGTGTATGGTGTTAGAAAGTGTTCTAGTTTCATTCTTTTACAAGTGGCTATCCAGTTTTCCCAGCACCACTTGTTAAAGAGGTTGTCTTTTCTCCATTGTATATTCTTGCCTCCTTTGTCAAATATAAGGTGTCCATAGATGCGTGGATTTATCTCTGGGCTATCTATTTTGTTCCATTGATCTATATTTCTGTCTTTGTGCCAGTACCATACTGTCTTGATGACTGTGGCTTTGTTGTATAGCCTAAAGTCAGGCAGGTTGATTCCTCCAGTTCCCTTCTTCTTTCTCTGGATTGCTTTGGCTATTTGAGGTTTTTTTTTTTTATTTCCATACAAATTGTGAAATTGTTTGTTCTAGTTCTCTGAAAAAGACCTATGGTAGCTAATCAATGAATATAGTAAAGTTGTAGGATATAAAATCAACACACAGAAATCCCTTGCATTCCTATACACTAACAATGAGAAAATAGAAAGAGAAGGTAAAGAAACAATTCCATTCACCATTGAAACAAAAAGAATAAAATACTTAGGAGTATATCTACCTAAAGAAACAAAAGACCTATATATATAAAACTATAAAACACTGATGAAAGAAATCAAAGTGGACACAAATAGATGGAGAAATACTCCGTGTTTATGGATCAGAAGAATCAATAAAGTGAAAATAAGTATACTACCCAGAGCAATCTATAGATTCAATGCAATTCCTGTCTTTTCAAATGAGTCAGCTCTTCACATCAGGTGGCTTCAACATCAGTCCTTCCAATGAACACTCAGGACTGATCTCCTTTATTATTGACTGGTTGGATCTCCTTGTAGTCCAAGGGACTCTCAAGAGTCTTCTCCAACACCACAGTTCAAAAGTGTTAATTCTTTGGCACTCAGCTTTCTTTATAGTCCAACTCTCACATTCATACATGACTACTGGAAAAACCATAGCCTTGATTAGGCGGACCTATGTTGGTAAAGTAATGTCTATGCTTTTTAACATGCTGTCTAGGTTGGTCATAACTTTCCTTCCAAGGAGTATGCATCTTTTAATTTCATGGCTGCAGTCACCATCTGCAGTGATTTTGGAGCCCCTCAAAATAAAATCTGTCACCCTTTCCATTGTTTCCCTATCCATTTGCCATGAAGTGATGGGATTGGATGTCATGATCTCAGTTTTCTGAATGTTGAGCGTTAAGCCAACTTTTTCACTCTCCTCTTTCTCTTTCATCAAAAGGCTTTTTAGTTCCTCTTCACTTTCTGCCATAAGGGTGGTGTCATCTGCATATCTGAGGTTATTGATATTTCTCCTGGCAATCTTGATTCCAGCTTGTGCTTCATCTAGCCCAGCATTTCGCATGATGTACTCTGTATATAAGTTAAACAAGCAGAGCGGTTCCTTTTCTTATTTGGAACCAGTCTGTTGTTCCATGTCCAGTTTTAACTGTTGCTTCTTGATCTACATACAGATTTCTCAGGAGGCAGGTCAGGTGGTCTGGTATTCCCATCTCTTGAAGAATTTTCCCGTTTGTTGTGATTCACACAGTCAAAGGCTGTGGCATAGTTTCAATAAAGCAAAAGTAGATGTGTTTCTGGAACTCTCTTGCTTTTTCAATGATCCAACGGGTGTTGGCAGTTTGATCTCTGGTTCCTCTGCCTTTTCTAAATCCAACTTAAATATCTGAAAGTTCACAGTTCACATACTGTTGAAGCCTGGCTTGGAGAATTCTGAGCATTACTTTGCTAACTTGTGAGATGCGTGCAATTGTGCAATAGTTTGAACATTCTTTGACAATGCCTTTCTTTGGGATTGGAATTAAAACTTACTTTTACAGACCTGTGGCCAGCCTTCCAGATTTGCTGGCCTATTGAGTGCAGCACTTTCATAGCATCATCTTTTAGGATTTGAAATAGCTCAGATAGAATTCTATCACCTCCACTAGCTTTGTTCTTAGTGATGCTTCCTAAGGCCCACTTAACTTCACATTCTAGGATATCTGGAATCCAGGCCATGAAATCCAGGATGTCTGGAATCCAGGCCAGAAACTGGCTTGGGTAGCTTTTCCCTTCTCCAGGGGATTTTCCCAATCCAGGGATGGAACCCAGGTCTCCCACATTGCAGGTGGATTCTTCACCCGCTGAGCCACAAGGGAAGCCCAAGAATACTGGAATGGGTAGCCTATCCCTTCTCCAGTGGATCTTCCTGACCCAGGAATCAAACTGGGGTCTCCTGCATTCTTTGGTGGATTCTTTACCAATTGAGCTATGAGGGAAGCCCTGTTCATCGCATAAAAGATATGTAAATCAGTGACCACTTTTAGCCTGTTTCTATAAAGTTAATATGGTAACATGGCAAATCACGATTAAATGAGGCAACATACGTAACACACTGAACATAGTGCCTGCTACACAGCTTGTGCTTAAAACTGACAATTCCCATCTGCCTATCTATTTACCCTACCCTTTTTTAAAAAAGTTAATCCTAATATTATTCAGTTACCTGTAGTTTACTATATAGCTAATCACCTTAATTTCAGATTTTTTTTTTATATTTAGCAAATGTAAATGTACACTTGATTTAATACCTGGGTTACAAAGAGCAACAGAAATAATCTTGTGGTTTGTATTGGTCAAGTTTAGAAAATGTATTCACTTACCAGCTCACTGAATTCATTATTGCCTAGGTCAAGTCTTTCCAACTGGGCCAGTTTGTGCATTGACCTATAACAGATGGAGAAAAATAATATTGTGAGGCAGTGTATGTCACATTGCTCTAACATTCCAGCCACCTTCTCGTCATATTTATCTGGGTATATTATGCACAGATATGGGGGTATTTTTCAGGGAGAAGTAAATTTCAAACATACAGAAATATGTTCAAACTGTTGCCTGAAAACCTTTAGTAGCTTACCATGTTTCCAAATGCCAGTCTGTGGATGGAGTACAGGCCTGACTGCTTAATGAAAATCTGGGAAGCTTGTTAAATATCTGTACCAATACAAGGTACCAGTTGAGGCTCTAACATCCATATTTTTAATAATCCACACAGGTTTGGGAACCAATGGATAAACTCAGCTCTTGGCCACAATTTCATCATGAATCTTGTCAATTTTTACTTTCTTAAATGAATTTCTGTTATATACAAACTTTTTTCTTTTTTATTCAGGTATAGTCAATTTATAATATCATGTAAGTTTCAGATGGACAAGGTTGTTCTTCACAACTTTTAAAGGTTACATTTCATCTATAGTTATTATAAAATATTGGTTATATTCCTTGAGATGTAGTATACACCCTGGTAGATTATTTTATACATGGCAGCTTATACTAAAATCCCCTACTCCTAACTTTTGTATCCATTATCTCCGAAGAATATTGGCTTGATGATGTTACAGCTCTGATTAACGGTAAACCTTGGGCAAGAGTTGATCCCAAAGATTAGAAGTAATCATGAGCATTACATACATAATCAGTATTTATCAAGCCATTTTCAAGTATAACAAACAACATAGGAAAAGGTAGTAGCATTCCTCTGATTTTCAAATTTTTTATCTCCCCACTAACCAGAATTCTATCTTCTGACTATGTATAGAAACTCTGGAAGCATTGTTGACTCAAATCTTAAAAAAATTTAGTTCCTTCATCTTTAAAATTCATGTAGCCATTATCTTATAGGGCTTTTATGAGCAGCAAATGAAAGACTACTATAATTCAGACTCTTTCAGGCACTCAGAAATGCGAAAAAAAAAAAAAATCTGTGTACTCTCTCTACTCAGAAACTGCTTTTGAAAGATTATTATGTGCTACAGAGTCTTCTGGGGTCTGGGGAATAGCACTATATGAAAAGAAAGAAAAATTACTCCTCGATAGGACTCTATTTCCAGTGCAGATGATAATGACAATAAATAAAATGATTAAGTAAAACAAAATAATATACTAGAAGGCTGTAAGTTCTATGAAGAACACTTAAGCAGAGGAGGAAAATAAGAATTCTTAAAACAGGATTGCTGTTTCTAACAGGGTAATCAGGTCTCATAGAGAAGAAATGTGAGTATAGCGTACTCATTTGACTGTACACCTTTGTCCCTATGGCAAACACATGTGGGTCTGGGGCCTATTTCCCTGTCTTCGCACAGGAATCTAACTGGTATGACTTCCCGTTACAAATGACTGGCCTAGAAGGTACGATCACAACCATAGTTCAGGGAGAAAACATCAGGACTTTGTTACAGTTTGGGTCACATTCTCTGTCAGTTATGCTGACAATTTCATCATCACTTGTCTGAACCAAGCAACTTGCTGATTATTCAGATTCATTTGTAATGTTCACCTTGTTATCTGAAGTTCTAGTGAGCACGTTCTAATGAAATTGGTACTCAATTGTGTTAAATGATGTTTACCAACCTATGTTCATATTATATATGTGAAAGTGGTAGGAATGTGTAAAATATCCATGACTTACTTTCATCATTGCTACTTCTCCTGCCTGTAACATTCTACCCATAAATCTTTGCAAAGCTGGCTCCTTTTCAACTCAGCTCATATGTTTCCTCCTCATATTCCCAAATTAAATCTCCCTTCCACCTTCACTTTGTATATTGCCCTATTTCATTTTCTTAACACTTACCACTGAAAGTATTTAACATTTTAATTTTAATATTCAATACTGAAAATGAAAATACTTTTTGTTTACTTCCTAATTATTTCCCTCCTGCTAGATTCAAGCTTCATGAGAGCAAGTAAATTGTCAGTCATACAAACAGCTTCTCAGCCAGTGTTTGTTTAGTGAAGATATTCATATGTGCATGAGTGAATGATTCTTTACCAGTGAGATGTTTGAATTCTAGAAATATTTACAAAGAAAAATTATTCAATTTTTACCAGGCATCTGCAATTAATTAACAGTTGCCAAAGAGATACCCTAATAGGCCTGATTTAATGAATATTGTAATGAATATTCATTAGCTTACTTATTAAGAATTATGTATAATGTTAAAGGCAGATAAGGCTGAAGTTTATCTGTCTTAGAATATCTATATCTTATGTTAAGTTTACTCCTGACATTTTAACTAGTAGGTTTTAAAAATTCCAAATAATAAAAAATACTAAGTGAGATATTTAGGTGAGTTTTTTTTTTGATATATCAAATATAGCAACAAAACTATAAAAACAAATATAGTTTAGGACACAGAATCAATTCAGACAACCTGGGTCTAAATCCCAATTCTACCTCTCACTAACTGTTTGATTTTAAACCAACATGAATATATATTTGCTTCTCATCTGTAATATGGGAATGATAATAAGAATCCTTACATTATAGAGTTATTCTGATGATTAAAATAAGTTAATAAGCTAAAGCACATAAATAGTACCTGGCATATTTTAGGTGCTCTTCAAGAATTATGTGTGCCCATGGCAGATTCATGTCAATGTATGGTGGAAACAACACGATAATGTAAAGAGAAAAAAATTAATTAATTAATTTAAAAAAGAGTTAGGTATTGAAAAACTTAGGGAAGAATTTCAGAGTTGGAAATATTTTAAGAAATGATTGAGGTCAGAGTTTCCTGAAGTTTTTCTAAGGACTTACGTGTTGCATGATTAAAAAAAAATTCAGATGGCCAGTACATTTGGCAAATCTTGTTTAAAAAATATCAAATAGGTTTCTTATCAGCAGGATTTCTCATAAACTATACAAATGCTTATTATGATTATTTAACAGATTCATTTTAACTATTTCCCATATATATGATCAAAAACATTTCTCTTTTCTACAGGACATTTCTTAGATGAGGAGAACACTTTAAATGATTTTTTGCAGATGACGAAATTGTGTTCTTCCCCACCCTAGTCCATGAAATCATAGACATATACTTAGTGCATGAAAACACAAACCTGTGTGTTTTCCTATCATGAGTACAGGGTTTAAATTTGATCAAATCATTCTCATTTGTCTGCTCGAAACTCTGACCAACCAGGCTCTGTCTCTCAGCTCCCAATATTCACTTCAGGCTCTCCTTGCATTTATAACTATTTTAGATATGCTGCCCTCGTTTGACTTTCACATTCTTCTTTAAAAGACCATGTTGATTTTTGCTGTTTGGTCTTATGCACTGCAACCACAGGAAAAAGGAATGTTCCCATCTCCTCTCTAGAGGTGACTTGGTGACTTTTTAAGGTCACGTGGAAAGTTGGTGTCAGGGCTGACACAGGAGCTCTTTTTCCAGCAGTGGCCTGAATTATTTGACTTGACCATTGTTTAAATATGAATGTTTTTAAGAAAAGTATATGCTCTAAAGCTGACTGTAGTCTATGCCAGGGGTCAACAACATTTTTCTATTTAAAGCTAGATAAGAAGTGTTTTATGTTCTGTGGGCCATATTGTCTCTGTCTCAATTACTCGCTTCTGCCATTGTAGTGCAATGCCATATATGACATGCTAACAAATGGAGATGATTGTTTACCAATAAAGTTTTATTTATAAAAAAGGGGTCACCCAGGGGGAGGGAATCGGGAAGGAGGAGGGAGGGGGGTTCTGGAGGGGGAACATATGTATACCCATGGCAGATTCATGTCAATGTATGGCAAAACCAACACAATAAAGAAAATTTAAGAAAAAATTTTTCTTAGAAATAAAAAAAACAAAAAGGGGTCACCAAATTTGGAACATAAGCCATAATTTTCCAACTGTCTACATCAGTCTAGCTAAGTCCTTGTGTTTATGATATAAGCCTGGTCCCTAAGAAATATCTGTCTTCAGAACTTGATATAACAGATAAATTAAGGACTGGAAATATTTATCATTAGATAATTACCACTAGATAACTATATTTTTGTACTATTTGAAATTCTTAGGGTACATGTTACTGGAATCTAGGGGCATTTGTTCTTAATAGTGTCATTTGGTTGCACTTATGAAAATTAAATCCTTACTAGAATGTTATTACTTTATAGCATTTATCCAATTGCAAATCTGGTAAAAGATTCCAGTTAGAGCAATTATGGGAAATAACGCAATATCTTGGTACATCTGTCACTTTGATAAAATTGTATAATCTGTGATTTGCTTTTTATCAGATTCAGAGGTCTTACCTATTTAAGTGTACAATTACTTTTGAAGCCACATTAAGTTGGCAGGATTTTTGTTTCTCCATAAATTCCCAGTGCAGTAACTTGGGTTTGCTGACTCTTGCAAAGATTCTGCAAATTTTTGGCATGGGTTTATTCATTCCAGCTTTTAACTTGTCTTTCAAATGTTCTCAGACACTCTCTAATTAGTGGCTATTCATGTCACAAGGATAGGAAAACTCCCCTCAGTTCCTGCTGTCTGATATTTCTCTCTCATTGGAACTTAGGGAAAGAATATACTATATTTCCACTTTACCTAATCCATCTCCTATGTTAAATGGGCATTTGCATTTTATACTTTGGACATGCCATTTCTACCACACTATTGGGTCCTTCTCTTGTTTACAATCTTTCTTTAAATGAACCTTATATTATACATTTTGAGATAAATCATTGCTTATGACACATGTATGGAGGACAAGAAGGCCCAGGAATTGATATTCTTTAAAAATGCAACACTGGCATACCTCATTTATTTTGAAGAAATGTTTATTCATTATCTTTACACACCAGAAAAAATGTAAAATCTAGTATCCAATAACATAATTTCTATGATAAAAATATTTTCTACGAAAATTCTCCCTTAACAGCCTATATAGGAAAAGAATCTTAACTAAAGAATGGATATATGCTTATGTATAACTGATTCACTATGCTGTATACCTGATACTAACACAACATTGTAAATCAACTATATTCCAATAAAAATTTAAAAAATTCTTCGTTGATATTGCTAAATCTTAAGCCAATGTTACAGTTACAATATTTATGTACTCTCCATCATATCCACTCAATTTCCTCCTAAGAAGAGCAACAAAAAGCTAAACTGGCTCCTTGGATGTCCCAGAAGGACATGTAACCACACAAAACATCTATTATTTTGTTGAAGAATATTGAGAAGACTTAATTTTTAATTCTAATTAAGCAATTTCCCAATGCCTCTAATTAAGATATTTCCCCTTATAGTATTTAAATTATTCAAAAAATATTTAAAATATATAATTTCTATCAAACTGTGACATATTTTCAGTGTGTCCTTGGGAAATATTTTTTCCTTTTAGATATTCAACATTTAAAAATTAAAGCTGATTTCTTGATGTCATATTGAAAAATTTTTCTTTCCTATAACTACATATCTCTAATTTAATGCATAGGATGAAAAAATACTCTGTATGGAGAAATAAACTCCCAGGTAACTTCTGAAGATGACCTCTAGTTCATATAATAAGACAAACTTCTCCAATGAAGTGTAAAATAAAACCTTGTGAACAGCAACCAGATATAAGACAATTTCTGCACTGCTCTAATTGGATTGGGGAGAAGGCTGAATTTCATTACTCCCTCTCTAGTCTTCTTGAGTTTATGACCAGAACCAATCATTCATTCACTCTGAACATGCATTTTCCCACTGACCGAAAAGTTTTGTGCATTCCTAACTCATGACGATGCAACAAAGAAAAAATTGTACAAGACTTTTTTTTTTAACTCTTTCTGGAGGGGCGGTGACTTATGAACAGAAATGACAGTTATCTCTGTGGATGACCACACTGGAAGGACTGAAGCTCCAAACTTGCACTGAAGCAGTCCAGCCAAGAGGTTATGGGAAATAGAGCCAACTATGAAGATATTCATCTGCAGTAGGATATGATGCAACCTACACTGTCTGCTCATGAGTAGGCTTCAAATGTTACTGAAAAAACACTCGGGCAAAGCTATTTTAAAACTCCTACAGTTTTCAACTGAGCAGGGACCCTGTGTGTTTTATGAGACCCTTTTCACATATACACACACACATGCACACATACACATGGACACACCCACGCAGGCTCATTGTTTCAGGCTCATTATTTCTCCCTATTATTTGATGAAAAAATTATAACTTGCCACATTGGGCTTTCTAAATATTCATGTACTTTTAAATAGATCTGGCCTTAGAGTGTTGATGCGCTGATTGATGTATAATACAGAAACAACCCTATGACTAAGATGTCTTAGAAGTTGAACTTTAGCAGATAAAGACCTTTGAAAATAATCTGCCAAGGTAGACAGGGCTGGTTTCCCAGGCAACTGTCATATCCTTTCTCTTTCCTCCTTGCCAGCGGTATCAGCCTGCATCAGAAACTGGAGATGCCAAAGAGTCACTAAGCAAATCTCCTCTGCAGCTCAGATATAAGCACGTGACTCAGTTCTGGTTACTAGAACAGAAAGAGGAGGAAAGAGATTCTGAGGGAGACCCTAAGAAAAATTTCTCCCCTTGATTTAAAAAGAGAGAGAGAGGCATGAGAACTTTCCCCCTATCCTCTTTCTCCTCTTTTTCTCATGTTTGAATGAAAATGTGAGGTCTGGAATTGTGGCAGACACTGTGAAACTATGAGGCAACAAACCCAAGGATGAGAACCAACAGGCTGGGAATAGCATGCATAAAAATCGAGAAAGCTTTTGGTAAAATCATTAAGCCACTGAAACCAACTCTGAAACTGCTTATCTCAAGGCTTTGGTATGGACAACAGGGTACCTGTTACTTAAAAGGCCACTTTTATTCAGAATTCTGCTTCTTACTGCCAAACGCATATTTCTAATACTCTCCTTCTACCAAGCTATTAAGTACCTCTAAGAGTGTCACATGGCTTGTTGGTGGCAAATCTAAAGTAAAAATAGAGATCTTTTAAATCCCAGAAGTGTCTGATATCCCACTCATTAAAAAAAAAAATCCTGACTTATTAATTTGAATTTTAGGCAAAAGTATAAAAGAAACAGTCTTAGCACTTTTGTTCTTGATTAGAAAAGACATTTTTTGACAATACTAAGCTAGTGCAGAAATGAATATTTTATCACTTAAATTAAGTACAAAGGAACTTTTGGGACTTTTAGAGATAATATGCATTTTAAATAATTTAAAAAGAAATAGAGAATATGTATAAAATTATTTGTATAGCTTTTGCAGCTTCAATTGATTTTTTTCTTCCACATTTATTGAGCTATAATTGAAATACAGCACTGTATAAGTTTAAAGATGTACAGCAAGATGATTTGACTTATTTATATCATGAAATGATTACCACAATAGGTTTAGTGAACATCCATCATTTCACATAAATAACAAAAGAAAAGAAAAAGAAAAAAATTTTTTTACTGTGATGAGAGCTCTTAGCATTTAATCTCTTAGTGACTTTCATATAGAATATACAGGAGTGTTAATTACATTAGTCATGTTATACATCACACTCCTAGTACGTATTTACTTTATAATTGGAAAATTTGTATCTTCAACAATCTTCTTGCTTTCTCTCCTCTGGTAACCACAGATTTGATCTCTTTTTCTATAAGCTTGTTTGTTTGTTTGTTTTTGAAATACAATTGACCTACAACACTATGTTAGTTCTTGGTGCACAACATAATGATTTGACATTTCTATGCATTACAAATTGATCACCATGATGTTTAGTTACCATCTGTCACCATATAAAGATATAATTATTACCTATATTCCTTGTGCTGTACATTTCATCCTTGTGACTTATTTTATAACTAGAAGTTTGCACTTCCTTCCGTCATCCATTTCACTCATCCCCTTGATGCCTTTCCCTTCTGGCAACCATCTGTCCTCTGTATCTATGACTGTTTCTGTTTTTTGTTTGTTTGTTTGATCCTGTGTTTTGGTTTTCAGATTCCATGTATAAATGAAATCATATAGTATGTACCTTTCTCTCTGTGACTTATTTCATTTATTAATAACATAATACCATCTAGGTCCAACAATGCTATAAGTAGTTTATGGTTTTTCCTTTCTGAATTCAACTTACCAAAATTCTAGTTTTTCATTTTGACAATTTCATTTTCCTCAATTATTCTGTGGGTTTTGGTATGATTTCTGATGTTTACAATTTCAACTTTTCAGAAACAATGACTGTAGGTCTATATATATTTTGTTTCCTTTACTTTTTATTACTTTATAGTTTCAGAAATAAGGTAAAGATAATATTTTTCAAATCTGTATACCTCTTCACTTTTATATTTGTTATATATTCACAAATTTTCTTCTAAATTCAGTATCTTCTTAAAATATTTGCCTCAGACTCAATTAGATTTTTTTCTTCTATGTATTTACTATGAGAGATTCTTCGCTTAATATTTGAATGCTAAAACCTACATTACTGGCATTTTTTTATGGAGTCTATCAATACACAGAAATAACATTTGATTTTATTTAATAATTTGAATGATATATTCTTTCAGCTGTATATGACAACTTAAAATAGCCATTTAAGAACAAATTCACTTAGGACAATTTTTTGATTGACCTTAAACAGGACTAATATTTCCTCCAAGGACATATAATTTGGCATGAAGTCTATCATGCTAAAATATAACAATCAGTAGTCAGAAGTTGTGAAATATAATACAAGAGCTATCAGAAATAATGGACTGTACAAGAGAAACCAAATAGAACAATGGGTAACAAATAAACTCCAGATGAGACCATTGTGAAATGTGCCTCATAATGAAGACTCATTTCAATCAAAGAACTATTAAAAACATAAAATTCTAATACCACTATTTCTTATGGGTAATTATATAAAATCAGTCTTGCTTTTAAAAAGTCATAAGTTCAAGCAGTGTTTCTCAATGTACTGTCAAAAATTACATTTTTGAACCTGAATTTTACTGAGGAAAGATTCACGTTTTGTCAATGCTACCAAACACTTAGCTAAGTGCCCAAAGAGAAAGAAAGGCCTGATACTTCATATCATCATTGTCATTGTAGACAAAGTAACAAGTTGATTATCTCTCTTTTGTACTACCCTGAAAATTCACTTTACAAATTCCTTGTAAATTAATCCTTTTAAATTTATTAAACAAACAATTATTTCATTAATGTGACAAACATCTATTGAGCACACATCAGATGCCAGGCTAAGGGCTAGGACTAACATGTGGTCACTGCTGTCAGGTACCTCACAACTTAGTGAAATGGATGTAAAAACTTAAAATTAACAATAATAATGGGCAATTGGAGGTTTTTCTTATGTGTTTAACAGTAATTCAAGGATTTATACAATAAACATAGTCCCTGCTCTGATGGAGTTTATATTCTAAAAGAAAATTCAGAAGTTCAATGATTTTGAAATTAATGTGCTAATTTATTATGCCTGGAACTCATGTTGCCCAGAAAATGTCAGTGTTGTGAGAACTTGTAATTCAGGAACTGACCCAGAGTTGGCTTCATATCGGATAATATTGGAATTCAGGCTAATGAGATGAAGAGTTCAGTGGACAGAGAAGGCAGAAAGGAAATTTCAAGCAAAGAAAAGGACATAAGCATTAGCATTCTCCAAGGCCTTGAAGTATTTGACATGTTTGGGAGATAGAGAAGTGTTTTCTCAATAAAATTCTTGGCAACAAGAGAGGACTCCAAGGAGTTCTTTGTTTCCTTAATGTTAAAGCCTGAGGAAGACACAGAAAGTTCTTTCTCAAAGCAGTTCACTCATGGGGAAGACTGGTTCAGAGAATAACTCCCCTGTGAGGCCACAGTGGGTCATGTTCCCAGAGTCAAACTGGCCCCTCTCACTGTGAGCACAGCTCACAGGTCTTGGGGATGGAGAACCATCAGTGCCAAAATAAGAAGATGGAGCCCACCACACTCTAAGAAAAGGAAGGATTGTCCCAGTAAAGCTGCTAGAAAGAACTTGCCTCTAACATCTCTATCTCCTATTTTGATAAACGCTACCACTACCTTCCTTGTAGTCTAAAATAGAAACCTGGAAGCTATTCCTAACTTTTCTTCCTCTATCACCCTCCAAGTCAGTCAGTTTCAAGCATCTGTTTATTCTACCTCTGTTATATGTCTTGGATATATGTTTTCTTTTCATCCTCTCTGCCTGATCCAGAAAAGGCTTCATATCAGATAATATACTGACAAAGGTCTGTTCAGTCAAAGCTATGTTTTTTCCCAGTATTCATGTACAGATGTGAGAACTGGACCATAAGGAAGGCTGAGTGCTAAAGAACTGATTCTTTCGAATTGTGGTGCTGGAGAAGACTCTTGAGAGTCCCTTGGACTGGAGATTAAAGCAGTCAATCCTGAAGGAAATCAACACTGAATGTTCACTGGAAGGACTGATGCTGAAGCTGAAGCTCCAATACTTCTACCACCTGATGTGAAGAGTTGATTCATTGGGCAAGACCCTGATTCTGGGAAAGACTGAAGGCAAAAGCAGAAGGGGGTGGCAGAGGATGAGATGGTTAGAGAGCATCACCGACCCAATGGACATGAATTTGAACAAACTCTAGGAGATGGTGGAGGACAGAGGAGCTTGTCATACTGCAGTCCACAGGGTCACAAAGAGTTGGACATAACTTAGTGACAGAGCAACAACAGCATCAGACGATATTAGAATTAGGGTTTAAAAGATGACTCCCTTAGCTGCTTTCACTTATTAGTTTACTTACTTCTTGGTTTAGCCCCCCCTTACTTCACAAGCTATGGTGACCCAGGACTTTGTAACAGCCTCTTTGTTAGTCTGCCTACCTTCAGCTTTCAGCTTCTTCTAATCCATATTTATCACTGTCACAAGAGTAATCCCCCAATTCATGTCATTTCTGGGCACAGAAATCAAATTATTTCAGGAAAAGGTCCAAACTTCTCAAGATAGTATTCAAGGAAATTATGATTTGACACCAGTCTACCTTTCTGGTTTTACTGCCTATAATCCCCGTATAGATATTATGATCTACAGCCATTTGTAGTATCCTAAATTAGCTACGTTCTCTAACGGGAGCCATTCTCTGGTAGATCTAGCTTTGGAGGTCATGAGACTAAATTGAGCCCCTTTAAATATGTCTCAGAAGACTCTGCAGACTAAAAAATACAATCAAGAAGAATTGCATTTTTATGAAAGGAAATTATTAGTGAAAACATTATTATGGTTTTGCCTCTTGAAAAGTATTATGCTATCCAAGGCATATTATAAGAAAAACTGTCATAATTTTTGTACATCAGAAAAAAAACCACCAAACCATTGTGCTTTGTATGCAACCAGTATGAAGTCTCTTAAGAGAAGCTGAGCAATGGAAAATAATATTTTAAAATCTATGTAAGAGATGTAATATATAACATGATGACTCTGGGGGACATTGCTATATGGTATATATGAAAGTAGTTGAAAGGAAATCCTAAGTGTTCTTGTCATAAGGAAACAAATTTCTTCTTTTTTCACTTTTTATTTTTATGCCTCTAAATGAGATGGTAGATGCTAGCTAAACTTACTGGAGAAATAATTTCAGTATATACATAAATGTGCATATGTTGTTTTTCATGCCCTTAATCTTTCCCAGCATCAGAGTCTTCTTTTCCAATATGTTGGCTCTTTACATCAGATGGTCAGAGTATTGGAGCTTCAGCTTCAGCATCAGTCCTTGCAATGAATATTCAGGGTTGACTTTATTTAGGATTGACTGGTTTGATCTCCTTGCTGTCCAAGGGACTCTCAAGAGTCTCCTCCAGCACCACTATTCAAAAGCATGAATTCTTTGGTGCTCAGCCTTCCTTATGGCCCAACACTCACATCTATACCTGACTACTGGAAAAGCTATAGCTTTGACCATGAGGGTCCCCTTGTGGAGCAGAATTGACCTGTACCTTGATCTTGGTCCTCCGACTTCTATAACTATGAGAAATAAATTCCTGTTGCTCAAAGCATTCAGTCACAGCAACCTGAGCTGACTAATAATATCTGGAAATTACAGGCTTGGTAATTTTTTAAATTGGATGCCCAACATCTGGCATTTTGGTAATTTCCACTTTAGGAATCTTGGTAGGAGGCAAAGCTTACCTATTGAGAAAGGAACAGCAGGCCTGACAGCTGACAGCTGGTAGCTAGCCTGGCTCCTACCACCAAACCATGATATTTCCCTGCTGATCATAAGCGATTTCACAAAATTATCAGTTGAGGACTCTTCAGACAATGATACAATAAAACAGAAATAAGTTGACTACAAAATCAGACCTGTATAGAGACAAAAGCAGACCTCATGCTTCTATTGCTATGAGGTGTTACTGCCTCTCCCACGGCAATTCCAATTCCTTTTCATTCTCCTGGTCTCACAGGTTAAAAAAGGCCCAAATCTCTAATAACCGGATGTCCTACTTTCAGAGAACGTCTGATCCAGAAAAGACAAACGTGTGCTCAGATCTTCTCCAAACTCACCTAGAAGTCTGTCCTAACTCCCTCTTACTGAGATACTCCATGGTTCTCCATGGTATGCAGCTTCCCATGCTGCAGCTATTAATAAACCTAAAGTTGAGGAGTAAGTGCACATGGTGGCTTTTGGCTGTTGGGGATCAATATCCATTTTAGAAGCCAGGTATCTTGTTTTCAAGTTTCTCTGGCTGGCATCAGTGAATTGGGTACAGGGGCTTTACATCAGACACATGCTTCCTTCTCGCCACAGAAGCTAACTGTGGAGAATTCTTTATGGCTTAAGCAGCAACAGCGGCAAAAGTAACACTGCAGGGCGATGGTTCAGTATTGGTGGTCAGAACCCAGTGCTGACAGGGTGCTGGCATTCGGCCTGCAGTGGTGGCAATAATGGTATTACACCACAGTGTTCTTTTTAAAATTGCTTTTGCCATTTTTATAAGTTTTACTTGTTATATAGTCTGTTCTTTTATTTATCCAGTGTTCTATCATTAAGTCTTTTTCAGCTTAAATCACACAGAGTGGGCTTCCCTGGTGGCTTGCAGTAAAGAATCTGCCTGTCAATTCAGGAGAAACAGGTTTGATCCCTGGTTGGGAAAGAACCCATATTCCATGGAGCAAACTAAGCATGTGAGCCACAACTAGTGAGACTGTGCTCTATAGACTGGGGGACACAACTACTGAAGCCCATGCTTTGCAACAAGGGAAGCTATTGCAATGAGAAGCCTGTACACTGTAGCTAGAGAGTAGCCTCTGCTAGCAGAAACTAGAGAAAAGACCTGCATGGTAACAAAGACCCAGCACAGCCAAAAATAAATAAATAAAATTCAAAAATCATACAAAGTTGTTTAAAAATCTATTGATACTGGAACAATATTCTACATAATATCCCCCTATGCAAACTCAAACATTTGATGACTGAAATGTAACTATTGAATCACAGATGCTCCTAAGTTTCAGGTCTAATTTTTTAAAAATTTTTTGCTGAACACTTTGGCTACATCATTTGCACTTCCAATTTACCATGTTGAAAACAAAGTTAATCATCTTCCTAGACCTCCTCTATTTCCTGAATATGAGTTGATACTGCTTAAATCAGAAACCCATAACTAATTAGTCACAAGTCCTATGGATTCTGCTGCTGCTGCTAAGTCGCATCAGTCGTGTCCGACTCTGTGCGACCCCATAGACGGCAGCCCACCAGGCTTCACCGTCCCTGGGATTCTCCAGGCAAGAACACTGGACCTATGGATTCTACTCTCTCTGAAATCTGCTTCTTCTCATCTCTATATCCACCATCATAGCTCTAGTTCAAATCATTATTTGTCCCGTTAGTCACCTCCATGGCATTATCAACTGGTTATTGTGTCCTCTAGAATAACTCTCCACTTAGAAGCATCTTTTATAAATGCAAAAATTATAATGATGTCAAATAAAACTTTTATTTTGGCTCCCCTTGCCAGAACAAAGTTGCTTCCAGAATAAAAATTCACATGACACTGGCATGTTCAGAAATGCTCTTGAGTTACTATTTCCAGGATACATTCAACTGTGCTTCACGGAATGTGTAATGATGTCTAATAATGACTCTTTTTAGTCTCTATTCAAAACACGAAGTGATTCTGCTAAAGAAGTTTTTACAAACCTTTGCCAACCCGGTAAGCACCAAAGCATCACAGTATAAATTGATCCTAGGAAGTATTTATTTGTCCCTTAAATATTTATTAAGCATCTACTATGTATTAGGACTTATTCTATGATATAAGAATGAACTGAACTCAGTTCAGTTGCTCAGTCATGTCTGACTCTTTGCGACCCCATGAACCGCAGCACGCCAGGCTTCCCTGTTCATCACCAACTCCTGGAGTCTACCCGAACCCATGTCCATAGAATAGGTGATGCCATCCAGCCATCTAATCCTCTGTCTTCCCCTTCTCCTCCTGTCTCCAGCCATTCCCAGCATCAAGGTCTTTTCCAATGAGTCAACTCTTTGCGTGAGGTGGCCAAAGTATTGGAGTTTCAGCTTCAACATCAGTCCTTCCAATGAACACCCAGGACTGATCTCATTGAGGATGGACTGGTTGCATCTCCTTGCAGTCCAAGGGACTCTCAAGAGTCTTCTCCAACACCACAGTTCAAAAGCATCAATTCTTCAGCGCTCAGCCTTTTTCACTGTCCAACTCTCACATCCACACATGATTACTGGAAAAACTATAGCCTTGACTAGACAGACCTCTGTTGGCAAAGTAATGTCTCTGCTTTTCAATATGCTACCCATGTTGGCCATAACTTTCCTTCCAAGGAGTAGGCGTCTTTTGATTTCATGGCTGCAATCACCATCTGTAGTGATTTTGGAGCCCCCCAAAAAAATAGTCTGACACTTTTCCACTGTTTCCTCATCTATCTGCCATGAAGTGATGGGACCAGATGCCACAATCTTAGTTTTCTTAATGTTGAACCTTAAGCCAACTTTTTCATTCTCCTCTTTCACTTTCATCAAGAGACTTTTTAGTTCCTCTTCACTTTCTGCCATAAGGGTGGTGTCATCTGCATATCTGAGGTGATTGCTATTTCTCCCGGAAATCTTGATTCCACCTTGTGCTTCTTCCAGTCCAGCGTTTCTCATGATGTACTCTGCATATATGTTAAATAAGCAGAGTGACAATATACAGCCTTGACGTACTCCTTTTCCTATTTGGAACCAGTCTGTTGTTCCATGTCCAGTTCTAACTGTTGCTTCCTGACCTGCATACAGGTTTCTCAAGAGACAGGTCAGATGGTCTGGTATTCTCATCTCTTGAAGAATTTTCCACAGTTTGTTGTGATCCACACAGTGAAAGGCTTTGGCATAGTCAATAAAGCAGAAATAGATGTTTTTCTGGAACTCTCTTGCTTTTTCGATGATCCAATGAATGTTACACTTTGATCTCTGGTTCCTCTGCCTTTCTTAAACCAGCTTGAACATCTGGAAGTTCACAGTTCATGTTCTGTTGAAGCCTGGCTTGGAGAATTTTGAGCATTACTTTACTAGCGTGTGAAATGAGTGCAATTGTGTGGTAGTTTGAGCATTCTTTGGCATTGCCTTTCTTTGGGATAGGAATGTAAATTGACCTTTTCCAGTCCTGTGGCCATTGCTGAGTTTTCCAAATTTGCTGGCAAATTGAGTGCAGCACTTTCACAGCATCATCTTTCAGGATTTGAAATAGCTCAATTGGAATTCCATCACCTCCACTAGCTTTGTTTGTAGTGACGCCTTCTAAGGCCCACTTGACTTCACCTTCCAGGATGTCTGGCTCTAGCTGAGTGTGAGTGATCACACCATCATAATTATCTGAGCTGTGAAGATCTTTTTTGTAAAGTTTTCTGTGTATTCTTGCCACCTCTCCGTAATATCTTCTGCTTCTGTTAGGTCTGTACCTTTTCTGTCCTTTATCGAGCGCATCTTGGCATGAAGTGTTCCCTTGGTATCTAATTTTCTTGAAGAGATCTCTAGTTGTTCCCATTCTGTTGTTTTCCTCTATCTTTGCATTGATCGCTAAGGAAGGCTTTCTTGTTTCTCCCTGCTATTCTTTGGAATTCTGCATTCAGATGGAAATATCTTTCCTTTTCTCCTTTGCTTTTCACATCTCTTCTTTTCATAGCTATTTGTAAGGCCTCCTCAGACAGCCATTTTGCTTTTTTGCATTTCTTTTTCTTGAGGATGGTCTTAATTCCTGTCTCCTATAGAATGTCATGAACCTCGTCCATAGTTCATCAGGCACTCTGTCTAGTCCCTTAAATCTATTTCTCACTTCCACTGTATAATTACAAGGGATTTGATTTAGGTCATACCCGACTGGTCTAGTGGTTTTCCCTACTTTCTTCAACTTAAGTCTGAATTTGGCAATATGGAGTTCATGATCTGAGCCACAGTCAGCTCCCAGTCTTGTTTTTGCTGACTGTATAGAGCTTCTCCATCTTTGGCTGCAAAGACTATAATCAATCTGATTTCGATGTTGACCATCTGGTGATGTCCATTGTAGAGTCTTCTCTTGTGTTGTTGGAAGAGGGTGTTTGCTATTACCAGTGCATTCTCTTGGCAAAACTCTATTAGCCTTTGCCCTGCTTTTCTCTGTACTCCAAGGCCAAATTTGCCTGTTACTCCAGGTGTTACCTGACTTCCTACTTTTGCATTCCAGACCCCTATAATGAAAAAGACATCTTTTTGGGGTGTTAGTTTCTAAAAGATCTTGTAAGTCTTCTTAGAACAGTTCAACTTCAGCTTCTTCAGCGTTACTGGTTCTATATCTATAAGAATGTAGATTAAAGTCTCTGCCCTGTGGAGCTACCATTTTAGTGGGAGAGATGTATGAGAAGGAAATAAACATAAGTATACAATACAGCTGGCGTCCCAGGTGGGGCTAGTGGTAAAGAATCTGCCTGCCAATGTAGGAGACCTAAGAGACATGGGTGCAGTCCCTGGGTTGGGAAGATCCCCTGGAGTATGGCATGGCAACACATTCCAGTATTCTAGCCTGAAAATCCCCATGGACAGAGAAGCCTGGAGGGCTACAGCCCATAGAGTCACAAAGAGTCTACATGACTCAAGGGACTTAGCACACATGCATACAACATACCATGTGGTGAGAGTGCTGTGAAGAAAGTAAAGCAGTTGAGAATGATTGAGAGTATTGGGAGAGCTGCCACTTCATACAAAATAGAGAAAACCACTGTGTAAAGCTAATATTTTCTCAAAGTTCTGAAAGACATAAAGAAATGCAATGACATAATGTGGTAGATATATAAACACAGAATACTATACTGTATGAACCATGACTTCTGTAGTTAAGACTGTCTGGGATCAAATTTGAGCTCTGGCACTTATAAGACTTATAACTTACGGCAAGATATCTAGTATCCCTGTGCCTCAGTCTTCCCGTAAAATGGGAACTATACTAGTTCCCATTATATATTATTGGGTTGTACCTCTTAAATAAGTTAATAGATGTAAAGTTTTAAAAGAACATGGTAAACACTCAATGACACAGAAGTTATTATTGTTCTGAAAATGTATGCTAAAACAAATAATTGAGGTTAGGAAGAAAAAATATAACACAATACAATCCATAACTTATAGACATAATTTAATCCGTATTTATAGACATAAAATATTGGGGGAAGCCTACCTTTCAGTACAAACCAAATAATGAAGACTCAGGGGCTAGCCTGTGAGCAGACGCATAGGAAACCACAAAGAAAAATTTCATATCATTCATCCAAGTATTCATCAAATACTTACTACATTTCTAGCACAGTGCCAGATAATGGACATGGAGGTAAGAAAGTTAGACATTATCTCTTTTTTTACAGAAATTTTATACTATAAGAAGAAGACATACAGTAAAATAGAGCAATCACAGTAAAAGGCATAAATGTAATGGTATAGGACATCCAGAGAGGATACTACAGGAATATATAACCAGAATAGTGCAATAAAAAGTATACATGCCAGATAACATATAGAAAATCATCTAGATGGAACCAAGCCATTTCATTACCCTCACTTTTATTTTAACTGCTAATCACGGTGTAAGATACCTATAAATGAGTACATATCAGAAGTATAATGAATTTTCATTATACTGAACTGACTCTCACATAATCAATATCAAGATGAAGAAATAAAATGCTTTCAGAGTCCAAAAGTAGCAGTCTCCCTCATGTACCCTTTTAGTCATTGATTTACCTCCCAAAAGATAACCACTATTATAATTTCTGATAAATCTTGAGGCAAGACTAGTTTTGCCTCATGTTGTAGCCTACATAAATTAAAACAAAAATATTTCTTGTGCCTGACTTCTTTCATTTAACATTCATACAGAGACTTGTAGCTGACTATTCATAGCAGCCTACTTGTAACAAAAGCTGTCTGCTTAGAGCAAAAACCTGGGAGAAAACTTTCAACTCAAATATCCACCAAGAGGTGAAAATAACGAAATTGTGCTATATTTATACAATGTATACTTTCAGCAACAAAATTTGATAAACATTAAAATGTAGACTAAACAGTAATAATCAATGATTCAAGAAGTCAGATCAAACAAGACAATATATTCTAAGATCACATTTTCATAAAATTCTGGAAAATTCAGATAAATCTGTAGTGATAGAAACCAGAAGAGTATTTGCCTGGGTGGGGAGTGGGTAAGCAGTGTCGTGAGGGAAACTTTTTTTGATAATGGACATGATCATTATTTTGACTGTGGTGATGCTTTTGTTGGTGTATATATGTCTCAAAATTTATCAAACTGTTACTTTCAATATGTGCAATTAGATTTAATTATACTTAAGTAAGGTCTTCCCAGGTGCAGTGATTAAAAATATCTGCCTGCCAATGCAGGAGGTACAAGAGATGCAGTTTCGATCCCTTGGTTGGGAAGATCCTCTGGAGTAGGAAATGGCAACCCACACCAGTATTCTTGCCTGGAGAATTCCATGGACAGAGGGGTCTGGCGGGCTACAGTCCCTGGGGTCGCAGAGTTGGATGCGACTAAGAACACGTGTCACATGCACACACACACAAATACTTAAATAAAGCTGTTTTTATTTATTGATTGATTAAGGTTTGGATACTTTGCTAAGAAATGTAAAGCTTTCCTGAACTCAATATGTATTTAAACCTATAAAAATATCATCAGATACCCTCAGAACTTCAGTCCAGTTTGAGTGGACTCTACCTTGCTAAGCCACGGTAATTAAGAACAAGGTTTCTGAGTGAGGCTGCAAGGGTTAGAATCCTTCTACCTCACCTTGCCAACACTGTGACATTGGGTAAGTGATTTATTTATGTGCCCTTACTTATAAAATAAGGATAGTACTAATATTTACTTCAGAGAATTAATATGAAGACAGTATGAGTTAATATAGGTGAACTCAATAAACATAAGCAATTATAAAATTTTTATACTTATACATTTTATATAGTTATAAAATAAGGATAGTACTAATAATATTTGAGAGAATTAATGTAAAGATCATATGAGTTAATATAGGTGAACTCAATAAATATTAGCAATTATACTACTTATGAGTTAAATTCTTGTGCCTATATTAGGTAAAATTAAATGTCCAGTATTCCTTGAAAAATTGACTGAATTAAGTTTATTTCTCTTTATTTATATAACCATTATACTGGCAAACAAAACCTTATTTGAATAGGCTCTACTCTACTTTTCAAGCCCTATCTTTTGCTATGCACAAATCAATACATCCAACACAAATGAATATCCCAGTATTTTGCATAATTTATTCATTTTCCTCAGCTTTAGCACATGAGTTTCCTTGGCTAGAATACCTTTTCTACAGAACCAAAGCTCAATAAAAGGACTCAATATATCTTTGAAATTCTCAACACATAGTACAGTACTCAATATATTATGCTGGGCAAGTTTTCCTTAATTCTAATTTTCATTCTCTTATGAGTTTTCTGTCACTAGTGTTAAATACATTTACTTCTTGTTCCTTAAGCTTGGTATTAATGGAATATACTCTTTTGCTCTTCTGTTAGCATTCCTAAAGGAAAAAATTAGGATGATAGTTTATAGATTGTCATCTCAATGTATCCACATTTATTGCTGCTTTTTAATCCTCCTTATTTTCAAGTCTTTTTTTTTTTTTTTACAATTATAGATGTCCAAACCTGTTGATCTAGAGAAGACTGATGAGAATTCTTTGGCTTTTCCTAAAATTTTTCCAGTTTCTATTTGTTCTCCTAAAGAGTAAATTGTATATCAGTTATGTATATAACAGAAATAAGTTTGATTTCAAGCATGATAAGTATTACATCAGAAGGTAAATTTAGAAATATCTTAAAGTAACAAATGCTTTAATATTAAAAGCTGCAGTCTTTATATTTATTTACATCAAGGAATATTGAAAGCACATTGTTCAGTAATTACTATAGAAACATCTTGGACTACTTAACTGTGTTTCACAATAATTACTGTAGAAAAAATTTATATTTCATACTTTCACCAATTTTTTCAAAATCCTTCTGCAAAGCATCAGTTTATAATGAAAATTACAATTCTAAACATTTGTCCTCAAAGAGAAATATAGAATTGATGTATATTGTGTGCTGTGTGCTTAGTCACTCAGTCGTGTCTGACTCTTGCGACCCCATAGACCGTAGCCCACCAGGCTCCTCTGTCCATGGGATTCTCCAGGCAAGAGTACTGGAGTGGGTTGCCATTTGCTTCTCCAGGGGATCTTCCCCACTCAGTAATGGGTCTCTTGCATTGCAGGAAGATTCTTTACCTGCTGAGCTATGAGTGAAGCTTTAATGAACAGCATAAAATTGACACAAAAATCATTTCATTGCCTGTGGTACAAAGAATATTATTTGTATGGTAGCAAATAACATTAAAGTTTTTATTACCTGAATGAAAAATATCTTTTATGTTTTCCTTACCAGGTTAATGTGTAGATCAAAAAATTACCATTGCAAGTTTTGAAAAATGTAATGTATGTTGACTGTGTGAGGTACTGGTACCTTTACAGTCTGTTATGTTAGGAAATGCTACAGAAGAATTCCGCTTGGTTTTAACAGGTTGGAAAGGTAAAACTGATTAAGACACTGAGCCATAAATTTAAAGGAGGAACAAAACCTTACATAATCACAAATAAACTGATACTCTTACTGTCTTTGAAACTCATTGATCAGCTGCTTAATTTATTGTTGTGAGGACTGAATGGTTAATCTGTGACATCAGAACCCAAAAGGTATCCTGATGTATTTTTTAGAATGAAAAACACCTCTAAATAATAGCAATTCTTGTCATATATGATGCATATCTATAATACAGAAGAGGCATTAATAGGGTATGATATTTAATCAAGTGCCTTGAAGATAATTCAATTAAGAACATCAACATACATAATTTGAAGTTGCTAAAAGTATAATTTAAGCAGAGCTATAATCTGTAGGCAAAACAGTGAAGTCAGTACATTACAGAGTACTAGAAAAAGAAATGGGATTGAATTCAAATTCTGCCACTTTCGGCTTAATTTCTGAGACACAGTTTTCCAGTTAGTTAAGAAAAGTGACAACACATACCTTACACTGTTAAAAGGTTTGATGAAATACTGTTTGTGGATAAAGAGCCTGGTGTATCCACTAAATAAATATTAATTCCCTTTCACTGTCAGTGAATACAAGATCACCTTCAGTTTAAGTCAGTTTTGTCTAGATTATTGTTTCATCGGAGGGAAAGTCAGACAAAGACTAAGTTTTAAGCATATGACTTCATCTACCTTCAGGCCCATCATAGTGCCCACCACTCAAAGGAGACTTAAAAACATGCGTAGCACTGTGCTTAAGAACATCATATGTTTTATTTATGGAATGTTGCTCTAACATTTATTTTCTTATTTAAGTTTTTAACTCCTGTCTTGCATATCAGCTCTTCCTTGTTACTCACATAATCAAAAAATTTTAGTAGCCACTAGTTAGGCAGGTCCATCTCAATCCACCTTTCTACTTTTACTTCCACTACTCATCTTAACTTATCCAACTGTCAGCAAAATTACGACATTCTATAACTTTCTGACATCCTTCATTTCCTCTGCAAATAGACCACTGCTCTCTTCCCAGTAGTTGAAATATAACTTCCCCTTCAACCCCTAGGTCAAATGTTCTCAAGTACGTTCTCCTTACCTCCCAACTGGAAGTAATCTTATTTTCTCTAAGTATTTGGGGGGAATTACTTTTTTTTTCTTTCTTTTTCATTAGCTATGCATACCGATTGCAAGCCACTATTTTAGCTACTCTGAAGAGTGAATAAACAACTTACACATACCCAGGAAGCCTACAGTCTAGAAAAATAAAAAAAAGTACAAAATAAATAAGACAGAGATGGACACGTAGGCCTGATACA
This sequence comes from Antilocapra americana, assembly GCA_007570785.1. NCBI lineage: Eukaryota > Metazoa > Chordata > Mammalia > Artiodactyla > Antilocapridae > Antilocapra > Antilocapra americana. The sequence continues at coordinate 7,646,958 of ML661344.1, read as the reverse complement.
TAGGAAGATTAAAGGATGGATAGTGAGAAATTTATCAAGTAGGTGAAGCTAGATGAGAAAGGTCAGAATCATTGCTTCATTTAAAAGATATTTGCTAAATTTTAGAATGATGGTCTAGAATTATACTTAAGTAATTCAAATGGAAGTGACATCTATATAAGTACTTGGTAATAATCTAGTAGCTTGAATAACTGAGAGTAGGAGCATGTGAATATGTTGATTTTACTGGAAGTTCTGATTAGAATAGTTCTTGCAACAATTTCACAATTTCTGGATAGAGACTGCCTTCAGAATTTGTGTTGTTTTTATTACACATAATAGTACTTAAACACCAAGCAGAAAATTATATGGATGAGATGGTTGGATGGCATCATCGACTCAATGGACATGAGTTTGAGTATGCTCTGGGAGTTGGTGATAGACAGGGAAGCCTGGCATGCTGCAGTCCATGGGGTTGCAAAGTGTTGGACATGACTGAGTGACTGAACTGAACTGAACAGAAAATTATAATTTTTCAAGCGCCATTTATTGTCTGTTCATTCAACAAATCTAACTTGGACAAAGTACTAGCTACTGGAGATGCGATGGTGAAGAAAATAAAGATGTAGTATTGTCTTCAAAGAGCTCAGGGAAACAGACCTTCAAACAACTAATTACGACAATTTTTTAACAATATTGTATTCAAAGTCCTACATGTATTTGTGGTAGAGTTATTATGGATGGGCAACCATAATTTTCACAGAGGTATTAACATTTGTGCTGCAGTTCATGGGGTTGCAATGAGTCGGACACGACTGAGCGACTGAACTGAACTGATTAACATTTGGGGGCTTCCCTGGTGGCTCAGCAGTAAAGAATCTGCCTGTAATGCAGGAGACATGGGTTCAATTCCCGGGTAAGGAAGATTCTCCTGGAGAAGGCACTGGCAACCCACTCCAGTATTCTTGCCTGGAAAACAGTCCATGGGGTCGCAAGAGTCAGACACGACTTAGCGACTAAATCACCAGCACTGACATTTGGACTGGGCCTTTGTCAAGTACTATACGTAAGAAGAGCTATAGTCAATCAGAAAGTATTAATGTCTTATGTTTGGGTTTACAGATTTGTTATTAGTTGCATTTGAACATGCCTATGCCTGTTGTATGGGAAATCCTTTTCAAATCAAATCATAAGGCCACAAAGTGAAACCCTGACTTAAGGAGTAAACTGAAAGCAGTTTGATTTTGTCAGCTTTTTCCTATTTTCCTTATACACATCAAGAGTAAACACTCAGATGAAAGTCCTTTGGATTTCACTTCCAAAATGCTTCTCAATTGTACTTACTTTTCTTGGCCCTACTGTCATTGCATTCACCTTTTCTTTGCCAGATTATAGCAACTGGTCTCTCTGCTATCTGTATTCACTCTTATAATATGGTTGTAAAGGATATTTAAAGAAACATAGCTTCCAAATAGAAGCTTCTTTCCTCGAGTTATTTGATGGATAAGAGAATCATGTTGTGAATTTGTTCATGTGTTTGTCTGCGTGTGTGCTCAGTTGTGCCCAACCCTTTGTGACCCCATGGACTGTAGCTTGTCAGGCTCCTCTGTCCATGGAATTTTCCAGGCAACAATACTGGACTAGGTTGAAATTTCCTCCTCCAGGCGATCTTCCCGACCCAGGGATCGAACCTGCATCTCTTGTGTCTCTTGCATTGGCAGGCAGATACTTTACCACTGAACTACCCGGGAAGCCCAAATATGTGTCATAGTATTTCTTATTGCTATTTTCTTTTTAACCCTATATGACACAAACTCCTAAGAAAAGCTTACTCTCTTATCCTTTGGAAATCTTCTTCTTCTTTCTGTTATCACGTTCACCTTTTCTTATACCTCTGATCATCTCTTTCTCAGTTCAGTTCAGTCTCTTCAGTTCTGTCTGACACTGCAACTCCATGAACTGCAGCACACCAGGCTTCCCTGTCCCTCACCAACTCCCAGAGCTTGCTCAAACTAATGTCCATCGAGTCGGTGATGCCATCCAACCATCTCATGCTCTGTCTTCCTCTTCTCCTCCTGCCTTCAATCTTTCCCAGCATCAGGGTCTTTTCCAATGAGCCAGTTCTTTGCATCAGGAGGCCAAAGTATTGGAGTTTCAGCTTCAGCATCAGTCCTTCAAATGAATATTCAGGACTGATTTCTTTTAGGAATGACTGGTTTGATCTCCTTGCAGTCCAAGGAGTCTTCTCCTTGTGCTCAAGAGTCTTCTCCAACACCACAGTTCAAAAGCATCAGTTCTTCAGTGCTTGGCTTTCTTTATGGTCCAATTCTCACATCCATACATGACTACTGGAAAAACCATAGCTTTGACTATACGGATATATACTCTTTCTCAGTGCTGGATACAAGTTTCACAGTATGTAGTCCTGATGTGTCATGTCCCCTCACCACTAGCTTCTACATGAAGCCCACATAAGAGTACAATTCTTCTCTTTTGACAACTTGTTTTTAAAAAGAATCTTCCAGTGGTTTATCTTTTCTCCTCTCAGTATACAGATGTGGGGGAAGAAAATAAGTGGGTAAAGAGAGAGGGAAAAATACAAAAATCTCTATCTTATCCAAGTTTGTTTTAATGTCTCTTTTCCTCCCCAAACACAAAGTATGCAGATACTTCTCCTATGTGTCTAGACATCTCATTGAGAAACAGCAACTTCTCATGATACAGGGTATTAGTACTGGCTTCACTCTCTTCTCTTTTCAAGACCAGAGTTTCTGTTTTGCAGCTGGTGGATATGCCTTATTACTCTAACAAAAGCAAACAGGCCATGCCAACATTCAGGTTCTGGATTTGTCCTGCCCACTCTGGGCTACATCAGGGAACCCTAAGACTGTGGCTTTGGAACTGAGTTCTAGTTGTTACCTGAAACAACTGCAGAAGGACTCTAACCAGGACTGAGCAAAGTCTCTCTTTGCCTCCTTGGGTCACACGATACCACGAGGTCCTTTAGTGGGTGAGCTGCGGCAAATTCGTGTCTAGCCTCCCTGGCAATGGAGCCAGGGTTTCTGGGGATGAGGTACTCTTGATAGGGCCTTGGGAAACCAGAACTGGTTGCTGTGCTCTGAGGCTCTGATATTCATTCATCTGGTTCTTGGACTGAAGTCAGTCAAGACATTAAACCTGGAAGTCTGTGTCAGGCTCTCTTACTTGGTTACTTCTTTGTTTCTGAGCTTGCCCTTCTAGTACACCCAAGTGGTGGGCTATTCCAGTCAGCACTTAAGTCTTTTTATTTCATCAGCTGCACTGTTAATCTCATTATTTTTCTAATTCTGGTTGTCCAGGAGGGTAGGCCTTCTCAGCTAACAGGGTGGAGCTTTAAAATAGATACAGAGAATGTACCAGTAACCTCTTCCTGAAGAAAGAACTTTATTTATGACTTGGGTGGCTTTATAATGAACACAAATTCATAAACCAACACTGCATGCTTTAAAAATTGTAGTTTCAGTATCGGTGTGACCAATTACAATGTCCCAAGTGGTTTTCCAAGGAAAATACAGCTTGTTTTAGATTCACTTTCCCCTTTACATCTTAACAGCAGATGACAGTCTGTCCTGATGTTCTGACTTTCTTCTAAGAGTATTGTGTTCTTTGGAGAAGTGATTTTAATCCAAGAAGCCAACAAGTTGTGATATCTCCAGAGTAGTAACCATAAGTAGGAAGTCCAATATTTACAAATGCCCATTACAAAGAGGGCAGGAAATAGCAGTTCAAGATTTAGTCTTCAATAAATTTAATTACAATATCTTGACTTTTATTCCCCTACTTTCACGTTGTTGTGCACTTCTGACTCTTCTCCTCTGATCGAACTCTCTTTCCATGCCATCCTGCCTCACACTCTTGGTTCCCTTGTATCCCTCACACTATGGCCAGGTTCACACAACACCCTTCTCATATGTCTTGTTTTTGCCATAATCACAAACCTTTGAGAAGTGAAATACCTCTGTTCTGTTTGTCTCACAACAATCTGCCGGAAACCTCAAAACATGATGCTAAGTGAAAGAAGTCAGACATAAAACGTTACATATTGTGTGATTCCATTCACATGGAATGTTGAGAAAAGATAAATTTATACAACAGAAAACAGCCATAGGGCTGGAGTGAAAACAGATCAGATGGAAGCTTGACCGGGAATGCCACATGGGACTTTGGAAAGTGACAGAAATGTTATGGTGATGATTGTGGTGATGATTACACAGCTCTATAAATTTACCCAAAATCATTAACTTGTGCACTATGGGTAGATTTTATGTTGTGTAATATACACCTCAGTAAAGCTGTTAAAAAAAATATACTGAGTGGCTTTTGATCTCTGCTTCCTTAGCGAAGCAGTCACCTATAAATCGTTATAAATTTTATCCCATAACTCATAAATTCATCAGTCCTCAACTCAAAGCCCTTTCATTGAAACCTCAGCATTACCCACAAATGAAGTCCAACTGTGGTACATGGGCCCTTCATAAGATCTTCTCTATCTACTTCCTGGCTATTCCTCCTTCACACATGTGATTTTGCATGTTCAATTCCTTGTGCCATGTTTCCTCTTTAAGCAAACTACTCCTTCTGCCCATTTGATATTTATTGATTCAAATTTATTGTTCAAGAGACTCTTGGAGCTTCACCTCTTTTGTACATTTCTCCTGGACTTTGCTGATAGGATTAAGCATTACTCTATACTATTTCTGTTCATCACGTTTCTATGATCCTATGCAAATGCTGCATAGCATGTAATGCTTTACTTGTCTATATTCCTTACCAAAACATGATGTGCCTAATTGCAGGGGCTCTATTGTACTTGGTGTCTCTGATGTTAATCGCAGTGCTTGACAAATGTTTACTGAGCTGGACTGAATTAAAGGTTTATATTCTCTCCAAAATTTGCCCAAGCACAAGAGATGACCGAGTTCTGTTTTAAATGGTGTATAGTCCCATCCTTATGCATCACATAGCTGCAACCAAAGCAGTTGTATGCACTGAGTGAGGGGTACGGGGAATTACTGAATTTACAGAAGATTCTACTTCACCAAGATTTTGAGCAACTGTGTAGTTTCCACATCCTCAGGCTCTTCTAACCTCTTCTGTCCTGAATCTGTTACTTTTACTGTAATGACATCCATATGCTATATCTTTGCCCTATTAATATTTTTCTGGTTTTATGCTAATGCATACACATAGACTATCAGTCTTTACCTAATTTAAATTGGTTGCTGTGGCAGAAGCAACTAACATAAAGTAAAACTGACAACACCTAATATAACTTTGCTATGTTTTGTTTAGGACTAAAAATTTGTAAAATAATCATATTCTTTGGTGACAAAATTTGAAGAAGGAAATGGCAACCCATTCCAATATTCTTGCCTGGAGAATCTGCTGGACAGGGGAGTCTGGTGGGCTACAGTCCATGGGATCACAAAGAGTTGGACATGACTGAGTGACTAACATACTTTTAGATCTGCCCGCTTTGTTCCACAGAAAGTTGACTTGATTTAAAATAGAATACAAAATGGCAGAAATTGTAGTTGGTAAAATTTGATGCAAAAAAAAAAAAAGGAACGGGAGAGTATATGAAATTCTTAATAAACATGCAGGGACCTATAATTTCTGAGGAACATAAGGAGATGTATTCTCTTTTTTGCCCTTGCTGTTTAGTTGTTAAGTCATGTTTGACTCTTCTGAGACCCCATGGACTGTAACCCACAGGATCACCTGTCCATGGGATTTCCCAGGCAAAAATACTGGAGTGGGGTGCCATTTTCTTCTCTGGGGATCTTCCTGACTCAGAAATCAAATCTGCATTGGCAGGTGGGTTCATTACCATTGAACCAGCAAGGAAGGCCTTCCACACTGCTAAGAGCCATTACAGACTGACTTCTCTTCATGAAATGTCAATAAGATGTCGACAGGCAATTCAATACATTGCTCACATGATGGCCCAAGTTCCCAGGAGGGACGCTTATCTTACAAGGCAGGAAGGGGTTCTGTCATACAATACTTGGTCTCCTAGACAATGGGTAAGCACATATTATGTTGCCTTCTTCTTAAGAGTTAGTTTTCATTTTAATTATTATTGTATATTTAGTCAATTCTGGTTTAATATGCATATCCCACCACCCATGAAAATGTAATCAACTGAATATATTTCTAAATGTTAGCTCAATGAGATTACTGTGATTTCAGTAATAACAAATGCCTATGAACACATCCTTTTAACAATTTATGTTGTTTAATTAATATATATCTAGAGGCCAAAAAATATTAACTATAATTTATAAAACAAATACATTTAATATTTTTGTTACATTGACACATGTGATTTGTCTTAGCATAAAAGAGTGCCATAAACACTGTCAAGGAATTTACAATCAGTTCCACTTGTTGGAACCCTACAGTGACGTAGCATTAATGGTGGACAAAAATGAATCAAGTATCACATTCAATGGTATATAATGTAATTTTTTACTTCTGCACTCACTTCTACTGACACAGTTTTAAACCATTCCAATCAGACAACAATTATTTGTTACTTGTTAATGTCTTTTCATTAAGAGAACTTTCCTTTATCCTACACATATAAGCTCTCAGTTGTATTTAATACGTTACCATAAGACCAGAAATGTAACACGGTTCAGCAAAATAATTATCCAACAGAACTACTGCATGTTGTTGCAGAGTTTAACTGCAGTTCTGTAAAACTTCTCAAATTTAACAATAGAAAATTCAGTTCCTTACTTGGAACATGAAGAGGCAGAAATATTTCTTAAATACTTTAATGCTATTTTCATGCAGAATGTTTTAAATAATTTTTAAAATGGTATTTGAAGGACATGGTGCAAGCATATTATAAAACTATGCTAAAATAGCACAATTTGTTCTAAAGCAGAGTCAGACATTTATGTTCTAACATTTCAAAACAGTTTCTAGAGATATGTGCAGTATATGTGAAAATGACAGAAATCAATGAGTATATGCCACACAGCTGACAACAATGTTATACAATCTCAATTAAGTAGCTTTATGAAACTTTACATAAGATCTTTATAAGTACACATGGAAGAATTCATATTTACATAATTTGAACTAAAAGGACAACATCCACTTTCAAATATATATATGTGCTTTTTACAAAAAGCTATACATTTAGGGTTATTATTTTATAAAATCACATAATTAAAATGCATTAAAAACAGAACAGAAAAGTACATTTCAACTCCATAGTGGAGATTTTATAAAAAATGACAATTTGTAATTTCCTAAGAAAATAAAATAGAAGAAAATGACAATAAAAAATGAAAACACTATTAAGCTCAATGTATCTATACTGCTTATATTTGGTTTATGAAAAGAACCTTCAAATTATATTCAATCAAGCAATAGTTCCAAAAGAACTTGTATAAAGTCTTTGCATCTTGTCTTGTTCCAAAAAGAAGTGAAGACCAGGTGAAGAATGAATATGTGGTACTGTACTAAGATGAAGATCTTGGGATGCTGAATTTCAAACTCTTCAAAATTTCACTATGAAATACATCCTGCTCTTTGAAGTCAAATGAATAAAATGTTAAAAGCAAATGCACCCATTATGTCAAATGTTATTTATTTTGCAAAGACATTATTACAGAGATTCATTTTATATGCAGATTGAAACGTTATAAGTCACTGAACTGCATAGATAAAGCTAATGTGGTTAATTAACAAATGTGTTTTATAGATACAAAAGAACTCTTTCACATTAAATTACATAAAATGTAAGGAAACATAAAACCAGTCAGTCACTGGTCTTTTATATTTTGATAAGGGCCATCTGGGAATAGTCATTCACTTTGCAAAGTAAGTTCACAATAGAACACAACTAGGGGGCAGTCTAGTATATAAATGACTAGAGAAATTCTCTTGATTACTGCTTTAAGATGCCTTTTAAATGATGGTTTATTTTGATCTATTCAAAAATATTTATACAAAAATTATATGTAACAGCAGCTTTATATCAACTAAGGGAAATAAATTGGACAAAAATATGTGTTAAAGTTTTTCTAAGACTGATGAGACTGATACCCCATGAACAGTGTGAAAAGGCAAAAAGATAGGACACTGTAAGATGAACTCTCAGGGCAGAAGGTATGCAGTAAGCTACTGGAGATCAGTGGATGCGACTGGTGATAGAAGCCAGATTTGACACTGTAAAACAATACTGCATAGGAACCTAGAATGTTAGGTCCATGAATCAAGGCAAATTGGAAGTGGTCAAACAGGAGACGGTAAGAGTGAACATCTACATTCTAGGAATCACTGAACTAAGATCCACTGGAATGGGTGAGTTTAACTCAGATGACCATTATATCCAACACTGTGGGCAGGAATCCCTTAGAAGAAATGGAGTAGCCATCATAGTCAACAAAAGAGTCCGAAATGCAGTACTTGGATGCAATCTCAAAAACAACAGAATGATCTCTGTTCATTTCCAGGGCAAACCATTCAACATCACGGTAATTCAAGTCTATGACCCTACCAGTAACAACGAAGAAGCTGAAGTTGAACAGTTCTATGAAGAACTACAAGATCTTCTAGAACTAACACCCAAAAAAGATGTCCTTTTCATTATAAGGGACTGGAATGCAAAAGCAGGAAGTCAAGAAATATCTGGAGTACCAGGCAAATTTGGCTTTGGAGTACAAAATGAAGCAGGGCAAAGGCTAATAGAGTTCTGCCAAGAGAATGCACTGGTAATAGCAAACACCCTCTTCCAACAACACAAGAGAAGACTATACACATGGACATCACCAGATGGATGACATTGAAATCAGATTGATTATATTCTTTGCAGCCAAAGATGGAGAAGCTCTATACAGTCAGCAAAAACAAGACTGGGAGCTGACTGTGGCTCAATCATGAACACCTTACTGCCAAATTCAGACTGAAATTGGAGAAAGTGGAGAAAACCACTAGACCATTCATGTATGACCTGAATCAAATCCCTTTTGACTATTCAGTGGAAGTGAGAAATAGATTTAAAGGACTAGATCTGAGAGACAGAACTCCTGATAAACTATGGATGTAGGTTCATGACATTGTACAGTAGGCAGGAATCAAGACCATCCCCAAGAGAAAGAAATGCAAAAAAGCAAAATGGCTGTCTGAGGAGGCCTTACAAATAACTGTGAAAAGACGAGAAGTGAAAAGCAAAGGAGAAAAGGAAACAAACACCCATTTGAATGCAGAGTTCCAAAGAATAGCAAGGAGAGATAAGAAAGCCTTCCTCAGTGATCAGTGCAAAGAAATAGAGGAAAACAATAGAACAGGAAAGATCTTTTCAAAAATATTAGAGAAACCAAAAGAACATTTCCTGAAAAGATGGGCTCGATAAAGGACATAAATGGTACAGACCTAACTGAAGCAGAAGATATTAAGAAGAGGTGGCAACAATACACAGAAGAATTGCAAAAAAAAGATCTTCAAGACCCAGATAATCACAGATGGTGTGATCACTCACCTAGAGCCAGACATCCTGGAATGTGAAGTCAAGTGGGCCTTAGGAAACATCACTATGAACAAAGCTAGTGGAGGTGATGGAATTCCAGTTGAGCTGTTTCAAATCCTGAAACATGATGCTGTGAAAGTGCTGCACTCAATATGCCAGCAAATTTGGAAAACTCAGCTGTGACCACAGGACTGGAAAAGGTCACTTTTCATTCCAATCCCAAAGAAAGGCAATGCCAAAGAATGCTCAAACTACCACACAATTGCACTCATTTCACACGCTAGTAAAGTAATGCTTAAAATTCTCCAAGCCAGGCTTCAGCAATATGTGAACCGTGAATTTCCAGATGTTCAATCTTGTTTTAGAAAAGGCAGAGGAACCAGGGATCAAATTGGCAACATCCGTCAGATCATTAGAAAAGCAAGAGAGTTCCAGAAAAACATCTATTTCTGCTTTGTTGACTATGCCAAAGCCTTTGACTGTGTAGATCACAATAAACTGGAAAATTCTGAAAAGGATGGGAATACCAGACCACCTGACCTGCCTCTTGAGAAACCTATATGCAGGTCAGGAAGCAACAGTTAGAACTGGACATGGAAGAACAGACTGGTCCCAGACAGGAAAAGGAATATGTCAAGGCTGTATACTGTCACCCTGCTTATTTAACTTATATGCAAAGTACACCATGAGAGACACTGGGCTGGATGAAGCACAAGCTGGAATTAAGATGGCCTGGAGAAATAGCAATAGCCTCAGATATGCAGATGACACCACCCTTATGGCAAAAAGTGAAGAAGAACTAAAGAGCCTCTTGCTGAATGTGAAAGATGAGCGTGAAAAAGCTTGCTTAAAGCTCAACATTCAGAAAACTAAGATTATGGCATCTGGTCACATCACTTCACGCAGATGGGAAACAGTGGAAACAGTGGCTGACTTTATTTTTCGGGGCTCCAAAATCACTGCAGATGGTGACTGCAGCCATGAAATTAAAAGACACTCACTCCTTGGAAGGAAAGTTATGACCAACCTAGATAGCATATTAAAAAGCAGACATATTACTTTGCCAACAAAGGTCCATCTAGTCAAGCCTAGGGCTTTTCCAGTGGTCAAGTATGGATGTAAGAGTTGGACCCATAAAGAAAGCTGAGCGCCGAAGAATTGATGCTTTTGAACTGTGGTGTTGGAGAAGACTCTTGAGAGTCTCTTGGACTGCAAGGAGATCCCACCAGTCCATCCTAAAGGAGAGCAGTCCTGGGTGTTCACTGGAAGGACTGATGTTGAAGATGAAAGTGCAATACTTTGGTCACCTGATGCGAAGAGTTGACTCATTGGAAAAGACCCTGATGCTGGAAAGACTGAGGGCAGGAAAAGAAGGGGATGACAGAAGATGAGATGGTTGGATGGCATCAATGACTCGATGCCATGAGTTTGGGTGGACTCTGGGAGTTGGTGGTGGACAAGGAGGTCTGGCGTGCTGCAGTTCATGGGGTCGCAAAGAGTTGGATACGACTGAGCATCTGAACTGAACTGAACTGAAGACTGATAAAATCTCATATTAATTGGAAATTAAGGCAACTGAACACACTTGGGAAAAAATCAGGTTGCTTTATATTAGCCAGAAATATCAGTGTTAAATTTTAACAAAGACCAAACATTTTGCATCACACTAGGCAGTAAGAAGGCAGCCCCCATCAGCAGGTAGCACACCAAAAATGTTTGGTTTCATAATACAGTTTGGGAGAACTACCTCTACAAAGTCTATTCGTGCTGATGCTCCTGATGCTGCCATTCTGGAGCCCGAAAAGCTGCTGCCTCCACATCCTCTGTTGTAGGTGTCACTGTATAGTCTCAGGCGATTGGGCAAGGGGCACACTCTGGATCTTCAGATGCTAAGATGAGAAAAATCAATTTCAATGCCCAAAAGATGGAATTCCTAATGCAGAAGGTGACTAAAATAGCTATTGCAATTGGTCTATATTACAGGGAGGTGAAATGTTTGCTTGTTTCAAAATAATTGCATATAGGTAGGTTATAAACCAGATTTTTGTAAAGCAGTACAATTCTAGGATTAGACAAATACTACATAGGATAGAAACAGAAAATGAAACTGAGTGATATTGGACAAGATGACTAAAAAACATGCATGCTTCCTAAAAGAAGAAAGCAAAACACCCATATAAGAATCAATGAGCAATAAACCAGTCTCATGAAAATAAATTGCTTACACTTTTATTTTCAAGGTTATTTCTACTCATTTAAGTTAATTCTACAATAACAAGCATTATTGATGCATGATGCTCAAGGCAGAACACAAATGAACCCATTAATATTTTACTCTGATTTTTCAGTGTCCCTTTCCCTCTGAAAATAACAAAATTTGGTTTATGAATGTTCTCTGTTAAGTAAAATTTTCTTCTCAAATTTATCAGTTTACATCGTATGCAGAGTAATTCACCTTAATCTATAGTGTTTGACAAAAGCTCTTATAGAGGACAGCAACACTGAAGAAATCAGTGAGATACAGAAGGAAACATACTGTAAAAGAGTGTGTTTTATTATATTCAAAGAATTTTAAGTAGAATCATGTTTTTGGTTATAAATAATAATCATTCATTCTATTTGTTTTTTACTAAGTAGGTAACAACAACTTTTACCGAATATCTTTATGTTTTAACAAAATACTTGTAATTTGTATCTTGAAACATTTTTCTAAATTGATTTGATTTTTAAATTATATATGCATATATGAGAACAAACTCATTTACAAAGTAAATATTTACTGGAAACACATGAGTAGCTCAAATTAATATACAATGATCATTTTAAATTAAATTTGTTAAACAACCGTCTTTTTTAGTTTAAAAACTGTCATTTTTAGGACAGTCATTTATACAGCTTGTGTAACTGAATCCATTCTATTTGATTTACTGTAAAGTGACAAATGATCACAAATTATAATGACAGACTCTTATTGAACATTATTTTTCAGCAGGAACCATCCTGAATCAATTAATCACACTATTACTTACTTTAATTCTGCTTTTCTTTTTTTCCAGAAAAGTCACCAATTGCATGTTTCATTTAATGACTTAAACATATTTCACTTACAGCTTTGATGTACATTTTATTCAATTTAGTTAAATGCTCTATTTTATTAACATATGATTTAAAAATTGGATATGCTTAAATAGCAAAACAAAGCAAATTACAGTTTCTCAGATAAATGCAATTATGGTTACACAAAATATTAAATAATGATTAAATACCTTATCTGCATCAGAAATTTCTCTTTGCTTCAGTTAGAGATTTACAATTCAATTAAAAACAGAAACATTATCTTATGTTACAATATTTTTGCATACAACTGAAATTAATGCACGTTAATCTTCAAGCACTTTTGCAGTAGAAAGCAAGAACTAGAGTCTTCAAATCTATATGATTATTAATTACAGTGTAACTTTGGAAATGCTCTAAATGTTGAACTCAAGGCTTACATAAGGTGGATTAAAAATGCACATAGACTGAGCGATAATTGCCTATAGGCAAACTTAGTGGACAAACAATACATACACAGATTATCTGTGTGGATACTTTGTCTCAAATTTTGCTCCAGTTTTAGCTTCATTCACTTTCTTGGTCTAATATTAAATAGTTATTTAGAGAGGTGTTTATTGGACAAATTGATAAAGCTATTTCACAACATCATTTTAATTCTCCCAATATATGTTTATTAAATTCACATTCTTAGTATAGAAGGAATGTATTGGCATGTGCAAAATGTTAGAAAGAATATTATAGTTCCTATTTTATATGTATGACTGTATTTTATAATTTAGATGAGGATAATGCTATACAGCTCAAGTTGAATATAATTGTTCACTTTGTGTATTTTTCTAGATAATTTGAAATATGCAACTGGCTATCTGCCAAACTCAAAGCAATGAAATCTTAGTGCTTGTTTCAGATGTTTCTGCCTTATCATTTGACCTTCTCATAGGGCATACAGATTATTCAAGAATGAGTTTGTCTACAGAATAGTAATACAGCAGTCGGTAATCTCATCCCATTATTGAACAGCCAAAATTCAACACTGAAAGCTTAAAGTGTTACGGCACACAATTTGACTTTGATGTGAGGGCACAAGAACATATCATTTTATTTAAACATCACAGTGAGCAATATATAAATTTTTATAATGGCAAGCATCACTTCATTCTTTAAATACATTGCAAAAAATTTTCCAACCTATGTGCCATTTGCAGTGAGATGATTAAAACTCAATGAATTAAAACTTATGAATGTGCTTCTATGACAAAGTACAGTCATCTGACAGAGTAGTCTTCAGCTAACTAGTAAGAAAATGTAAAACATTATTTTGTATATAAAAGGTTGAATCAATAAAGACAATTTGTGTCAAAGCTAAATCAACTTATGAAATTCCTCTGCTTTGAAACACACTATATAATGTTTTGAAATATTTTGTTGATATGATAAGGTATTTCATTTATTTACTTAATAAATAAATGTAAGAATATTTTATCCAAGGCCTTCAAGTCACTATAAGAGTGCATGTAGAGGTAGAAAAGAGAAGGAATGACAAATTCTGTTTAGAGAATAGAACAAAAAATTTGAAGGGGTAATATGTGATTGGAGCCATTATGTTGCAATAGGAGATGGCCATACAGTGAAAAAGAGGGAAATCAAGGCAGAGGGCATTACAGATATGAATGCATTACTTGGAAATGGTGAGACAGTCTTTCTTGAGGGAGCTTAATATGGAGAAAATTGTTAAAAGATGAAGCAACTTATCCTTACACATTTATTTCTCTACTTCATCTTTACTGTCCAACTTTAAAAAAGCTGTTTCAGGTGAAATTCTTACTTGTGCACTTGATCCGGGACTCTACCAACCTTTTCTCGGGAGCATCTGGTTTAAGCTCTCCTCCCTTTCTTCTTTATGCTACCCTCTCTACTTTTCCCCTCTTGGGCTGTGTGCCACCTACATCTCTGCTGCCTACACTTTCACATATACCATATGCCTAGCTTAAGTCAATATTTCTTTCTTGTTTACTGAACTAAAATTTATTGAGCATCTACTGTGTTCCAGGCAATGTACTAAAGAAATGAGAGCAAGACGAGCTGTCCTCCTTTCTTCTCTTCTGAAAAGGGTACTCTATCCTACTTACTCATCTAATATTCACTCATCAACCCACTGCTCTGTGGAATTCGAGTCCTTCCAACTTAAAACTGCCTCCTTTTTAGGAAGTCAATATTACTTCCTAAAGTTAGCAGCTAATCATGCCAGTTTGGATGACACAGAAAGAAATCTGAAGCTGACTTCCACTGATCTTGGGTTGTTTGTTGACCTTAAGACAGTTATTTGACTTCCCTGAGCCACTTCTTTCTTATTCCATAAAACAAACATAATGCTCCTCTCCCCAGTCTTAAGTGAAGCTCAAAATGAAGTATGATTATATGCTTCACCCATTGCCTTGCACATACAAGTTCAAGGAACTTGTTGAGTGTCCATGTCCAAAAGTCCTTATAATTCTAAATCCAACTAATACTTCCCAGTTTT
The DNA here is from genome assembly GCA_007570785.1 of Antilocapra americana. Lineage (NCBI taxonomy): Eukaryota > Metazoa > Chordata > Mammalia > Artiodactyla > Antilocapridae > Antilocapra > Antilocapra americana. Next base: position 7,631,875 of record ML661344.1, on the reverse strand, counting down.
TATCTTTGGGATCCCTTTGCTCCCTTTGACTTTTTGATTATTCCCTTCATCAAACCTCTCTACTTCCTTAGGTTCTATGATGAGGCACTCTTCTGCTTTACCTCATACTTTTGTTTCTCCATCATGGACTCATTATCTGCCTGGTCTGTAAATGCTGGTTTTCTGTTTTGAGTCTATTGCTTTCATCACTCAGATTCACTGATCTTTTCTTACTGTTTCAAATAACATCTCAACTAATGATGCTCAAGTCCAGATTTATAGCCCAGATATCTGTCTTTGAGCTTCAAACTCCCATATTTATGTCTATACTAGGTATAGAATCGAATGCCTCAGAATTGAATTCCTTGTTTCCCCTCTAGACTAGCTTATCTTTCTGGAAATATTATTATTTATTTTAAATTCATTGATTTACATTCACTATTCTACACAACATCATGATTTCTTGTCTGAATAATTAAATCAGCCTGCTCATCCATCCTTTCCCCCTCAAATTCATATTCCACATGGTTGCCAAAGAAATTTAACCATATCACTCTTTGTTATGTACTGAATTGTGTCTCTCCTTCCTCCAAATTCACGTGTTGATGTCTTTAACACCTAGTACCTCAGAATATGACTATATTTAGAAATAGGGTGTTTAAAATGGTAATTAAGTTAAATTGAAGTCACTAGGGTGGACTTTAATCCAGTAAGGACACAAACAACTGCTTTCCTTAAAAGAAGAGGCGATATGGGCACAGATTCACAGAGGGAAGACCTTGCGAAGACACAGAAGTTGGCTATGTGCAAGTCAAGTTGAGAGACCTTAAAGAAATCAGCTGTGCTGACACCTTGTTCTTAGACAGCTAACCTCTAAAACTGAGAAAAGAAATTTTTATTGTTTAAGCCACTCAGTGTGAAATACTCTGTTCTGGTGACCTTAGCAAATAAATGCACTACCCTGGGCAACACACAGTTGCCCAGAGTGCATTGGATAGAATCTCCAGGTCTCACAGGGCTACCACACATCCCTACCTAGCTTCCTTGCTGACCACTCTATACTGTCATGCTATGTTTCAACAATCCTCAACTCCTTGCAAATCTCCCTGTGTAAATTGTATTCCTGACCTATGTACTTCTACTACTACTACTACTACTACTAGAAGATTCTTTATCTGATTAACTCCTATCTAGTCCTTTGTTGTTCAGCCACTAAGTCGTATCACTCTTAGGGACTCCCTGGACTGCAGTAAGCCAGACTCCCTTGTCCTTCATTATTTCCCTGAGTTTGCTCAATTCATGTCCATTGAGCATCTTATCCTCTTGCATTCAATCTTTCCCAGCATCACTGTCTGTTCTAGAGTCAGCTCTTTCGCATCAGGTGGCCAAAGTACTTGAGTTTCAGCTTCAGCTTCAGTCCTTCCAATTAATATTCAGGATTGATTTCCTTAATGATTGACTGGTTTGGTCTCTTTGCTGTCCAAGGGACTCTCAAGAATCTTCTCCAGCACCACAATTAGAAAGCATCCATTCTTTGGTGCTCAACCTTCTTTATGGTCCAATTGTCACTTCCACATGTGGTTACTGGAAAAACCACAGCTTTGACTATGTACACCTTTGTTGGCAAAGTGATATCTAGTCTTTTAGAATCAACATCACTATCTTTCCAGGAACCATCCCTTACCCTAAAGTGACTTTTGAGTAATGCACATAGAAATCTTATAAAATATAAATAAACAGAAACATGAGGAAAAGTCACCATAAATGTTTAACCCTACTATGACCATTGTAACTCTAATGATTTTCTTTCCAGTCTTTTCAGGTTAGTTTTTACACAACTGAGATTTCACTGCACAAGCAATTTTGCTTTCTGTTTTTATTTGATGTGATATTATTATTTGAGCATTTTCTTATTAAGACATGATTTTAATAACTTCATATTTCACCAGGTTGACTATTTCAATTAATCTAATCATTCTCCTAGAATTAGAAATTTAGAAGCTATCAGTGATTGCCCTAAGCTTAATAATCGTATATCAATTGGACCTCTTCATCAGAGCCTCTCACTAAAACTTAATCAGTCCAAACTAAACTCAACCTTTCTAACTAGGATCTGTCCTATCCCTTCCATCTTTCCAAAACTTCTTGTGTAGCTGTTTATAGCACAATAATTCAACAAGTCTGTTAAACTAGCAACCAGTGGTTCATCCTGATGTCTCATTTCCTTTAATACTTCCCAACTCAAATTCAATCATTAAGGTGTTTTTGACTGTCTTGTACCTCTATCTTCTGTCTTTCCTCTCCACTCCATTGTTACTCATTTAAACTAGTTCACATGATCTCTCTGCTATTCAAATGTTCTCTCAGTCTATCTCTCTATCTCAACACTTCAATTCCATCTTCCAAAGATTTGTTTCATAACTGCTAATATAACTATTCAAGATTCAAACTGATCATGTCACTCCTCAGCTTACTGGTCTTAAATGCATCATTGAATCTTTCAATACCATGTTTTGACCCTTTAAATGGTTTTATGCTTAGTGTTTTTTATGTGTTACTCAATTCTTGCACTCTTCTGAGGGAATCAGTTGACTTTTCTATTATTAAAGAGGTTTGTTTTGACTGTCTACTTATGTGTCTGTTCTCAGACTGGGAACTTAGAAGAAAAAGCTATAAAACTAAAACAAAAATTGCTAACAGGTCTAAATATTTATGTTGACAAAATCTTCATGTAGGCTCAAGGTAGGAAGGATATTAAAAGAGAAAGCAGAATAAAATATAAAAAACTTGTAATAGAACCACAACCAGAACCAAAACAAATTTTTTTTTAAAAAATTTCTAAGTTCCTCTGACATGGAAATGTATGATAATTTTGTAATAGAGCCTTTACTAATGTATTTATACTAGAATCCCTAAGGGCCTGAAAAAAATATGACATAGTCCACCTACTGAGAATTTAAATTTTATATACAGATATACAGACTTTTTATTTTATATGGACATGAATATGTATATATGTATCATCCATATTTATATATACTTTTCAAGCTTTCCAAGATTTACAAATCTTGAGAAAACAGTAAACATATTGCTAAAAACATTATTATTCTAAGAATGACTCAATAAATAACAAGTAGCAATCAACAGAGTTACAGAGTCATTATTTTAAACATGGAAACGTAATGGAGCCTTGATGGTAAGCAATAATTATGAAAGCAGCATTAGTGCAGAATTGATATTCAGTGCTAGCAAACGAATTTTGAAACTAATTGAAAAGAAAGCTTGTTTTGAATAACATTATGATAAGTAATGGTTATTATTTTGATTTTTAAGAATGTTCTGATGTATGCCTTATTTGGGAAACCAGGTAATACATATATTCTTAACTCAGGATTATAGTAAGATGCTTTATAAATAGAAAGTGGTAAGTAATCCTTGAAGTCAGAAGGTCAGTGTTCTAAAAAGTCTAGAAGCCATCAGATCCTCACCTCTAAATGCTCTTTAATTTTACTTTGAGGGGATGAAAGGATACGCCATTCTTATGAGCCTGTTACTACGAGCCATATGGTGTTGGCTTATCACATTCTCTCTAGCTTTATGGTTATTTTCAGACCCTGCAGCTTCCCCACTCCTGGCATAGCAATCCTGTCTCCCTTGAAAACCACATCTCCCATAAAGAATGATTAGTTTTATTGGAGAGGAAGTAAGGAGAAGATTCTACTTTCTCCTATTTTTACCATCTATTTGTTTCAGACCTAGTGATTCACACACACACACACACACACACTCATCCCAAATCTCCTTTTCCATTAAAAGATTCACTCACCTTCCTTTCCAATATTTCAATGCTAGAAATAGTAACAGACTTACAGGAAAAACATCTTGTTGACTGTATCTTAGATTTCATTCCATCGCCATTTGAGAATTTGCTACCTTGACAAACACAAATCAACTCATGATTAAGTATTAGATGAGATGCACTAGTTGCTATTATGTCGTTAAGTCACGTCCAACTCCTTGTGACCCTCTGGACTGCAGCACGCCAGGCTCCTCTGTCCTCCACTGTCTCCAGGACTTTGCTCAAATTCATGTCCATTGGGTCAGTGATGGTATCTACCCATCTCACTCTCCATGACTGCTTTCTCCTTTACCTTCAATCCTTCCCAGTATCAAGATTTTTTCTAATGAGTTGGTTCTTTGCATCAGGTGGCTAAAGTATTGGAGCTTCAGTTTCACAATCAGTCATTTCAATGAATATTCAGGGCTGACTTCTTTTAGGATTGAATGGCTTGATCTCTTTGCAGTGTAAGGGACTCTCAAGAGACTTCTCCAACACAACAATTTGAAAGCATCAATTCTTTGGCTTTCTTTATGGTCTATTGCACATTTGTACATGACTCCTGGAAGATCTTTGTTGGCAGAGTCAACAAAAGAAGATGTCTCTTCTTTTTAATATGCTGTCTAGGTTTATAATAAATTTCATTCCAAGGAGCAAGTATCTTTTAATTTCATGGTTTCAGTCACCATCTGCAGTGATTTGGGAGCCCAAGAAAATAAAATCTGTCATTGTTTCCACTTTTCCCCCTTCTGGTTGCTATGAAGTGGTGGGACCAGACGTCATGATCTTAGTTTTTTTAATGTTGAATTTTCAGCCAACTTTTTCACTCTCCTCTTTCACCCTAATCAAGAGGCTCTTTAATTCCTCTCCACTTTCTGCAATTAGAGTGGTATCATTTGCGTATCTGAATTTCATATTAACAAATATCATTGTTGATATTTCTCCTGGAAATATTGATTCAAGCTTGTGATTCATCCAACCAGGCATTTTACATGACATACTCTGAATATAAGTTAAATAAGCAGTGTGATAATATACAGCCTTGTTATCCTCCTTTCCCAATTTGGAACCAGTCAATTTTTCCAAGTCTGGTTCTAATTGTAGCTTCCTGACCTGTATACAGGTTTCTGAAGAGTCAGGTCAGGTGGTCTGGTACTCCCATCTCTTTACGGATGTTCCTCACTTTGTTGTGATACACACAATCAAAGGTTTTAGCATAGTCAATGAAGCAGAAACAGATGTTTTCCTGGGACTCTCTGCTTTCTTCATGATTCAACACATGGTGGCAGTTTGACTTCTGGTTTCTCTGCCTTTTCTAAACCCAGCTTGTACATCTGGAAGTTCTCAGTTCTTAGTTCTGCTGAAGCCTAGCTTGAAGGATTTTGAGCATTACCTTGCTAGCATGTAAAATGAGTGCAACTGTACTATAGTTTGAATGTTCTTTGGAATTCTCCTTCTTTGGGATTGGAATGAAAATTTACCTTTTCCAGTCTTGTGGTCATTTCTGAGTTTTCCAAATTTGCTGACATATTCAGTGCAGTACTTTAACAGCACCATCTTTTAGGCCTAGAAATAGCTCGACTGAAATTCATCATCTCCACCAGCTTTTTTCATGGTAATGTTTCCTAAGGCCCACTTCATTTCACACTCCACTTCTCACTGTAGGTTAGTGACCACATCACGTTGGTTATCCAGATCACTAAGGCTTTTCTTGTATAGTTCTTCTGTGTATTACTGCCACCTCTATTTAATCTCTTCTGCTCATGTTAGGTCCTTACAGCTTCTGTTCTTTATCATGCTTGTCCTTGCATGAAAGATTCCATTGGTATCTCCAATTTTCTTGAAGAAATCTCCAGTCTTGCTCATTCGACTGTTTTCCTCTATTTCTTTGCATTGTTTAAGAAGGCCTTCTTATCTCTCCTTGCTTTTTCTGGGATTCTCCATACAGTTGGGTATATCTTTCCTTTCTCCCTTGCCTTTTGCTTTTCTTCTTTTCTCAGCTATTTGTTAAACCTCTTCAGACCACCACTTTGCCTTAGTTCACTTCTTTTTCTTTGGTATGGTTTTGGTCACTGCCTTATTATGTACAACATTATGAACCTCCATCCATAGTTCTTCAGGCACTCTGTTTATCAGCTCTAATTCCTTGAACCTGTCACCTTCTATTGTATAATCAATAAAGATTTGATTTAGGTCATACCTGAATGGTCTAGTGGTTTACCCTACTTTCTTCAATTTCAGTCTGAATTTTGCAATAAGGAGCTGATGATCTGTGACACAATTAGCTATAGGTCTTGTTTTGGCTGACTGTATAGAGCTTTTTCATCTTTGGCTGCACAGAACATAATGAACCTGACTTCAGTGTTGATCATCTAGTGATGTCCATGTGCAGAGTCATCTCTTGGTTTGTGGGAAAAGGGTGTTTTCTATGACCAGCATATTCTCTTGACAAAAGTCAGTTAGCCTTTGCCCTGCCTCATTTTGTACTTCAAGGACAAGCTTTCCTATTACCCGAGGTATCTCTTGACTTCCTACTTTCACATTCCAATCTCCTATGATAAAAAATGAACAGAAATCATTCTGTCATTTTTGAGGTTGCATCCAAGTACTGCATTTTGGGCTATTTTGTTGACCATAATGGCTACTCCATTTCTTCTAAGGGATTCCTGCCCACAGTGGTATATATATAATGGTCATCTGAGTTAAATTCACCCATTCCAGCCCATCTTAGTTCACTGATTCCTAGAATGTCGACATTCACTCTTGCCATCTTCTGTTTGACCACTTCCAATTTGTCTTGATTCATAGACCTAACATTCCAGGTTCCTATGCAATATTGCTCTTTACAACATCAGACGTTGGCTCTATCACCAGTCACATCCACAACTGGGCATCAGTTTTTTTTTTGGCTCCATCCTTTCATTGTTTCTGGAATTATTTCTCCACTGATCTCCAGTAGCATATTGGGTACCTACGGCAGAAAGTGAAGAGGACCTAAAAAGCCTCTTGCTGTAAGTAAAAGAGGAGAGTGAAAAAGTTGGCTTAAGGCTCAACTTTTTTTTTTTTTTTTTTTTTTAAGAAAAGTAGGATCATGGCATCTGGTCACATCACTTCATGGGAAATAGATGGGAAAACAGTGGAAACAGTGTCAGACTTCATTTTTGGGGCTCCAAATCACTGTAGATGGTGATTGCAGCCATGAAATCAAAAGACGCTTACTCCTTGGATGGAATGTTATGGCCAACCTAGATAGCATATTGAAAAGCAGAGACATTACTTTGCCAACAAAGGTCCATCTAGTCAAGGCTGTGGTTTTTCCAGTGGTCATGTATGGATGTGAGAATTGGATAGTGAAAAAGGCTGAGCACTGAAGAATTGATGCTTTTGAACTGTGGTGTTGGAGAAGACTCTTGAGAGTCCCTTGGAGTGCAAGGAGATCAAACCAGTCCATTCTAAAAGAGATCAGTCCTGAGTGTTCATTGGAAGGACTGATGTTGAAGCTGAAACTCCAATACTTTGGCCACCACATGCAAAGAGTTGACTCCTTGGAAAAGACCCTGATGCTGGGAAGAATTGGGGGCAGGAGGAGAAGGGGACAACAGAGGATGAGATGGCTGGATGGTATCACTGACTTGGACATAGGTTTGGGTAGACTCTGGGAGTTGGTGATGGACAGGGGGGCCTGGCATACTGCAGTTCATGGGGTCACAAAGAGTCGGACACAACTGAGCGACTGAACTGAACTGAACTTAATGATGAAAAGGACATTTTTCTTTTGGTGTTAGTTCTAGAAGGTGTTGTAGATCTTCATAGAACTGGTCAACTTCAGCTTCTTTGACATCAGTGGTTTGGGTATAGATTTGGATTACTGTGATGTTGAATGGTTTGCCTCAGAAATGAACTGAGATCATTCTGTCACTTTTGAGGTTGCACTCAAGTACTCCATTTCAGACTCTTTTTGACCATGAGGGCAACTCCATTTCTTCTAAGGATTTCTTGCCTACAGTATTATAATGGTCATCTGAATTAAATTTGCCCAATCCCACCTATTCCTAAGATGTCATTGATTCCTAAGACACTGAAGTTCAACCTTTTCATCTCCTGCTTGATAATGTCCAATTTACCTTGATTCATGGACCTAAAATTTCAGATTCCTCTGTAATAGTGTTCTTTATAGCATCAGAGGTGTGCTTAGATAGTTATTCCCTCCCAAACATTCTGTATACCTCAAAATGTTCTTTTGCTTTGGCAGTAGTACCTAAGAGTTATGCCTTATCTCAATTACTGCTTATGGATCTGAAGTTATCCTGTTTAGAGGCTGATTTTCAGATCACTCCTTACATGACTGGTACTTTGTTCAGTAACTATGCATCTCTATCATCTATACAAAAAGAACTGCCATCAGTGGCTCACTTCTTTTGATATTCTTTAAGGACCTTACTTCCTTGGCTGTTGGAATCTAATGACTATTAGCATTGGCTCATAAAAGTTCACTATTGCTCCATTCCATTAGCACTTAGTTCTTAGTTCTTAGCACTTAGTTTCTTAGTTCTTCCTTCTAATACTTAGAGTTCGTGCAGCCTAGTGCTTAATATGGGCTTCCCTGGTGTCTCAGATGATAAAGAATCTGCTTGCAATGCAAGAAACCTGGGTTCAGTCCCTGGGTTGGGAAGATACTCTGGAGAAGGGCATGGCAACCCACTCTAGCATTGTTGCCTGGAGAATCCCATGGACTGAGGAGCCTGGCCGGCTACAGTCCATCAGAATGGCAAGGGGTCAGACACAACTGAGTGACTAAGCACAGGACAGTGCTTAATGCATTGAATAGCTGGCATTTAGTGAATATTTGCTGAATATTGGAGAGATGTTTTATAGCTGGTCAACTGACACCTCTACTAGAACCATAGCTGCAATATAAGTGCCTGCACTGGTAATTAGTTTACCCTTTTCAGGCAAGGGAAGATAGTTTCTCTATATTTGTTCTGGGTAAAGTGGAAATAGTTACCCTCTGTGAGGATGTTCTCAGGTAGAATAACTAAAATTCCCCTATTTTTATACTTGTGGTCGATACTTATTCTGTCTCTAACGGAAAACTGCAGCAGGCAACTTTCTTTTCTTTTTCTTTTTTTTTAATTTTCTTCACTCTGTTATGTTGGTTTTGCCATACATTGACATGAAACCGCCATGGGTTTACATGTGCTCCGCCTCCAGAACCTCCCTCCCTCCTCCCTCCCGATTCCCTCCCCCTGGGTCATCTCGGTGCACCAGCCCCGAGCATCAACCCTGGGCTGGTGATTGATTTCACATATGATAATTAACATGTTTCAATGCCATTCTCCCATATCATCCCACCCTTGCCCTCTTCCACAGAGTCCACGAGTCTGTTCTATACATCTGTGTTTCTTTTGCTGTCTCGCATGCAGGGTTCTCCTTACCATCTTTCTAAATTCCATATATATGTGTTAGTATACTGTATTGTTGTTTTTCCCTCTGGCTTACTTCACTCTGGATAATAGGCTCCAGTTCCGTCCACCTGAGTAGAACTGATTCAAATGAATTTTTTTTAATGCTGAGTAATATTCCATTGTGTATATGTACCACAGCTTTCTTATCCATTCATCAGTTGATGGGCATCTAGGTTGCTTCCATGTCCTGGCTATTGTAAACAATGTGGTGATGAACATTGGGGTACACATGTCTCTTTCAATTCTGGTTTCCTTGGTGTGTATGCCCAGCAGTGGGATTGCTGGGTCATATGGCAGTTCTATTTGCAGTTTTTTAAGGAATCTCCACATTGTTTTCCATAGTGGCTGTACTAGTTTGCATTCCCACCAACAGTGTAAGAGGGTTTCCTTTTCTCCACATCATCTCCAGCATTTATTGCTTGTAGATTTTTGGATGGCAGCCATTCTGACTGGTGTAAAGTGGTACCTCATTGTGGTTTTGATTTACATACTTTCTATTGCAAACAGATGCTGAGAGTTTCTCAAGGACCAGCTTATCTTTGTGCCCTCATGTTCTTCACTAGAAAAAAAAAGCTAACTTCACTTACAAAGCAGTTGTTGCCATATAGCACTTAGTAAGCCTAAGTCTGTATTATATTTTATTTGTTTAAATATTCAGGGTTCTCTAACATATGATAATGTATTAACTCCACGATTCCATGTATCCAGTGACAAAATGGTTGTCACTCCACCTTTTTCTTCTTTGGTTACAGAGTTCCCACTGAAGTCTAGAGGTTTTTTAATATGTTTTGAGCTCAGTGTTCATATCCTTTGTTTAAGTTTGTGTTTTATCAGTAGTATAAATCTTACAAACTGTCCTTTAATCATGTGACATGCTGGGCAGTATGAAGCACAATCTGGAATCAAGATTGCCAGGAGAAATATCAATAACCTCAGATACGCAGATGACACCACCCTTATGGCAGAAAGCAAAGAGGAACTAAAGAGCCTTTTGATAAAAGTGAAAGAGGAGAGTGAAAAAGTTGGCTTAAAACTCAACATTCAAAAAACAAAGATCATGGCATCTGGTCTCATCACTTCATGGCAAATAGATGGGAAGACAATGGAAACAGTGACAGACTTTTTTCCTTGGGCTCCCAAATCACTGCACATAGTGAGGGCAGCCATGAAATTAAAAGATGCTTGCTCCTTGGAAGAAAAGCTTTGACACCTAGACAACATATTAAAAAGCAGAGACATTACTTTGCCAACAAAGGTCCATATAGTCAAAGCTATGCTTTTTCCAGTAGTCATGTATGGATGTGAGAGTTGAACCATAAAGAAAGCTGAGCACTCAAGAATTGATATTTTTGAACTGTGGTGTTGGAGAAGACTCTTGAGAGTCTGTTGGACTGCAAGGAGATCAAACCAGTCCATCCTAAAGGAAATCAACCCTGAATATTCATTGGAAGCACTGATGCTGAAGCTGAAGCTCTAATACTTCGGCCACATTGATGCGAAGAATTGACTCATTTGAAAAAACTCTGATGCTGGGAAAGATTGAAGGCAAGAGGAGAAGGGGACAACAAAGGATGAGATGGTTAGATGGTATCACCGACTCAACGGACATGAGTTTGAGTAAACTCTGGGAGTTGGTGAAGGGCAGGGAGGCCTGGCGTGCTGCAGTCCATGGAGTCACAGTCAGACACAACTGAGTGACTGACCTGAACTGATAATTGGTATGTTGCCTTATCTCCCAACACTTCAACATTGGGCACTGGGTCATTATTGTTCTTTTCTTAATGACAACAAACATGAAATATATTTAGTGACAAATTACTGACTGCTACCCTTCACAGTGCTTGAAAGATTCATAATGGGCTTATTCACAAGATTTTGGTTCTGGCCAGTATGTTTTTAAATACATTCTTAACAGTATATGTTTGGTTGAATACCATCTTAGACTTTTATTTTTAATTTTGTCAAGAGAACTCATCCATACATTCATCCATCCTATGAACCTTCTTTCTATTTATTCTACACACTTCTCACTGCTCTGGCAATGGAGATAAAAATAGTAAAGACAGGCTGCCATAATGGGAACTGTTGGCCTGCAAGGGAAACAAGCAAGTAAATAAACAATAATAACACAACAGAATAATTTTTTTTATCCTAAGAGAGCACAGAGAAGGAATGGCTGTGTCAGTCTGACTGAGTTTAGAAAAACTCTCTGGAGGAGTTTATCTTCCCTGAATTATAAAGAATATGTGAATTACATACTCAAAGAGTAGGGAAATACATTCAAGGACGAAGGAATAAGATACATAAAGGCCCAGAGATTCACTCTTATTTACACCCTTATTCAGGGTGTAATTCAGGGTGAATCAAGCATAGAGTATGAGGAGGGAAAAAAGAGTTAAAGGGAAGGTCATAAAGGGTCATTATCTTAAGGAACTTAGATATTTGTTCTTGAAGGTCATTGAAGTTACTAAGTATTTTCACGTAGAAAATGACTTAAAATTTGCACTTTAGTTTTGGAAAAACATAGTGGAGGGTGCAAGACTGGAGACAGGGAAAGGCATGATTTTAATAGCTGAAGCAGGAGACAATGATAGCTTGAACTAAACCAACAGTAACGGAAATAAAGGGAAGGGAAACCAGACGAAAATCACTGCTTAAAGCTGCCATTTTACCTTTATTTCTGTGACTGTTTGATTAGTATATATATCTCTTTCATTAAATACAAGTTCCCTGAGTACAAAGATAGGATTCTGTCTGCCAGCAGATTTCCTGTGCCTAACACAGTGACTGGCACACAAGTGCTTAATAAGTATTTGTTGAGTGAATTCCATAATGAAGAAATTGTAGAAGTACATTCATTTTTTTAAAAAAAAAATTGATTTGTGTTTTAATTTAATATTTTAGGATTTGCTAGCCATGTCAGGTGCCTTATTTTTTTTTATTAGTTTTGCCATACAATGACATGATATCACCATGGGTTTACATATGCTCCCCCTCCAGAACCCCCCTCCCTCCTCCGTCCCCCCGGGAAATCTCGATGCACCAGCCCCGAGCATCAATCCTGGGCTGGCGATTGATTAGACATATGATAACTAACATGTTTCAAGGCCATTCTCCCATATCATCCCACCCTTGCCCTCATCCACAGAGTCCACAAGTCTATTCTATACATCTGTGTTTCTTTTGCTGTCTCGCATGCTGGGTTTTAAATGTATACTATGAACTGGGCAGGACACAAGGCAGTGAGGACTCAGTGATGAATAAGCTGGGCAAGATTCCTGCTTTCAAGGAGAAATTTTAGAATGGGGAGAAACAAGTAAAAGAGAATTTGTGATAGTGATCAGTGTTACAGAGAAATCAAAATAGTGTTTTAGGAACGCACTGGAGTGGAAGAGCTGACTTTAGATGGAAGGGTCCTCAAAGAGTTCTAGGGCAAGTGAAGTGTGATTTAAGATACGGATGATAAGAGAGGAGCCAGCCATGGGTGGATCTGGGGGCAGAGAGTTCCAGGCAGAAGGAAATGAATAAGCAAATTAGACAGGTTTGACAGAACTTGTTGACTGATTGGATGTGGGAGTAAGAAATAGGCCTAGGATGATTCACAGGATCTAGAAAATGTTATTTCTATTATTTCTAAATGAGCTTGAGGATACTGGCTAAAGTACCGACAGTGATGTAAATTCAGTGCTGGAACTGTTGCTTTTAAGGTACTTGAGATGCACTGAAGTAGGTAGATGGTAATTTCTCTCCAAGAAACTTTATAAGAACAGAAAGAATATAGGCTATAAATCTAAAGGCTTGTTAAGGTTCTTCAGGTTAAACTTCCTGGCTGACAATATTGTCGGTTGACTACATGTGCTGAAAGTCTTCCCAATACCTCCTACTATTCAGGACCAGTCAACCCTGTTCTGTTTAGGATTCTCTAACATGAACATCCAAACATAACATGACTATTAGTTACTGGTATTCTTTAGATAAGACTAATTATTTCCAGGAAGAAATCTGGAAATATAGACTCTTCTACTGTACTCTTCACTACAATGCTTCAATACAGTTTTAATGGTTTTTTCTTATAAAAATAGTTTTCACTTCTATTGAAAGATGGCCAAGGTTTGAGGGATCTCATCTACTACTTTTGCCTAAATGTCATACATAAAAACCTAATACCATTTTTTTTCCCCTGTTCAACCTACTCTTAGTGATTAGGTTCACACATATGTGGTATATTGCAAATGTTTCAGTACTAACTTAGGCCATAGACAGTTCCCTTTCGGCCTTTGATAAGAAGAGAGAAAATAAAATTTCTTTATTGAGGATATTTTTGTAGTTAATTTCAGAAGGTGTTATAATGACTAAAGACCATTCCATGTAAAAAGTGTCCTGTGTGTGCAGACATAGCAGAGACTGTCTTGCTACATACACAGCTGCTGAAACTTCACAATAAAATATTATCTAAAAAGAGAAGGCTCAACTAGGAATTTGATCTGATAAACCTGTCCTATTTGTCAGATAATTTTTAAAAAGTACCAGAAAGCTAGATTTTAGCAATTGCTTTTATCAAGTGTGGGTAAGACCTGGTAGCCTCTTGTCTTTGAACTGCTAACACCATGATTTCTAGCTCTGCCACACGTAGACACTGCATGATATAAGGCATAAAGCAAACAGATTCTGGGCTAGAATTAAGATTCTTGATTAGCTTCTTCTGCCTTTGCTATATGAGTTGGGCACTTTCATTAATAGCTGGATCCTGCCCAGTTTAACACTTTCTTTTCTTCAGCTTAATTTTCTACCTCCTTGGATGTTCAGTTCCATTCAGTTCAATCGCTCAGTTGTGTTCAACTCTTTGCAACCCTATGGACTGCAGCATGCCAGGCTTCCCTGTCCATCACCAGTTCCCGGAGCTTGCTGAAACTCAAGTCCATTGAGTCAATGATGCCATCCAACCATCTCATCCTCTGTCATCCCCTTCTCCTGCCTTCAATCTTTCCTAGCATCAGGGTCCTTTCCAATAAGTCAGTTCTTTGCATCAAGTGGCCAAAGTATTAGAGTTTCAGCTTCAGCATCAGCATCAGTCCTTCCAATGAATATTCAGGGTTGATTTCCTTTAGGATTGACTGGTTTGATCTTGGATGTACCTAGCTTTTATCAAACCTGTTTTCTAGGCTCCTCCTTTTTAGTCTGATTATTACTCTTAGCTCTCTGTAAACTCAATTGGGTAAATTGCTTGTCATGTCCAGCAGGACTCATAACGTAGATTGAATCTATTACAATTTAGGAATCAAAGTTCAGTAAAGAGCATTTGCAATTTTCATGTTCTCACTGGTAGATTTTTAATGATACTCTCATTTTTCTAAAGCAATATACGTTGCCACAAGGTCAAAGCAAGTTTTGTCCATTAAATATTGTTTGAGAATCCCATTTACTGAATTTATTCAAAGAACATTATGTATGAACTTAGAGGAATATCAATATAGTTGAAGATGTGGCAGATTATAATGCAAACAGTTGCAAATTGCTGATAGCATTTGAAGTAATTAATTTGTAGTTCTTTTCAACTTGTTTTATATTTGAAATGCTTTATATATGCATAAAATAAAATATCACTTTCATAAATGTATAAATATGATCATGTCATATATAGTTTTTTCAGTGCAGTTTTATTTATTTATTTATTTATTTTTTACTTTTTGTGTCTTTTCCTCCTTCTTTTTAACTCTTACTCATTTCTCATCTTAACTCCAGTCTCAGGTGACCCAAATATATAACCTAGTATGCAGCCTATATTTTTCTTGATGCTTATGTAATTAGATACAAATACATACAAATATAAAGAGTGTTGGCATTGTTATATAAAAATTAAATTACACTGTATGCCATCTTCTGAATCTTTCTTTCTTCCTTCAATAATAACTTATAGAACTCATTTCAGTGACTTTATAAATTCTCTGTACTATTATTTTAGTTTGCTTTCATTCTCTTAATTTTAATCTTTCCAACTTTTTTTGGGTTACTACAAACAATTCTGCCATAAACATTGTAAGTTGAGTAATCACCAACAATCTTAGATACTATAGAGATACAGAGTCTAATTCCATTTTATTTCAAATGTATCATCAATGGTACCAATAGCATTTATTAAGTAATAGATCATCTTCCACTGCTTTAAAATACCCATTTTATCATATTTAAAATTGTTATAGATACTGAGATCTATTTCTACCTTGCATTTATACATTGACTTGCTTTTTATTTTGACAATATTTGATAAGAATGTTCTTGGCGAAGCAGCAATGAGTGGTGGTATGAAGCGAGATCTTAATTCCCTGCCCAAAAATTGAACCTGAGTAGCCTGTATGAAAACCAAGAATCCTGTCTACCAGACCAGCAAGGGTGAGTGTTTAGAAGCTATTTATCTCTGGATCTTCACCCCCAGTGAAAAATGCATTTATCACAGAGACAGAAACTATAAATGCTGGTACAAAGTTTATTATTAGAGACATAGCATAACAAGTGGGAGAGCACACCAAGAAATGGTTTGTTCAGTTAAGACTGAAGGAAGGCAGAGACGCACACCAGGAGAGAAAGGGTGTGGGTGTCCCCCTCAGTGAGGAGGACAGTAACGAAGTGGTTAAGTCATTTATATAGGCCAGTTCTTCTGGGTCTTTGTCTTCCTTCAGGCCAATTATCTGGCTTCTTTTCCCACATCTGCCCTCCCCTGGGAGCCTACCCTAAATGTGCATGCACCTCTCAACCAAGATGAATTTCAGGGTGAAGGCTTCTGGGAGGAACAGACTCATATGACCTGGCATTATCCCCTGACTTTTGACCCACAAGGAATCCTTCTCTGCATGTGTAGTGTCTCTCTTGTCCCAAGAAAAGGGGAGTGGAGATTTCTTAATCTTTCACTCAAACAGGGTTTTGCCCCTCTTTGTCTTTGCCATGATTATTTCCTTGACTATTGCCATGACTATTACCTTAAGGTGTTTACAAGAGACAGAGACTCTCTGTTGTTACTTCCGTTTCAGAGGGCAAACAGGAAGCTTATTACAAATGCCTTAACTGGAGCCTATCTATCTCTTATCTTGGGGAATGCTAAAAATTATAAGTATCCAGTCTGAAACCTACTTCTTTGTACCCTCTGAAATACAAATAGGAGGCCAGCTGTAGATGTCTAACCTGGAGCCCATCTACCTCCTGCCTTAAGAACAGTTAAAGCTATATTCTGATATTTGACAAGGCAAGTTCTTCTATCATTAATACCTTTTGTTATACATTCTTTGTTTTTTTAATACATTCTCGACCATTATACATAATTCCTGTTTCTCATATAAATTTTAAGATTATTTCATCCAATTAAAAGCTTTGGAATTGTAAGGGAAGATGAGTTAAATAAATATTAAACTTCATTAGTAGTAATTTGAGAGAAATAATATTTTTATGATATTAAACTTCCCATATAAAATAATTTTTATTTTCATCCATTCAGATCTTCTTTTATACCTTTCAATAAGAACTTACAGTTTTCTTTATAAGCATTATGACTTTCTTGTTAAATTTATTCCTAAATATTTAACTTATTAATAAAGAAAGATTTATGTAGTTTTTTCAAATATTAATACATTTTATTGAAATCTTACTAACTGGAGTAAATTCTCCAGGAAATTTTTTTGTTTATTTAAAAACAGATCAAAATGAACATATATTTTTTCAGTTTAAAAAGTTTCCACAGTTTTGGATTTTCTACTCCTTTCTCAACTTTGCAAGTTCTTAATAAAAGCGTTTTATGTAGAAAAAGATTGACACTTAAAATTTTATAATTTAGCTAAAAAAAGCTTCAGCCAAAGTGATTAATTTACACGTGTCAAAAGAAAGAGATTTAACATCAGAATTCATTAACCCTAACTGACATCAGAGCAAATTCAAAGGGAATAAAAATTCCTTTATAATAAACTAAACTTATAATATAAGCTTTACTAACCAAAATGGTAGACAGGATATTCAGATTCAGTTCAGTCGCTCAGTTGTGTCCGACTCTGTGACCGCATGGACTGCAGCACGCCAAGCCACCCTGTCCATCACCAACTCCCGGAGTTTACTCAAACTCATGTCCATTGAGTTGGTGATGTGATCCAACCATCTCTTTCTCTGTCATCCCCTTCTCCTCCTGCCCTCAATCTTTCTCCGCATCAGGGTCTTTTCAAATGAGTCAGCTCTTCACATCAGGCGGCCAAAGTATTGGAGCTTCAGCTTCAGCATCAGTCCTTCCAATGAATATTCAGGACTGAGATCCTTTAGGATGGACTGGTTTGATCTCCTTGCAGTCCAAGGGACTCTCATGAGTCTTCTCCAACACCACAGTTCATAAGAATCAATTCTTGAGTGCTCAGCTTTCTTTATGGTTCAACTCTCACATCCATACATGACTATGGCAAAAACCATAGCCTTGACTAGACGGTCCTTTGTCAACAAAGTAATGTCTCTGCTTTTTAATATTCTGTCTAGGTTCGTCATAACTTTCTTGCCAAGGAGCAAGCATCTTTTGATTTCATGGTTGCAGTCACCTTCTGCAGTGATTTTGGAGCCCCCCGAAATAAAGTCTGCCACTGCTAATATTCAGATTAGCTATCTGGTATAGTGTATTGAATTTGGGGATTATAATTGATACAGTAATGATAGTTTTGATAACATATATAGTAAATATACTATATAGGTATGTGATACTAACATAATAATATTAGCTACTGAATAAACAATCTGAATAACGAAAGACTGATAATGCATATTTTCATTGTCTGAAAATTTTAAAAAATTGTCTTCATCTTGTTGCTGGAAATTATCAAAACTTTCTAATTGAGAATCACCTTTATTAATTTGAATCTTATATATAGAGAGAGTACAAACTGAACCACTCTCAGCAGAAGCATGCAATGTTATGGGTTGATATGAAGCAGTGTATTTGAGTTTGAGTTGATCTGGGGAAACTCAAACTTCGGGGGAAGGAGTGGGAGCTTACTTTTGTTTGTAAATAATGATGACATTCATTTCCTGATCAGGATTAAGAGTAGCAATTTATATTTGTAAAACCCATTTCCTTCCACTTAACTCTTTACAGATATTTATATAAAGTTTTTCCTTAATTGCCTCATTAGTCTCATTTTTCTGTTAAACACCTTACTGCAATATGAAAACAAGCCAAACTTTATCCTTCTTATTTCTATGTAAAGACTCCTTGTTGCATGTCAATACAGAAGCTCAACTAAACAGTGTTTTTTTATTATGAAAATTGTAGTCTCCCTGTATAAAAACAACAGTAAATTAGCTCATCCCTTCAAAACTATGTGGAGTACTGTCATTATTCAAATAACTCTATTCTTTCTCTATCACAGAATCAGGAAAAAGAATCTTCACTTTTTCTTATCACCAGCGATTATCTACTGAACTTGCTTAACAGGAAGAATCAGGAGGAAACAAGAAAAACTGGATTATTAAATCAAGTCAAACATATAAAACTACTCCCAAAGTTTTAAATTTAAGAGGGTGATTTTATGCAGAAGTGCTTACATTTTTTAGTGTGTCCTCTCTAGGTTTTCTCATACCATAAGTTGTAGAGGCAAGCTTTGAATGTATTAAAGGATTCATGGCAACATTAAAAAAGTTAACAATAAGTAATTCAATGCAATGGCTACCAGAGTAAAACAATCTAACACAATATTTATGAAAGCATCCAGAACATTAAACTACTTCTCATTCTTATGTTACTGTTTGGCTGTTTGAATAATACTGCCCTCTGCCTTTACCTGAACCAGAACTTGTTACAGCAGATTATGGACCCGAGCAAGGCATAGCAAAAATAACATCTAAATGTCAATTGGAATTTGGCATGAGTGTGAAGTGTTGATGGGGTTCTCTACAACATTCTGGTTAAGAAAAACTTTTAAAATTGGTTGGAAATAATTGTAAAGGTTTTGAATTTATCTTCATATGATCTTCACGGATATTCCGGCAATTATTGCTTTTATTTAAGACAAAAACATTTTAAAAACATAATAGATCTTAATATACTTACTATCAGGTAAATATGGAAATACAAGGAAAGTTGAATACTTGACTTTAAAAGTGTCATAAGTGTATAAATATTAGCAAATAACCAAAATATACGTATCTTCATTATTCACCGTGTGAACAAAAATAATAATTTGAAATGTTTCTAAGATTGTTTCTGTAAATAAACACATCTTTCTTCAATTCGTTAATGACCCATGTGTCTACTCAAGGCTTTGATTAATTGTTTTGAATTGAATAAGTCTGCCAGATTTCAGCATATGAACATGGGACACATAATATCTGACTTGGAGTGTGGTGTACAGTGGTGCACAAACAATACTACCTGTTGCAATTAGCTACAGGTGTATTGCCTTCTGGTTATGTCTTCTGATTCCAAGATAAATATACATTCTCTGAAAACAAATGATATTTATTTCTTCATTGATTGAATAATAATCGATTGTTCGTAACGTAGGATGCTAGGCATTGAGGAGGTTACTATGATAAATAAGTTAAAAGGGCTAGCTAAGAGGACAGTTCTCAGGAACTAGAGGTCCGATTACTCAGGAAATGCAAAATGGGCACTTTCACTATGGCAATTTAGTACAGATATGTTATGACTCAAGGTTTAGTGGGCCAGAGGGGTGATTCTAATATCAGTATTTTGGCTTCCTGGATCCTGCTGTATAATTGCCAGTGTGAGGTACAGTGGAAAAAGCCAGAGCAGAATTGGTAAACTTTGAATCCAGGAGCCCTCTCAAAATTTTCAATTCAAAGGGTGAAAGAAAAAAGAGAAAAGGGAACACTCAAAGTATGGTACTTCTTGTATGAAAAGTATAGTAATACTGTGTAGCCTACTTGGGTATAGCCCTCTACCTATGAATTTCTTTTTATCTTGACCAAGGACTACTGCATATTTGAATCTCTCTAAGAAGCTTCTCTTGGATTTTTTGTTTTCTCCCTCTGCAAGCTTAAGAAGCATTTATCATGCATCTGCTTCATGCAAACACTATTGGGTATAATACATACATACACACATAGTCTATAGTGCCTAAATATATGATACATGTGAGAAATAGGTTTAAGGAGGATAAATCAATTGCTCTAAAGCACACATTATTAACAAGTGAAAGAAATTTCAATTCATATTTATCTATTCTCAAGTCCAAACCCCCTTCTCTTGGCCATGATGGTTTCCTGCTCCTGATGTAGGCAGGGTACCACTGGTTGAGTTAACAAAATGTATTCCAGATTTTACTTTGTGAACTCCAAAACAATCATATTGATAAATCATGAAAATTTGAATTGGATTTTAAAGGAAGATTTTTGAATTTTACTATTAAACTGCTGGAATAGCTCATCTAACAGATGTGTTTTTTTTTTCAAAGCAATCCTTATTTTTTATTATATACTTTTCAAGCAATAGCTTCCTTATGTATGAGATTAATAATGATTTCTGTATTTCCTTTGCATCAGGCCACCCCAAGTATGATGATTAAAAAATGGTTGATGATATACCAAAAATTCTATTCCTGTTTAATTTTACTTATTTAGTAGTAACAAAGGGAAAATCCGTATGGATCTTTGTTAAAAAATGCAAATAAAGAAAACAGAAAAATACTTTTTTTAGGAGAAATTTTTAGGAAGTCAGTTATCCCTGCTATAATTACATTCAAAGTTTTAACTTAAAAATAATCCAGATTTACTTATTTAATACTTATTTTCCGGGTAGAATAAGAATAGCAAACATAATCAGCTTGTTAAATGGGGTTTTGTATCATCTATCCGAAATCTCATAAATGGAATGTCTGTTGGATTTTATAAGGGAGTAAATTTTAATCATGAACCAATATTGAATGGTAGCCATTGTAGTTGACAGAAAAAAATATTGGGTGAGTTACTGAGTTACAACTGAAGAAAGAATTTCAGGTTTCTCACTGTTACTATAAAAGGTAACAGCTATTCATTGCCCAAATCAATTGAGTTCATATTTCTCCTCTACTTTCTCCCACACTTTGCTGAGTTTCAATTTTGCCTTAATTTTGGATTCTTTCAACATACTTCCTCCTATGATGGTCCAAATACTTTTAAATGAAAAATTAACTATCATGAATCATATCCAAAAGGAAGAAATAAAAGGTATTAAATTTCTTAACGATAATTCAAGTAGAGCAGAATTCCACTAAAATGTGGCTTATTTTAAAATTTAAGATAGGTCACAAATCACTCAATAGTGGTTCCTTCACTACAACAATGAAACACACTTGTATCATCTAGTGTTCTTTCTCTGTTTTGTTTTACTGTTCATATCAAGGGGATATATAATAGTTGCATATGGGTATCAGGAATAATTTAAAGATTTTGTAAATATTTCTAAGCAGAATGCAGTTAATATGTTCTAGAAACTTTGGTAAAATATGTCTATAGGAAAATATAATTGCTTTATGGATATTCTGATACATAGTGTTTTAAATGGTTTGCCTCCCAGGCAACATTTGGCAATCTAGAAGAGGCCATATTGTCTCACAGTACACTGTTTTTTTGTTATCTCTTTCTTTAGAACACATTTTCATTTTACATAATGCTATGGAAATTTATTCCATATAAAAATCATTACAATAAATTTCCTTATAAGGAAACATAATAAAAGTATATCCAGAGATGAATTTTTAAATTAAAATATTAACACATAGATTAGTCCAAAAAGTAAATAAAGTTATAATTAATTGTACCAGTTTAAGCCAAATTTTTATATTGTTAAAATTTTTTTAAATTGAAATAGAGTTGATTTACAGAGTTGTGTTAAGTTCTGCTGCAATGCAAAGTGATTCAGTTCTACATTTTTTTTTTTGGAATGGCATGTAGGATCTTAGTTCCCTGACCAGATGCCTGAAACTATTCCCCTGAAGTGGAAGTGCAGAGTCTTAACAATTGGAGTGCCAGGGAAGTCCCCCTATACATTCTTTTTTATTATCTTTTCTATTATGGTTTATCACAGGATGTCAAATATAGTTCTCTATGCTACAGTAGGATCTTGTTATTTATCCATTCTATATGTACTAATTTGTATCTGCTAACTCCAAATCTTAGACCTGCTTCCCGAGAAGCCTGTAAGCAGGTCAAGAAGCAACAGTTAGAACTAGACATGGAACAACAGACTGGTTCCAAATAGGAGAAGGAGTACATCAAGGCAGTATATTGCCACCCTGCTTATTTAACTTACATGCAGAGTATATCATGAGAAATGCTGGGCTGGATGAAGCACAAGCTGGAATCAAGATTGCTGGGAGAAATATCAATAACCTCAGATATGCAGATGACACTACCCATATGACAGCAAGTGAAGAAGAACTAAAGAGCCTCTTGATGAAGGTGAAAAAGGATAATGAAAAACTGGATTAAAACTAAATATTCAAAAAATGAATATCATGGCAACTGGTCCCATCACTTCATGGCAAATAGATAGGGAAATAGTGGAAACAGTGACAGACTTTTTTCTTGGGCTCAAAAATCACTGCAGTTAGTGACTGCAACCATGAAATTAAAAGATGCTTGCTCCTTGGAAGAAAACCTATGACAAACCTAGACAGCATATTAAAAAGCAGAGACATAACTTTGCTGACAAAGGTCCATATAGTCAAAGCTATGGTTTTTCCAATAGTCATGTATGGATGTGAGAGTTGAATCATAAAGGAGGCTGAGCACCAAAGAATTGATGCTTGTGAACTGTGGTGCTGGAGAAGACTCTTGAGTCTCTCGGATAGCAAAGAGATCAAATCAGTGAATCCTAAAGGAAATCAGCCCTGAATATTCATTGAAAGGACTGATGCTGAAGCTTAAGCTCTAATACTTGGGCCATCTGATGTGATGAGCCGACTCATTGGAAAAGCCCCTGATGCTGGGAAAGATTGAAGGCAGGAGAAGAAGGAGGCAACAAAGGATTAGATGGTTGAAAGGCATCACTGACTCAATGGATATGAAGTGAAATGAAAGTCGTTCAGTTGTTTTGACCCTTTGCGACCCTATAGACTATACAGTCCATGGAATTGTCCTGACCAGAATATTGGAGTGGGTTGTCATTTCCATCCCCAGTGGATCTTCCCAACCCAGGGACTGAACCCAGGTCTACCACATTTCAGGCTGATTCTTTACCAGCTGAGCCACCAGGAAAGCCCCAATGGACATGAGTTTGAGCAAACTCAGGGGGATATTGAAGGACAAGGAAAGCTATCGTGCTTCAGTCCATGGGGTCACAGAGAATTGGACATGACTGAACAATTGAACGGCAATAACAAAAGCTCCCAACTCTACCTCCATCCCTCCCCTGTCCCCTCCTTAGCAGCCACATTGCTAATTTTTTTTAAACAAAATACAGCAACACCAACTTGATATCTGTAATGTATTCTCTTCAAAGCTAAGGTTCAATGGGATGACTAAAATGTATGCAAGGGAAATTAAATTAAAGAAATACAATGTGCCTAATGCCTGAGTTAATTTTCAATAATCAAGAGCCAGCTGCGGTGACAAAATATTTAATGAGAAAATAACACATAGTTTAACTTCCTATTCAATTCTGGTTCTTTCAATTAATCAGGTTTTCACAGGTGCCCACCAAATGCTTGGCAATGTTTAAGGTAAGGAAAAACTTCTTTCTGCACTACACTACCTGCATTATTTCATCAAACGTTCTTTGAAAGCCTTCCTTATACTTCATTTTGTTGCCAATAAAAAGATTAATAAATAAGATATAATTCTTTCCTTTAAACATTTGCAGTCTTCTTGGGGATATACTGATAGGCAACAAATCCAATATAATGTGATAAAGGCTATCATAGAGGAATGTACAAAAATGCTGCGGTGGCGAAGTGGAAGGAATAACTACTTGTATCTGCAGAGTCAGGAAACACTTTATAGAGAAGTGGCATTTGGACTGTGTTTTAAAGATTCATAGCGTATCAAAGAAGAAGGAAGTTCAAATAAAACATTTCTTCCTGAGCCCTTCACATCCTCAGTTACTTCCATCTCCCATGTTGGATTCTGTAGCCCCAGGTCCCCGCCACTCTTCTGTCAGCATCCTAAACTTCCTTGCCCCTCTCCTCCTCCATCTGGTGTGCCTGGCCAAACCCAGCCAGCTGTCTCCTTAAGCCTGCAGTAGCTGACTTTCTGAAGTTGGCTCAACTTTGCTGAATGGATTTCTTTCACGTGTATAACCTCAAATTTCAAATGGGAAGTTCACCCTGCCAGAGGATTCTATGACCCTGACCTAGTGTATTCACTTTCCCATTTTCTAAGAGAACTTATTTCTGTTTCACACTTTCTCTGATCTCCTCAAATCTCCATTAGCTCCTACTCCCTCTCAGGTGGTGACTCTTCTTCATGCCTCATCGAGAAAATTAAAACAGTTAGTTGAAAACATTCTTATCTTTCCACTTTCAAGGCACCAATCTATGCATCTATCTTAAAATGCATTTTCTCCAGAAGCCTTATGTTTCTGTGTGGGAAGCATCCTTGTATTTCTACAGCCACTTCTTCCTCTTGCGCTCTGCATCCCATTCCCTCATGTCCTCTTGTAATTATTTTCCTTCTCTCCTGCATCATTAGTTCTTTTGTTTCTATTGCATCATTACTATCAACTTGTAAATACGCTTTAGCATTACTCTTCTTAACAAAATCTTTTTCCTACCATACCCCCATCCAGTTACTGCTACCTTTCTACTGTTCATTCTGCACCTAAACTCCTTGAAGGAACCCTCTGTACTTGTTTCCCTCTTTTGCTAATCTCTGCTGTTTCCTCAACCACTCCAATGAGAGGACAGATAATGCACTACTGAAATAGCTCTTATCAAGCTCCCATCAATGCCCCAGATCTTGTCAGTTTCCTGTTCCCATCACTCTTGACCTCCAATTAGTGTTTGATACAATTGACTCCTCCCTTCCTCTTTTATTCTTTCTGCAATTGGTTTCCTTCTTAACTCTCTGGTTATTCATCCTGAGGATCTTCTGTAGGATCCTCTCTTCCATACTTAAACTATAAATATTAAAGTGTCCTAGACTTAACTCTGGGTTTTCATCTCTTCTCTATTTAGACTCTCAATTGGTTACCTCGACCAGTCTCTTATTTTTAAATATCATCTATAGAGTGATAACTCTTATATTTATATCTCTATATTCCTGAGCATATCATTTATTCAAATGCCTACACTTCATTATCAAATAGGCATCTCCAACTTTTCAATGCCAAGATCAAACTTATAATTCCTGCATCTGTTCTTTAATTTTTTCTGTATGAGGAAATTATGCCACTGGTCATCTTGTTAGTCAAATGTAATCTTTGGGAGTTCTCTTTAATTTCTTCTTATATCCTTATCTACTCCTCTCACCAAGAATTCTTTTCATCAGCAAGGTTCCATCTCCAAACAGATCCCAAATCGGACTACTTACCATCTCCAGAGTACTATCCTAGACAGAGCTACCATAATTTCTTATCTGCACTATCACAGTCACCTCCTAATTGATGTCCTTTCAGTTTTGTCCGCTAGAACCCCTTCAACTCTGAAGTGGCCAGACAGATCTTTGTAAAGGTTTTATGAACTCACACATCATCCTTGCTCAAACCTTCAAATGACTTTCATTACAGTGAGACTATATCCTAGCTTCTAAACATGGCTCACAAGACACTTCATCATTTTTCCCCATCTGCATCTCCACTTAGTGTTCATTATGTTCTGGCTACATTGGCCTTTTTGCTCCTGACATATCAGGCTTTGCTCCCATCACAAGCGTTTATGCGCCTGATGTCCCTTGGTGTTTTTCCTGTTCCTCTAGAACTTTGTATTACTCTCGTCATTTAAATCATGCAAAGGCCATGTTTCCACAAAGGTATTTTCTGACCAGTATGGCCAAAAAAGAATTTAAAAAAATCCAGAAGATCATTAACCAATTAAACAACTACTCCAAACTCAATCACTTTCTATAATGTCATCCTGCTTTCTTTACAGCAGTTACTTCTCTCATGCCCTTATTTATGTGTTTGTCATCTCTCCCTCAACTACACTTGAATAGTTGTAATTTTTGAATAAAAGAGAATCCATCTTTATAGTTCATTGTCATATTGTCATATCTTCTAACATGTAGAATAGTGTCTGAAACGTGCTAGGTATATACTAAAAGTTATTTTTAAACTGACTTGTTCATTATATGAACTGAGAATTTATTGCCAAATGTACACAGGCACACACTTGCGTGTTATATTTAGGGGAGTAACTGGAGAGAACTTAGGGAGTCAGACTGTCAATGGTCTTGAATTCTCTGTTTAGTGGTTTGGATGCTATTGTAAAATCAATGGAAAGTCAAAGATTCAAAACTTTATATTCCCTCTTAAAGTCCGTAGTTATGAAATCTTTCTTTTATAGAACTAAAGTGTGTAAGTATATTTTAAAATTATTTCTACTAAGCTGGATTTAATATTTAAAAATATGCCTTTAAGAGTCTATTTAGTACAAGCAATGTTTTTGCATTTGAAAATTTCATGAAATATTTATTCAAAATAAAGCTTTTGCCTCCAGAAATCTGTTTAATTTAGAAATGTTTTACTAAATCAGAAGAGTCAATAGCTTTGATGCAATTAAATCACATAATTTATTTATCTAAGTTGCAACTGAATATGTCTTATTAGAGAATGTGTTATTCTTACTTTTTAACCACTCCATTTGGTGCATTTTCTACCCCATTGTTTTAGAACAATTGTAAATCTGAACACCTAAGGCTTGGTAAGAATTATAGTGTTTTAATCTAATATTAATTTTATTTTTAATCTTACTTATAAAATTATACAGTATTTACTTTATAACTAGAAAAGTTATTATGTTATGCTATACTACAGGTTAATAGAAGTCCTTTTAATATACTGAAATAAATTTAACTACAAAAGAAAATGAATAGAAACAAAATGTAGCTAGGTAAAAGTTTGGTATCATTTTGAGCATAAATATTGTAAAACTGATCGTAATGAAATAGGAAGTTTGGCAAAGAAGAATTCACAATTTTTAACAGTCATAAAAGGGCAAATAAAATCTGGTGTTACTAAAAGGAAGTATAAAATATACATCCAAGGAAATTAATGTCAGGAAGTTAATATCTTCTGTGAATTTTTACTTTTAATATTGCTCAGGCACTGATCTTAAATGTCACAGAAACTGTGGAAAACTATAGCAATTTAGAAATATTCCCCTTGCGTCTGTTCAGCAGAAAATCAAGTTTTTTTTTAGGATGTAATTTGCATACTGAAAGACCTGAATTAACCCCAACCTGAGTAGAGAGAAAAGTGGAGACATGAAGAAAGCAGGAAATCTCTGGAAGTTAGATATATTTCACTTGTTTGTATGTGTTCTGTTGAGCCAGTTATCAGTAACAGCTTGTAGCTTACTCATCATGAGTCCTTTTTAAAAATGAAAATCAAAACATGGACAGCAGGGAAATCTTTTAAAACGCTGGAATAAAGCATATTTCTCAGCAATCAGTTTTATTTCTTTTCCCTGCACTTTCCAAAACACCAGAGAAGGACCCTAGTGAAAATCATTTTACCAATTCCTCTGCATGTCCACTGTTGCTGAAACTGTGTCATCCCAAAGTTAGTAACTGGGAAGGAAAAAACATACTGCTCAGCAGCTGCTTCCTTGCGAGTTGGACTGTAGAGTTGGGGCTTCAAATAATATATTTAAGATAACAAAAAGTTTCCCACATAATGAAGCTTATTAGAATTCTGAGTCAGACTATAATCAGATCAAAATTCCTGTTAAAATTTAGCATTGAAAAAAACTCTAGCAGATTTTTTAAGCTACCAGTATGAAAGCAGAATTCATGGCTAATTTCACAGGACAAGTGATGGGAAAATTAAGGGATGATTTGGAGTTTTTCAGAGCGAAAAAGGGAAGATTCCGAGAAAGATGCTTGGAGGTACAAAGGTGCATTATAAACTGTTTTCCTCTGGGATTCCCTGTGGGACAGTGACTACTGAAAGATGATGACACTGGACATACTGGCTCCCAGTTACGTAGGGTCTGGACATGTTCGTCTTCTGCAAGCTGAGGGTAGTCACCGTGAGCTTTTACATTGACTTGTCATGGTGTATTTTAGTAAGAAGTGCTGACACCAATAAGGAGATGGATTCCAGTGGAAGAGATAGGATGAAGGAGGAGTTTTTGGTGGTTAAGACAAGTAATGTTAAAGACCACAAGTAGGGCAATGACAGAAGAAAGAGAAGAGTAACGTAAGTTGATGGACATAAGTGGATTTGTGGGTCATAGGAGAGGAAAATAATATTGAGATTTCTAACTTCTGTAATTGGGTGGATGGTACTGTCACTAAAGAGTATATAATAAGATGCTTGGAATTTCTGTTTGGTTTGGTTTTGCTTGGAGTGGTGGGCAAAGAGGTATGAAGAGGATTTCAATTTTGATATGTGGTGAACATTCCATCTGAGACCCAGCTATTGGAAAATGGAATTGGAAATCAGATAGATGTTTGCAACACACAATATCTGAAATCGCAGGAGTAAATCTGTTAACTAAGTCCTTTGTGTCTTTGTATATTTTTCTGGGCCAAGGCTCTGAGACCAAGATCAACACTAATGTAAAGTTCAGAATATATCTTTAATAAAGATGTATTAAAATATTAATAAAATACACTAAAATGTAAAATTATTAATTAAATTATATCATATTAACTATATATTAAAATACATTAAAATGTAAAATATATTAAATATATATTAAAATATATTAAATACATTTTTTCATAAAGAGAAGAGCAATCATCCACATTAAATAGTCTGAATTTGCAAATCTGCAAATGGTGGTTATGTTCCTTTTGGTTCTAAGATAGAAGGCAGGAGAAGAAGGGGGCGACAAAGGACGAGACAGTTGGATGGCATTACCGACTCAATGGACATGAGTTTGAGCAAGCTACAGGAGATGGTGAAGGATAGGGAAGTCTGGCATGTTGCAGTCCGTGGAGTCACAAAGAGTTGGACATGACTGAGCAACTGAACAAGAGCAATAAAGAGTTTTTATTTACTTTTTATCATGTCTTATTACCTGAGTTCAATTCACCCAAAGAAACTACAAATCTTGAAAATAGTTGTTAAGAACTAATTAGTAGATATTTAAAGTTTTTATATACTTTACTGAGACTGAGAGACAATCATTTATACAAATTCTTGTTACAGTACTATTTGAAAAATATGAAAGACATGTTAGCATTAAATGCAATTCTAAAGATTTCAATATTACAGAAAATACAAAAAACCTTCTGCTTCGTTTCTAATAAAGAGACTTTTTGAGATTAAAAAGAAAAAATATTTAATTCATTCCAATCTTTTCTTGAACCCTCTTTCTAAGCACCATAGTATACTACTTTTGCTTACACAATTTTCTGGTTCTAAATGATCACAATACTCATTTTCATCAACAATTACCCAAAGTATATTTCACAGTTTAAATAAGGTAATGACCACCCAATATTCTTTTAAAATAATGACACCGAAGTTCAGAGAAGTTAAATAATTCATAAACAAGAAGCAAGGGCCTGAATACAAATCCAAGTTTGCCTGCAAAGCAAATCCTCATTTAAGTACATTCTGGCCCTTCTCAGGCCAAATAAAACAAGGTACAGGCTAATTGTTCCATGAGAGTCTAAGTTTGAGATCTTATGACACTGAAGTCATAGCATAGCACTTGTAACCTTGCTATTATATCAGGCAGTTTTCGAGCTTTTGGTAAATTTAATCATCAGGGATCAGAGTGGCTATTGATTTCAAGTACTCTGAAAACAGCGATTTGATCCCATGGTTTTATGTGGCTTCTGTGCCCTCCCCCTAGCTCCTCGCTGGACTTGACACAACATTTCCTAACCATAATACTCTCAATCTTAACCTTATGTTGAAAATATAAGGCTAAAAAGAAACAGAATTAGTTCACAAGACAGAGACCTCATGCTCTTGTGAACTGTCAGAAAGCATGCTGTGCCCTGCCAGTGCTAAGTCGCTTCAGTCGTGTCTGTCTCTTTGAGACCAGGCTCCTCTGCTCATGGGATTCTCCAGACAAGAATACTGGAGTGGGTTGCCATGCCCTCCTCCAGGGGATCTTCCCAAGCCAGGGATAGAAACCATGTCTCCTGAGGCTCCCGCATTGTAGGCATTCTTACTGCTGAGCTACTGCAGAGAAGCCAGTCGGAAAGCATATGTTCGACATTTTCAAAGGGAATCTAAAATAATTACATTGTTAGGATGCATTATAATCTATAGAATGGTTTTAAAATCTTAAATGTCATAATTATCACTTATTTCAGTTGAATTTAAATATAAGACCATGTGATAAGAAGTAAGAAAAAGTCCTAATTCTAAGTGCAATTCTCTAAAACCAGAGGGGATTAGTATGGTTAGCCTTGACGAGGTACTTGCTACATTGTCACTTTTGATCAAAATAACCCAGAATGGGATGGTACCATGGGTTTAACAAAACATCAAGCCTTATAAATTGATACTAATTGGTAAAAAGTATAAGGTGATACACTTATAAAAACACATGTATCCAATTTTATATTATTGTCACAAAACCAGTTAATAGAAACATCAAAAAGCTTTTTCGTTACAATAGCCCCAAGGAACCTACTGATGTATTTCATTGTAGTAACTCGTACAGTAATGCCGAATGAGACAGATTCATTAATGGGACACTGACATGAGACTAGAAAACGACTCAGTCACACCTGTCCAGTTCAGAGTACGTATTATCTTATGGACTTTTCTTCATTATGTTGACAATGATAACTGGTAGGAAATAAATAACAAAGGAAGAGAGGCTTTTAAAAGGAAACATGTCACAAAAACATTACATTTTTATGAGTCTGACTAAAGAGTAATCTTATTTTAAAAGAATGAGTGAATTTATATAAAAAATAAAAATGTAATTTGCAAATAAATAGAAATTTGAGTGATAATTATTAATATGGAGTGCTTATTGCCATTCAGATTAGGAAAAATCATATACATATTCATATATGTTAAATCTCTATCACTGACATTCTTATTTTTATGAATAGTTAAGTATTTTAGTACATAAATACATACTCTTCCCTTGCACACTATAACTGCAAATATTTCAGACATGAAAGTGATAATTTTCTGTGTTGATAGTGACTTTTTTAATTTTTAAAAGCTTCTTTGAAAATAGTTTTTTTAGGGGTTTCCCAGATGGTCCAGTGGCTAAGACTCTGAGCTCCTAATTCAGGGGACCCAGGTTTGATCCCTGGTCAGGGAACTAGATCCCACATGTCGCAACTAAGACACAGTGCAGCTAAATAAACAAATATTAAAAAAAAAAAAGAAAATAGTTTTTTAAAATAATTTTTTATTGAAACAATACAAAAACTTACAAAAAAATTCAAAGTATCATATAAATAATTTTTCTGAACTGCTTGATAGTAAATTCAGAACTGGTGGGCCAATGTTTCCCAATACTTTAGTGTGTATTTTCTATAAATTACAACATTTTCTTAAACCAAAACACAACCATCCAAATCAGGAAATGAACAAAGATACACTGTTACTATTTAATTCTCAGACCCCTGCAAGTTTAGCCCTTATTCTGCCAAGAGTCCCAATAGTGTTGTTCTGTTTTTAATAGCAAAAGTCCCAATTCAGAGTCACTGCTTTTAGTTATAATGTCTCTTTACTCTTCTTCAATCTGAAACATTCTCTCAGTCTTTTCTTGACTTTCATGATCTAATGTCTTGTTTCAATTTATATTTATAATTCATTGTATAATTTTTCTCAGAGTATGTCCAGATAAGGTACAATGTTTCTGCACCTTCTGTGAATATATGTGTGTCTTTAGGCATTCACAGTAGAGTTTCTGAACCTTTGTTTTTAGGTGGAGGAGATACTTAATAAAATCAATGGTGCTCAAGGAATAAAGTCATGTTACTAACAGATGCATCATTTATTAGTTTTCAAGCATATATATCCTAGTAATCTCAAAGCATCATTCATGCTTGTACTAGGGAAAGTTTTCTTTTCAATTTTTTTCCTAATGAGTTTTTTTCTATGGAGAGTTCAAAAATTGTCATAGAAGATAGTGAAATAGAATGATTATTTTAACAACTCCAAGGAAAATTTGCTCAGTAAAATATTATCTCTTGAGTGAATATACTAGAAGTAGTTACACAATTAAAATCATCCGTTCAAAAAATTTGATCCTTTAAAATTGAGAGGGCCCCCTTTTTGATGCTGCGTCATAGTATACTAGGTATTTTGGTATGGCTTATTTTACATAAATGCCAAATAATGTGATTCTAAGTAAAAATAAAAATGTGAAAACTCACAATGGGCCATGAATATATTGAAATAGAGACAATTTGGCTCTTACAATTAATACGTGTCTGGATCCCATAACTTTTGTCAGCTTCACAGAGGAGTCCATGATCTAAAAGTTGTCCCTACTTCAGACATCATTTCTCTAACCTGAATCCCTTCCTCCAACAACTCTTAAAGATTTTTATCCACCAAATTAATTCATTTTCCTTTTCTGGATTTGTTTACCAGGGTTTACTTATTTATTGATATTGCCCCAGAAATTCTACTGGAACATGTTTGAAATATTCCTCTCTTAGTTGCTGTATTATAACCGCAGACCAAGGAATCACACTTTATGCCTTGTGTACTCAAGTGGCAGGGCAAAAAGAAAATTAATATTGGCTTAAATCATGCTTCCTTTTCTTCAAATTATTTCATATTTTTATCATTATCACAGACACATTTATACAACATCATATTTTAGCTCAAGTTGAAACAGTCATAGTCATAATAAATTATCAATGGACAGGCCATATTTTAACTTAAAGGTTTTAGAAAAATTCTCATAAAATGGAAAATTTTTGTCTGAAGATAAAACTCATCATATTAGTGACCATTTGTATGCTGTTATATTACTTTCATGGAAATGGTTCCTAAATTTCATTTAAAATAATCGTCTTATTTCTTGTTTTTATCTTGACAGATGTTTCTTAGCTAAATGTACCACTTTTCTCATGACAAAATAAAAAAATAAGTTATATTACTTTTAGATATTCTTTAGTTGTTACAAATATTAATGCCTTAATTTCAAATTATTTTCTTCCCTTGTCATGCCTTGCCTATTATATGTAACTTGAAACCACGTGAAGTAGTGTGTGTTGTGTGTGTGTGTGTGTGTGTGTGTGTGTAGGTTTAAAACTCAAGGCTCATCTATCAGCCATTGAGAACTCACTAACCATTTATCCTTTGTTGCTTTCTTGTTGCTCATCAAAGACTCATTTTAATATTTCGTATCCCATATAATTTTCTTTGGGAAAAAACACAAGTGACACAAAATGTCCAGGTCATATGACAGACATTTCGTTCTAGGAATCTATATATCAGCTTTCTTATTTATTCACTAAATGTTCCCATGCACTGGGAACTATTTTAGGCACTGGAGATTCAGCAGTGGCAAAACAGAAAAAAACCTTTTTCTTAACAGAACTTAATGTTCTCCTGAGGAGATCATTTCCAAGCAAACAGAGTCAATACAATTCAGAGAACCACAAGTGAGAAAATCAAATGTAATAGCGAGATGATATAAAGGCAATGAGGGAGCAACATTATATGATGTAATCAGGGAAAGCCTCTGAGGAGGCACCATTTGAAGAAAGACAGGAATCCTAAGGAAGATTTAACCTGCAAAAATTTGAGGTAAGAGAATTCCAAAGAAAATAGCTAGTGCAAAAGCTCCTGAAATGGGAACATACTCATTTTTGGACTACTCTTCAAAAATATAATTGAGAGGATAATCCTGCTATGAGGAAAAATTTTATCATAGAATTTAAAGTTTTTTTCTTTATGCTTATCTGTTTTTTTCCAGATGTTCAATGTCCTCAGTTATTATGCATAATCAAAACTGACTGTGTCAATGATTTTTCAGCAAATGTGTACTTGAGGAATTTAATTTTCTCACTCATTGATATATCTAGAAGGGTGATTATAAAGAAACAGTGTAAAAAAATTTATAATGCTAAATTCTAATTAATAATAGAATTTGTTCTAGAATCTGAACATATCAAGATGTCTCTATCAGTTTAGGCATGTGGACTTTAAGACAAAAAGAAGAAAAAAGTCACTGAGGACCTGCTAAAGACCAGACATCATGTTTGTGTCCATGAAGAAATCATGAGCTATCTGTTCTTGCAATAATTATTTAAAACTTGACTTTCTTCCTAAAACTAACTCTTTTCCTTTATTTTCATTGGAAATGCAAAAAAAAAGGACAGTAGAAAGCTCTCACATATCTCTCCATCAGAGGCCTAGACTGGTGATTAGAAAGCACTATGGATAAGGCATGCTTGAAAGCACAGTTTACTTTTTCTCAAGACAGAACTTTTTGCAACTCTAATTTTTATAGAGATCAAAATAGGATAAAGTTCCCTGTATATTATGCATGTCCTTGGTTCTGTTGATTTTTGTCTATAAAGTAAAAATTAAGCGTACTAGATTGACAGTAACTATTTTTTAAATGTAAAAACTGTAATAGCTATACTAATGGTACAAATACTAACAGTCTACCAAGAAGACCCAGTTTCATTTCTACACATCTTTATATTTTTTAAATGACAAAGTTAAATGCCTATTATTCTACTTGCTTGAGTTTTGTTTGATACTGGTACACAGTCTCACAGTCTACAGAATACCCATGTACCACTTATGAGCATTGTCATTCACTACTCTGAAATGTCCACACACTTATCTTATATAAAGACTGTATTAACGACCTGTGGTCAAGCTTTGATTTATATTTAAAATGTATATTTAAAAAATACATATTTGAAAACCTGTGTCGGGTTTATTTATTATTTTATGTGAAAATTGTTATTTAAGAGTAGAAGGGAAAGGAGTCTTTTCTACACCATCAATATTTTCTCCTTAACTCAAATGTTTATATTTAGAGGAAGAAGACAACTGCTTTTTCACCATAGTTTAGCCTGTACTTAGCCTTGTTTCCACTCTACTTTCAATGTAGACATTGAAAACATGGAGGATAGAAATGAATTTGCAGTAGATTAATGCTGAATAAGTAACACTCAATCATATTCACATTTCTGTTTGTGCCCCCAAAGTGGAAGAGGTAAGTGCCTTCCATTAGGCCTATGTATAAGGCTTAGAGAAAAGCCACTCAAAAATGCAGGGTGTCCAGATACAGAGACATCTCCTACTTTTCATGTTCTCCCCTTGTCTACCACTTATGGAGGAATGAATAGATGTTTAATCTCTATGTATGTATTTAAATGAAAATCATATAATTATTGGAAGTTTTATATTGTACTCTTAGAATTTTCATACATATTTATGTGACAAAATGTATTTGAGAGTATTTTATTGCTATATTGTCTGAAAAAAAATCAATGAAATTCAGTGTAGTTTGCATAGAGAAAGAATATAAACAGAGGAAAATAAAATTAAGTTTTGGTTCAGCAGATGAAATGTCGCTAAATCCTCTGGATATGCTTGAAGAATTAATCATTGTACTCATTGTTTTTCTGCAGGAGGGTTAAAACAGCAAGATAATACTTTCAGTATTCTAACTGTAACATATACAAATCATAATGACTTATGAGTTAAAAAAAATCCCCGCTTTAAATAAATTTTGACTTTCAAAAACATTTTTTTCTATATAGCACATATTCTATTATTAGATATACATAAGGCAAAACAGGATGGAACAAAAAATTCTATTAAACTAAACATTGTATAAAATTTTGGTGATTGTTTCATTCTGTGTTTTTATATGAACCATATTTTACATAGACTATTATATACAGGTACAGTTTGAAGAATATATAAATATAAATTTTCTGCCAAGTCATTATAGGATCTCTAGAAAAACTTTTATCATTTTTATGAAGTATCTTTGTATATTTTTTATTTAAAAACTGAAAACTATCACAATCCATAAAAGTTAAGCATTTGAAACTGGTGGTTGTTTGAGGTTAACAGAAACGTCAGTTTCATAGGTTTCAAGGCAGTAACTTCCTGGTATGTATGTTCAGCTATGACGAATCTTAAATGGATTCTTCCCATTTTTACTTGTAATTACACAATTTTATAAGGCAGGATACATTCTTACTTAATATGAATCTCTTATAGTATACTGTACTTTTCAGCCCCTAGAAAAATATTGTAGAAAAATTAACTAAATCATAATGTCAAAACATAGGTAAATAAAAATAGTCCTTTTTCTTCCTACTAGTGAAAAATCACAATTAAAATTTCAAAAATACTCAGTTACTTACTTTGGTAGAGTTTTCAAGTGATTTTCTCTTAACTCCAATATCCGCAATTTGGCAAGTCTGTAGAAATGAATTTAAAAATTTGTTTCTTGATATTTCTCTATAAAAAATATTTTTATGGTAAACCAAATTGTTACTATGTTAACCAAATGACTATGTCCAAACATTAAAAATCATGTTTATAGATCTTTACCAATTATGCAAATTGATTATGAGTAGGGTTACATCAATATTGGAGAATGATAAATACCACTTTCCTAAACTTTCTTAAAAATAAAATCTTTCAAAGATATCATTGTCTTAGTCACCTAAATTTTCTGTTTTATAAAAATACATTCATTGTTTAATCATATGCATTCAAATTATTGAATATTTACTAAATACTAAGTACTGAGTTCACTAAAACATGGTAATAATTTCCCTCAAGAGATGACAAATGAAGTTTTAAAGCAAATGATAGAGCACAGTGGTTAAAAGCTTGAGCTTTGTGGTCAGATATATCTGGGTGAAATCCAGACTCTTTATATTCTATCCCTGTGACACTGGGCAAGTTAATTAGCCCCTCCTAACTCCAGTTTCTTCATCTGTAATGAGCATGTAATAATAGTACAAAATTTATATGGTTTTGAATGTTAAATGATATCATCCATGTGGAACATAATACTTGGCACACCGTAAGTTTTAGTGAGTGTTACTTATTACTGTGGAGCTCTATACCAAGGTCATAGTTGTGAAGTCTTGTTACCAGGGCCACAGATCTGGAACTCCATACCAAGGTCATCTGCCGGACTGGCTGAGCTCTAGTTCCAGAACCTGACTGTTGCTATGGGCTCCACTGATCTAAACTGGCTAACTCCTTGACCCCACATTAGGGAAAAGTATCCACCTTCGTACTCACCCTATTGCACCCTAACCAATCACCTAATGCCAGTCTTCCAGCAAGAATTTTCTTTGTCTTGAGACTAAAAATTGGCTACTAAACCATGAAAGGGGTTGTCTCTCCCTTGAGCCAGCTCTCTGTTCTAACAGCATCTCCTGCTCTAATCAACTCTGTTCTACTGTCATTCTGCCTTGTGTCTGGAAATTCTTTTCAACCTGCGCAAAGACCATGACAATTACTGTTACCTTTAATTAAAAACTGGGAAAAGTGTCATATATACATATAGCATAATATACCATATTTAATTGAGCCTGAGGTGTGAACATTTCAAAGAGATGCACATTTAAAATTCTGTTGTATCATTTGGCCTACGATAGTACTGGAGTTGGGAAAATCATGTGAAGTGGATGAGACGTGCTTCCATTTTCTGATGCTTGCAAAATATTTGGGTGATTAGGAATGCATTTCACACTTAGCTACTTGTTAATGTTTACAATCTGGAACAGTGTTGTTACTAATATCTATGTTACATTGTGCTTAGTCGCTCAGTCGTGTCTGACTCTTTGTGACCCCGTGGGTCTCTAGCCCACCAGGCTCCTCTGTCCATGGGAACTCTTCAGGCAAGAATACTGGAGTGGGTTGCTATGCCCTCCTCCAGGAGATCTTTCCAACCCAGGAATCTAAGCAGGGTGTCCTGCATTCCAGGTGGATTCTTTACCAGCTGAACCACGAGGGAAGCCTACTAATGTCTATAGTGAGCTTTACAATTTACTCAGTTGTGGTTATTTTAGGACAAATATTAACTGACTTATCCAAATTCTCAGTGTTGTGGGAATATTTCACTGTTTGAACTATTTCACCTACGATGTCCCATATTTACTGTGCTTTTAGGTATTCAACTAGTTCTCTTCCCGTTTCCTTTTTGTTTTGAGTTCTATCAAGTTTCTACTTTAACTTTAATCTTATAACTCTTAATCTGTATTTGAAACAAATTGTCTCAGTTCTTCAGAGCATGGGATATCACTAGTAAAAGATGTGTCTTAAACATTTATATATCTCAAGTCTTAGTATCTGTACTAGAGTAATAACATGACTTAGTTTGGCATTTAGGGGTACTAAATCTTAGGTTTTATAAAGTATATTAAACATTCTTTGTCAAATTATTCAGCTGAAGGGTAAAAAGCTTTTTAGATTATAATAATAAAACAGAGCATTTTTTGGCAGAGTTTACATAAAATTGAAATCTAATTCCAAGTGGTTTGGGTTTTAGTATTATGTTCTATATTTGCCCAGATTTCTTCCCTTATATTAGGACTAGTAAAGAGAACTAACAAAATGCTAAAGTAAACCGTGTGTTTTAGGGAGATAATGAAACATTTTATGATATAATAAACCAAAAGTATACTTGTGGTTGTGGCCAGTACCAGGAGGAAAATCTACTTTATATGAACAAGTGGTGAAATATTAATTCATTTAGAAACTAGGCATATGCTCTTGTGAATATCTGTGAATTTTCAGAACTGTTTGAATGTATGATATTCATAAGTATTATGAAATCATGATCCACAAAAGTAAGAGAATTTGGAAAAACTTTTGAGGTTATTTCTGTATGCATATAGAGGCTGCTACCTGTTAAAGGACTTCATTATTTCACTGAGTTCTTGTTCTCAATGTCATGTCTTAACTTCTGCCCAGAGGTGGAGGTGGAGGTATACTCAATCCGTTATTTGAACAATTTGAGATGATCTCTTAGAAAAAGGCAGTTAACAAAAAACTTAAAATATCTAAACTTTTAAGATGTATCTTTTATGTTTAAAATAGCCTTGATTTAGAAACAAAGTTTCCATTGACACATGAAAGGATACAGAAATCCTGTGTGTGTGTGTGTGTGTGTGTGTGTGTGTGTGTGTGTGATGGAATATTGTCAGTCATAAAAAGAATATCCTGCCATTTGTAATGACATGGATGGACCTTAAGGGCATTATGCTAAGTGAAATAAGTTGGGCAGGGAAAGACAAATAATTTCTCTATGATCTCACATATGAAATCTAAGAAGAAAAAAATTACTATAAAAAAGTAAGATTAGTGGTTATCAGAGGTGGAGGTAGGGGAAGGGGAAATGGTTGATTGTGGTCAAAAGACACAACCTTATGCTTATAAAATAAATAAGTACTGGAGATGTAATGCATAGCATGATTGCTATAGCTAATACTACTATATGGTATCCAATATATCTCAAAGTAACTAAAAGTAAATTCTAAAAATTTTCATTGCAAGGAAATGGGAAATGTTTTTTGATAATTATATAAAGTAATGGATGTTAACTAAATTTAATGTGCTAATCATTTTGTGATAAATTTGTCATTATTATGTTGTATTCCTTAAGTTCATACAATGCTATATATCAATCATATCTCAACAAAGATGAAAAAAAGTTCACTCTAGAACAGCTAGAAAATATTGAAAATTTAAGATGAAAATAAAAACTTTCCATAATTTCCCTTCCAAGGAAATTGTCTTTTACTTCTTGCATATTCATATTCATATGGGAAACACAGTTTATATATAGTTATTATAAGCTTTAAACATAACATCATAGGAATTAAAAGATATGTCTCTAGTCAAGATTATAAATTGCTACATTGTCATATGGATGTACCATAATATATTCAAGCAATCTCCTAGATGGATGTGTGCTTCCATATTTTTCATATTGTAAATAATGATAAACATCTTTGTCCATAAATTCTAGTGTGATAAATGATAATACATTTCTAGAAATGTATTACAAAGGCAGTGGTTATAAATATTTTCAAACCTTTTAAAGCACACTGCCATGCATAGAGACATGACAGTCTGCAATTTCATCAGCAGTGTGAAGTTCTCTCTTTCCTCACACTCTAAACAGCTTTGCAGTTTCTGTGATATGCTTAGACTACAAAGTTCCTTTATTCACTTATTAATTTGTGTTATTTTGTTATTTATGATGATAAACATTTTTGTGTTTTCAACTTGTACACTTATTATGAACTGCTTGCACATGTTATTTACCCATTTTTTTCTAATGAGATCTTAACTTAATACTCCTTTGAAAGAATTCTTTATAAGTTAAGGATCTAATTTGCCTTCCATACATGGTAGAAATATTTTCCTATTTATTGTCTTATTATTTAAAATATTTTCTAATATTATTTTATTTTAAAGTCATGTATGTATTCAAATATATCCATTTATGGTATTTTCCTTTTTTTCTATGCTATAAAAGTATTATCTAACCCAAGTGTCAAAAATATACATATGTATATTTTTCCAGATCATTTCTGATTTTATTTTTATAAATATTTAACTCTTTAACTCATCTGGAATCTGATTATTAATGACATGTAAAGACCTAATTTTATTTTTTTCAAAATGTTTTATTAATGGCATGGTCTCATTTATTGGATAAAAGGGAGGATATCTTTAATTACACGGGTCACTTTTGAAGCCTCACCTACTATTTATGGTGGTTAAGTACTTACCTAAAGTGAAATAAAATTGTATCATTTAAATTTCTTATTCTTACCTTCCAAAATTGGCTGGAAGAAATTCAAGAAAGGCATCATTCAGGTAGAGCTGGGTCAGATTTAGAAGCTGCGTGAAGCCATCAGGGAGTCTAGAAAGGAGTTAAAGGTTTAGTCATTGCGTAGATGTTGCCATAGAAACAGAACAAAAATATATATCTCTAAGGAGAAAAAATAGAAGTGTAATACATTTTTCAACTCTCCTTTGGTATCACAGTAATGGAAGAATTTATTGAGCATGTTGTTACAGCTTGAAAATTTTCCCTGTTATTAAAATAAATAGCATTCACCCCTTCACACTGCTCTCCTATGCTGAGATTTATGTCACTGCCAAAGTCAGCAGCATCATTTCTTACTGTTACCCTAGCCTTATACACACCAGTGAGATATTTTTATGGAAATTTCAAGATGCATGCTATCTTTTATAACTTCAAATTTAATGTTTCTTCTCAGAAAATTCACATGTATAGTCAAGCAAGGTTATCTACTCTTTCACTTCATCATAAGAAGTTGTGTGCAGTTTATGACACTGATGGCTAAAGGTGCCCAAATGAGAAGGGAAGGAGTGTTCTGTCCCTTAGCTGATAATTCCCTTAATGCACGCCCAACAGATATGTGCATTATAATTCAAACTGACCTGATTCATGCATACTAAAAATGAGCAAGAACATTAAACTAATAAACATAATTCTAAAGACTTTAAGAGTCACTTCAAAGTTGAGAAAATGTCCTTTGGGAAAAATCTTATCAGTGAGATAAAGTAATTATTTGAAATGTTTAAATCATTTTTTACCAAAATGATTTAACTCAAGGATTTTTCTTAAAAGGATATTGATTTTTTAATAATTAAATTTCTATTTAAACATTTTAATGCCTTTATCTACACTTTAGACAAGACTATGCTCTTTCACAGAATATTTTTAAAGTGTCCAAATTTGCCTTCTCCTCAAATTACAACCTATGACCTTCCTTGTATTTACTGACAAAATTATTTAAAAAGCTGCCTCCACTGACTCCTTTTTACTACCCCTCAAGCCATTGCTTTCTGGCATCTACTCCGACTCTACTACTGAGCCTGCACTCGCCAAAGCCTCTGATGACCCCTAAATCCCAATTTCATTAACTGCATTTTATTTCATTACCCACACTGCCCAGCAACAGTTGTCACCACCGATTGTCCTCTCCTCCGGGGCTTCTACTATATCACTTTCCCTGCTCTTCTTCCTACTCCTGGAACACTAAATCTGAGTTTCATTTCATAGTTTCTCTTCCTCCGACCAATCTTTTGTTATGAAATGTCTTACATATATGAAAGAGTATATACATACCCACAATATAATTTAACAAATAGAACCAGTATCTTTAAAACTCTCTGGCTGTCCCTCCCTGACAACATCTTTCCATTTGCCTCACAAATTCCTAAATGATGGTTACTTTTCTGTTTTTTAAGAATTTTTACCACACCTATTTAAATCCCTGAAAAATAGTCATGTGGTTTGTTTTTTTTTAATATTATCTTAATCAAATCATACTATGAATATTTTTATGTAACTTATAATACACATTATTAAATAATTCATTAGTTAAATGAAACTCATTCATTTTGATGTGGATGAGTGATCACCATACCATGGTATTCCATTGTATGAATACGTCACAATTTATTAATCATTGTTCATCTAATTGAACAGTACAGCTGTTTCTAGTTTTAGTGTTTGTATTTCTATTGTACATTCTATTTATTTTTGAACATATATCCTGGTATACAAGAGATTACTTAAGTTATATTGCTGGTTAGAAGAGACTGATATCCTTATGAATAGCTCTTAGCTAATGATTAGCAGGAGTATAAATACCTCAGCTCTCTCACCCAAATCTGTGATGCATGTTTAAACTCTTTCACAGAGTTCCCCAGAAAGCTTAAGGTTCAGTGTCCATACTAGTAAATAGCTTGATAACATATCCTTAATTGATATTTCCTGGTATCATTTTCTAAATATATTGCTTGAATTCTTTTCTAAACTTTTCTTCTGAGGAACCCAAATTTAACACAATTAATATTTTTATATAATTCAGTAGGAATCATTTATATGCTCTTAAGATACTGATCTTATATGGATTATTTTTGCTACAAACATCTTACTTCAGTTTGTATTGGGGAGCTGGATTGTTTGTATATGACTTCATAGAGGATGCTTCCATAAATTTGCTTCCAAAGGCGGGTAGGATTCATAAAAGCAGGAAAGAAGGAAAAAGGAGGTTGGGGAAAGTGAGAGCTACAATGAAGAGGTAAAAATTCACCTGAGATGGGTTACAAAGGGAACACGGATTCTAGAGAGAATGTTTTATGAACAAGAGTATGCTGCTGCTGCTGCTAAGTCGCTTCAGTCGTGTTGGGCTCTGTGCGACCCCCACCTGGTAGATAGCAGCCCACCAGGCTACGCAGTTCCTGGGATTCTCCAGGCAAGAACTCTGGAGTGGGTTGCCATTTCCTTCTCCAACGCATGAAAGTGAAAAGTGAAAGTGAAGACGCTCAGTCCTGACTCTTAGAGACCCCTTGGACTGCAGCCTACTAGGCTCCTCCTTCCATGGGATTTTCCAGGCAAGAGTACTGGAGTGGGTTGCCATTGCCTGAGTATTAGTAGTTAATATTTGAGAGTATCCATAGTGGACAATATTTAGAGGATATTTAATGATTGATTCAT
Source organism: Antilocapra americana (assembly GCA_007570785.1). Taxonomy (NCBI): domain Eukaryota; kingdom Metazoa; phylum Chordata; class Mammalia; order Artiodactyla; family Antilocapridae; genus Antilocapra; species Antilocapra americana. Next base: position 7,588,046 of record ML661344.1, on the reverse strand, counting down.
AGGTATACACTTTATCTTATAAAAGTAAAAAAGAATCTACTGGAGATCTTTATTTTTCTCTCTGTTTTTCTTCCTTAACTACTTTAGAGCTCATATCCTGGTAGTATAGTAGTTTTCATGAAAATGGCATAGATTATCAACAGATTACAATTCAATTTAACTACTATTTTACTTTGATGTTCTTTTGGTTCCCATAATCATTCAAGAAAAGAAATCATTTATGATTTCTCAAAAAAGAAGATTAATATGTGTAAAATGAGAAGAATGCTAAAACTTTTGATCTAAAAATTTATATTAACATCATAATTATTAGTAAATAAAAATCCTTTAAAAATACTAATTTTTTTGTTATAAGGACAGCTTGAATTACCCAGCTTACCTTAGTCTATCATTCTACCCATGCATGCACTAAATGATATCACTTTATACTACTTCTTTTGATGAAAAATATATTTCTTTATGCTGCTTCTTTGAGAAAGTTTACAATGCAGGAAAATTTGGCTGTTACACAGAACACTTCTCTAAGGATTTAAGAATTGACTACGTTGGACAGATTCCAACTGCAAGACTGGACTGCCAAAACTAAGTCATATGAAAAATCCAGAATGCAGTGTAAGATAGTATTTTCAGTCTGCTTATAAACAGAGATGTGCTGACATTTTATATCAAATCTTTCTTTTTTAAAAATACAGAATCAAGGGGTGTATTTATACAGTAGGTCTTGTTTAATAGCATGTGTATTTTTTAATTTCAATTTATTTAAACAAGAATTTGTTGAATGGTCACTCTGCACTGAGATTCAAAATTAATGCCTTCTTCATTCATAGCCTTAGCAAAATGCTATGACAATTATGATTATACAAATGTTATGAATTTTTTATTCCTGAACTAAATTATCCATACATTGAGGAGAAGGGATTTTTTTTAATCTCCTCAATGATCTAGTATTGTACTTTGAAAACATATTATTTGAAAAATATATAGTCAGTAGATCTGTTAAAACATTCAACTTTATTTATTATAACTTTATGGTATGGTTTTGTAGTTTTAATGGTCTCACTTGTCAATATCACCATTTCTGGAGGAACACACAAGAACCTGTGAGGAAGAAGATATTCTTTAGCATCTTCCTTAAACTTAAAGAAGATGAAAACCATGGGCTGTCTTTATCCTCCTCCAAGATATTCAATGAAATCCAACAGTTTATACTAAGCAAGTGAACTCTAATGAAATACTTTCATGTTCTTAGAGTAGTTGGTGGTTTTCCATAGTTGACAGATTTATTTTAAACTTCAAAGCATTTAAAAAAATATATATATATATACTGATAAATAATTCTCTCTCTAAGGAAACATTTTCATTTTATTAATGGCTTAAATTAAAAGTAGCATATTCAAATTGCAATAAATAAATGATACTAGAATCAGACACCCAAAATATTTAGTGCTTGAGCACGTTGACATTGATGTCAGAAGATCTAAGTCTGAATCACAGTTCTTTTAATTATTCATCTCTGTGATTTTTACAAATTACTTAATCTTTGTAAGACTCAGTTTTCTTTTCTTGGTAAAATGATCAAACTAATATCCTCTTTCAGAGTTGCTCCAAAGAGTTAAATGATTATCTTCCCCATATTAAAGACTCACTAAAAAGGAGTGATTATATTACTTTGGTTTTTATTGTTTTTATTCTAATTTTTCAATATTAACTAGAATACTAATTTAAATACTTTTATTAGTGCTAAATTTATTGTTGGAATAGACAAATTAAGATTGGCTGCAGACATCCTCGTTTCAACATTTTTCTTTTCTAAATCTGTTTACTTTAGAAGTTTAATGAAAACATATTACAGGCATTTGACCTTCATTAGAACATCAAAATAAAATTTAAGGAGCTATAAGTCGTGATTAAGAAGCCAATGTAAAATCTTCTGCTCTAATTGGAAAGGTATTTTGCATATAAACATGTTAATTTATAACCTTAAAGTTATAAAGTTAACATAACATTATCAAAGAGCATTTAAACTATTACTTTCACTTAATTCATTTATTTTTAATCTAATTTCTAATTAATTATTTTAACATCACTGCAAACTTATATTATGATTTCTCCCTTTACTTTGTAATTATCTTTGAATTTTGCTGTAAATCAGAATGACTATAATCTATCAGATAGTCAAACTAGGACATTTTAGAGAGTTTAGAAGGGACTATTATTAATCATGCCACATCTTGAGATATAAATTGGGAAGACCTGAGCAGAGACATACAATCACCCTATATACAATCGTCATATCCATGTGCAAGATGTATCATAATTTATTAGCAATTTCCTTATTGTTGAGATGAAGAAAGTTCAATTTTTTCAAAACATTATCTTTTAATAGAAGCCAAAATCAAACTGTTCCCCAGGATTTGTGAAATATAACAAAAGGAACCCAGAAATTTATACTATCTTTGTGCATTTCCATATGTAAAAAGGAATGTAGATATTTTTCTGCTTCATATTTTCTGTGAAGATAAAAATAAAACAATGTATCTAAAAGCTTGAGATATGCTAAGTCGCTGCTAAGTCGCTTCAGTCATGTTGGACTCTGCGACTCTATAGATGGCAGCCCACCAGGCTTCCCAGTCCCTGGGATTCTCCAAGCAAGAACACTGGAGTGGGTTGCCATTTCCTTCTCCAATGCTACGTTCTCAATAAATAAAGGTCCTTAACTTTTTCATTGAGAAATTGTTATTTTAATTTTACTGTAATAATTTTCACCACTGACTTGGTTAAGGCATTCAGATTATACTATAAAGTTCACATCTAAAAATAAACCTAGTAATGTAACACTTAAAACTGTAACCTTCATATTCTAGGGTTTTCATGACTTAACTACTTTGTAGATTTTTTGTATCTAAAAAAACAAACAGAAAGCATGAAAGAAAATGAAACCCAAATCTATTTTTAATAGAGCAAATTAATAAATTTCTAGTATAACTGATCAAAAAAAAGATACAAATAAAACAGAGAGCATCACTAGAGAACTTATAAAATTAAAGGGCTAATAAAATAATATTATGGAAAATAAGATGACAATAAGTTTGAAAACATATGAAATGTACATATTCCTAAAAACAAACTACCAGAAATGATTCAAGGAAAAGTAGATAATTTGAATAACACTATAGCTATTATGGAAATTAAATTTGTAATTAAAAATTTCCCATAAAGAAAAGCTCAGCCTTTTTGCAAATTCTATCAGTATTTAGGGAAGAAATAATTCCAATACTACACAATTACTTACAGGAAATAGAAGATGACATTTCCCAACTATTTTAATGAGGTCAGTTTTATGTTGATACCAAAACCAGACAAAGAAATTATAAGAAAAAAATTTCAGGCTAATATGTCTCGTGAATATAAATGGGAAAATCCTTAGAAGATACTATCAAATCAGAGGCATTCATGTATAAAATGCATAATATTTCATGACCAGGTAAGTTTATTTATATTATTGTGGCAATAAATATTATTAAAAAAAAACTTTGACAAAACTCACCATCTATTGACAATAAAAACTCTGAGCAAAACAGATATCAAAGATCAGCTATATTCTAAGGTGGCCCCCAAGATCTCATTTAGAAGTTTGCTGCTGCTGCTGCTGCTTAGTTGCTAGTCATGTGGGATTCTCTGAAGCCCTATGGAGAGAGGCCACTGGGTTTCCCTGCCCATGGAATTTTTCTGGCAAGAATACTGGAGTGTGGTGCCATTTCCTACTCCTGGAGATCTTCTCAACCCAGTTCAGTTCAGTTCAGTTGTGTCCAACTCTTTGTGACCCCATGGACTGCAGCACGCCGGACTTCCCTGTCCGTCATCAATCCCCGGAGCTTACTCAAACTCATGTCCATCAAGTCCGTGATGCCATCCAAAAATCTCATCCTCTGCTTGTCCCCTTCTCCTCCTGCCTTCAATCTTTCCCAGAATCACGGTCTTTTCCAAGGAATCAGTTCATCCCATCAGGTGGGCGAAGTATTAGAGTTTCAGCTTCAGCATCAATTCTTCCAGTGAATATTCAGGATTGATTTCCTTTACAATTGACTGGTTGGATCTCCTTGTAGTCCAAGGGACTCTCAAGAGTCTTCTCCAATATTACAGCTCAAAAGCATCAATGCTTGGGTGCTCAGCTTTCTTTATAGTCCAATGCTCACATCCATATATGACTACTGGAAAAACCAAAGCTTTGACTAGATGGACTTTGGTTGGCAAATTAATGTCTCTGCTTTTTAATATGCTGTCTAGGTTGGTCATAACTTTCCTTCCAAGGAGTAAGCATCTTTCAATTTCATGGGCGCAGTCACCAACAGCAATGATTTTGGAGGCCCCCCAAAATAAAGTCTCTCACTGTTTCTATTGTTTCCCCATCTATTTTCTATGAAGTGATGGGACTGGATGCCATGATCTTAGTTTTCTGAGTGCTGAGTTATTTAAGCCAACTTTTTCACTCTCCTCTTTCTCTTTCCTCAAGAGGCTCTTTCATTCTTCTTCTCTTTCTGCCATAAGGGTGGTGTCATTTGCATATCTGAAGTTATTGATATTTCTCCCAGCAATCTTTATTCCAGTTTGTGCTTCTTCCAGACCAGCATTTTTCACTATGTACTCAGCATATAAGTTAAATAAGCAGGGTGACAATATACAGCCTTGACTGACTCCCTTCCCTATTTGGAACCAGTCTGTTGTTCCATGTCCAGTTCTAACTGTTGCTTCTTGACCTGCATACAGGTTTCTCAAGAGGCAGGTCAGGTGGTCTGGTATTCCCATCTCTTTCAGAATTTTCCACAGTTTGTTGTTGTCCACACAATCAAACAAAGGCTTTGGCATAGTCAATAAAGCAGAAATAGATGTTTTTCTGGACCTCTCTTGTTTTTTTGATGATCTAGCAGATGTTGGCAATTGATCTCTGGTTCCTCTGCATTTTCTAAAACCAGCTCGAACATCTGCAAGTTCACGGTTCATGTTCTGTAGAAGCCTGGTTTGGAGAATTTTGATCATTATTTTGCTAATGTGTGAGATGAGTGCAATTGTGCAGTAGTTTGAGCATTCTTTGACATTGCCTTTCTTTGGAATTGGAATGAAAAGTGACCTCTTACAGTCCTGTGGCCACTGCTGAGTTTTCCAAATTTGCTGGCATATTGAGTGCAGCACTTTCACAGCATCATCTTTTAGCATTTTATATAGCTCAGCTAGAATTCCATCACCTCCACTACCTTTGTTAGTAGTGATGCTTCCTAAGGCCAACTTGATTCTGCATTACAAGATGTCTGGCTCTGGGTGAGTAATCACCCAGAAGTGGGATCCTGACCCTGACGTGGGATCAAACCCACATCTCCTGTGTCTCTTGCATTGGCAGGTATATTCTTTACGACTAGTGCCACCTGGGAAGCCCCTATAAGTTTTGTTGTTGTTCAGTCTCTCATTTGTGTCCCACTCTTTGTGACCCCATCGACTGGAGCACGCCAGACTTCCCCATCCTGCACCATCTCCTGGAGCTTGCTCAAACTAATGTCCATTGAGTTGGTGATGCCATCCAACTTTCTCGTCTTCTGTCATCCCCTTCTCCTCCTTCAATCTTTCCCAGCATAAGGGTCTTTTTCAATGAGCTAGCTCTTTGCATCAGGTTGCCAAAGTATTGGAGTTTCAGCCTCAGCATCAGTCCCTTAAATGAATATTCAGGATTCATTTCTTTTAGGATTGACTGGTTTTATCCCCTGTAAGTCCAAGGGACTCTCAAGAGTTTTCTCCAACACCACAGTTCAAACGCATCAATTCTTCAGCACTCAGCCTCCTTTATGTTCCAATTCTCACATCCATACATGACTACTGAAAAAACTATAGCTTTGACTATATGAACTTTTGTTGGCAAAGTAATGTCTCTGCTTTTTAATATGCTGTCTAGGTTTATCATAGTTTTTCTTCCATGGAGCAAGTGTCTTTAATTTCATGGCTGCAGTCACTATCTGCAGTGATTTTGGAATCGTAGAAGTTTATGCCCTTGCATAAATCTTCTATGCTTGAGTACTGGTAGGACTTGTGATTTGCTTCTGATTAACGGACTGTGGCAAATAGGATGTCATTCTCGAAACTATAGTATGTTATACACCTCTATCTTATTAGGATGCTCACTCTACTCATCTGCTGGCCCTAAAGACACAAGATGCTGTGCTGTGAACTATGTATGCAGAGGGTCACCTGACTGGGCATTGAACCAGCATTTAGGATTCAACAATAGCCTCTATCTGTCAGCCAGAAAAATGCTGGGGCTCACAGGTTTATGACAGCAAGGTGATTAATTCTGCCAATAAGCTGAATGAGGTTGAAAATGGATTTTTTTCCAGCTGGGCCTCCAGATGAGACTACAGCTTGACTGTTGTTTTGATAGTAGCCTGTTGAAAATCTCAAAAAGGGAACCCAGCTATAGCATGCCTAGATTCCTGACTTATATAAACTAAAAGATAACAAATATATATTGTTTTAAACCACTAAGTGTGGTGATTTCTTGTACGGAATTATAAAACTAACACTTATTTTGGTATCTGAAATTAGGATTCTGCTGTAATAAATTCCTAAAAAATGTGGAGTGGCTTTGGAGTCAGTAAGTGGTCAGAGACTGCACAACTATTGAAGAGCATTGTAGAGAAAGCTTAGATTTTCTTGAAAAGTTTGAAAGTAGGAATCTAAGCTTTAAGAGTCTTATTGGTAAGAGTTTAAAAGGAAGTGATAAATAGGTTATTTAAAATTTCCTCAGCCTAATAAAGGGAATGTATTAAAAAATACATAATTATCACACATAATGGTGAAAATTGGACGCTTTCTCCTTAAGATTGAGAACAAGGCAATGGCGTCTGTTTCACCTCTTGTGTTCAACATTATACCTGAGGTCCTAGCCAAGACAATAAGGCTAAATAAATAAACTAATGAATTATAGATTGGGAAGAATGAAATAAAACTGTCTTTATTCCCAGGTGACATGATGATCGACTAGAAAATTGCACACTTTCTCCCACAAATCTACAAAATATTTATTAGTACCATTAAATGAATGTCCTAGATAGGGACAAGAAGAATAAATAATAAAAAATTATAAATAGGGCCTCATCAAAATGAAAATCTTTTGATCTTTGAAAGTCACTGTTCAGGAAGTGCAAAGATAAGTCATAAGAGCAAATATTTGCAGTTTTAAAATCAAATTAAATTCTGACTAAAAGTATCTGATTTTTCACCAGAATTTATAAAGAATTTCTATAATTCAATATTAATGAGAAATCAATAAATATGAAAAAATCCCTGAACTTGTATCAAAGAAGCAATAATATTTTAAAGAAATATAAGGAAAGATGCTAATTTCATTTTAAAACTGTAAATTAAAACTTCAGTGAGTTATAACAAAGAGATACTGTATCTACTAGAATAGCTAATAGAGAAAAAATATTAAACAACTGATAGTATCAAATCCTGACAATAATAAGGAATAATGGAAAATCTAATAGACTGCTGATGGGAATGCACAATGAAATAGCTATTTTTAAAACAGTTTGGAAATTTCCTATAAGGTGATACATACACGTACCTCACTATGCAGAAAATTACTCCTAGGTGTTCACTTAGTAGAAGTGAAAACAGATGCTTACACAAACACCTCTACAGAAATGTTTATAGCTACTTTATTCATAATAGCTCCAAACTAGAAACAACTTAAATATATTTATTTCATTTCTAGTTTCACTTACATCCTCTTTTTATGATCTATAGAGGAACCATCCCCACTACTACCTCTCCTCAACCCTACTGGAGAAATATTTCCCATTAAATGCCTTTTGATACCCTTCTTTTGTCTTCTTCTGGAAACACTAGATTGATTAACTGAACTTTAGTTTCTCCCTGTTTCCCCTTCTCTATGTGGACAAAGAACTGAAGGAATTTTCTCAAATCCTTGTCAGGTTTTGTATAATCAAAATACCAGTCTTACTTTGCAACTCATTATCTGCATCCCAAAACCACTGAATAAATTCAACCACTTCCAAATATTACCACATCTTTCAATAGACTTTCTAGATTTTACATTCACTTTCATGGTTAAATAACTTTAACATTCAGGTTCATGCCTCGCCAAAGCCATTCATGTTGTAGTTTTTTGACCTATTTGATTCCACAGTACACTCTATCACTATGACATAATTGTAATTTGGAGCACGGTCACATGCTGCTTCACTTTCCCATGGCATTGCTCTACTAACAGATCGTAACACATAAATACCCTACTTCTGGTTCATCTTTACTATCCATGTCTTCCATTTGGCTCTCCTCATAGAATTATATTTTTCCCTCTTCATGTAATTACTGGTACCTAAATAGTACCTTTTTCTGGTCATACTTAATTCATTTTCCAGCTTGAACCACATTATCCACTAATTTCATGCACCTTACACTCTTATACTTTCTTGAACTTTCATCAGAACCTTGATGTTAATGTTTCAGCATGACCACAACTAATAACTGTTTCCTTAGTTTTGGTGCTTTTCCATGGAACGTCACCTGAAAGCCACAAAAAATGATATAGTTTGCTATAAAGTAATGCCTTGTTGTGCCAATTAGGCCTTCATTGTTACTCAGCAATGTTTTAATCATCTTTTGTTGAACTATTCTGATTTGATTAGTCCTTTACCAATATTCTATTAAATTGAATTTTAAACACAGCATTTAAAATTCATTTACTATGTGAGCTTCTTTTTCTTTTATCCCTGGAAACACAAAGATAAATAAAATGTGATGACTCATACTCACTTAGAAATGGGATTGACACTGGCTTCAATAATTGTTAAACACTTACAGCACTTTATGTTTTCTGGAAACTCTTGTACACCTAAAATTAGAAAGAGAGTACATGAAAATATACTAAACTATAGTTTAATATTAAGAATAAATAAATACACAGTGTAATTACCATATGGATAATCATTGAGAATAAAAACTTCATAATACATTGGGTCATATAGTACACATTTACATTTTAAAAATAAAATATGAATGCTGTTATATTTTATGAAGTAATAATTGGAAATTAGACAAAAACTGAGAAAAATTTAGTATAAGATAGATCTTGGCTATGTACTCATCTAAAGAAAAAATAGCTGGGCTTATTTAGTTATCATAGAAACTAACAAAAGGAAGGGGAAACCAGCAGATATAAGAAAACAGAAAAACATCTTTGTGTGCTCCCTTCACTTTATAAGATTGGAAAGACTGAACATGCACAGTGGAAAGACACTTAAGGAAAAATCATAAGTCAATAGACATCCCCAAACTATTGAGAAGCCCTAACACATTTTATGCAAGTCTTCTTTGTTGGTGCACAGAGCAGCTCTGCATCTGCCTCAGAGGGTGACTAGTGAGGAGCCCTTCCCAGGATCCTCTCTGGAGTCTCTGAGGTAGCCAGCTGGCTGACTGCCCTTGGAGAACTGCTCATCTGCTGTCACAGCTGTGCTGTTGGCTTTGTGACAGAAAAACATGAATTTTTCTTCCTCAAAATCAGTAAGCCAAACTTAATCCATAAAGGTGATAGTCAGAAGAATAAAAGATGTGGTGGATGTTGATAAAAATGAGTTAAACAAATAGTTGGCCTCCATAACCATGAGTCCCACATCGACGGATTAACAAAGCACAGGTAGGAAATATTTTTTTAATAAAACCTCAGAAATTTCCAGAAAGCAAAACTCGAATTTGCTACACACTGGCAACTATTTACCTAGCCTTTATATCTCATTAAATATTATAAGTAATCTAGAGATGACATAAAGTACACAGGTGGATGTGTATAGGTTCAGTTCAGTTCAGTTGCTCAGTCGTGTCCGACTCTTTGTGACCCCATGGACTGCAGCACGCCAGGCTTCCCTGTACAACACCATCTCCTGAGGTTTACTCAAACTCATGTCTATTGAGTCGGTGATGCCATCCAATCATCTCATCCTCTGTCATCCCCTTCTCCTTCTGCATTTAATCTTTTCCAGCATTAGGGTCTTTTCAAATCAGTCAGTTCTTCACATCAGGTAGGCAAAGTATTGGAGTTCAGCTTCAGCATCAGACCTTCCAATGAATATTCAGGACTGATTTCCTTTAGCATTGACTGGTTGGATCTCCTTGCAGTCCAAGGGACTCTCAAAAGTCTTCTCCAACACCACAGTTCAAAAGCATCAATTCTTTGGTGCTCAGCTTTCTTTATAGTCCAACTTTCACATCCATTTATAATTATTGGAAAAACCAAAGCTTTGACTACACGGACCTTTGCTGGCAAAGTAATGTCTCTGCTTTTTAATATACTATCTAAGTTGGTCATAATTTTTCTTCCAAGGATAAAGCATCTTTTAATTTCATGGCTGCAGTCACCATCTGCAGTGATCTGGTGTCCAAAAAAACAAAGTCTGTCACTGTTTCCCTATCTATTTGCCATGAAGTGATGGGACCATGGGACCAGATGCCATGATCTTAGTTTTTTGAATGTTGAGTTTTAAGTCAACTTTTTCACGCTCCTCTTTCACTTTCATCAAGAGGCTCTTTAGTTTTTCTTCACTTCCTGCCATAAGGGTGGTGTCATCTGCATTTCTGAGGTTATTGATATTTCTCCTGGAAATCTTGATTCCAGCTTGTGTTTCCTTCAGCCCAGTGTTTCTCATGATGTACTCTGCATATAAGTTAAATAAACAGGGTGACAATATACAGCCCTGATGCATCCCTTCCCCTATCTGGAACCACTCTGTTGTTCCATGTCCAGTTCTAACTATTGCTTCCTGACCTGCATACAGATTTCTCAAGAGGCAGGTCAGGAGGTCTGGTATTCCCATCTCTTTCAGAATTTTCCACAGTTTGTTGTGGTCCACACAGTCAAAAGCTTTGGCAGATTCAATAAAGTAGAAGTAGATCTCTTGTTTTTTCAATGATGAATGGATGTTAGCAATTTAATCTCTGGTTCCTCTGCCTTTTCTAAAACCAACTTGAACATCTGGACATTCACAGTTCACATATTGCTGAAGGCTCGCTTGGAGAATTTTGAGCATTACTTTACTAGCATGTGAAATGAGTGCAGTTGTGTGGTAGTTTGAGCATTCTTTGGCATTGCCTTTCTCTGGGATTGGAATGAAAACTGACCTTTTCCAGTCCTGTGGTCACAGCTAAGTTTTCCAAATTTGCTGGCATACTGAGTGCAATAGCATCATCTTTCATGATTTGAAATAGCTCAACTGGAATTCCATCACTTCCACTAACTTTGTTCGTAGTGGTGCTTCCTAAGACCCACTTGACTTTTCATTCCAGGATGTCTGTCTCTAGGTTGGTGATCACACCATCATGATTGTCTGGGTTGTGAAGATCTTTTTTGTATTGTTCTTCTGTGTATTCTTGCCACCTCTTCTTAATAACTTCTGTTTCTGTTACATAAGTTATATGTACATATCCCAGCATTTTATATTCTTGCCATCTCTTCTTAATATCTTCTTCTTCTGTGCATGGGTTACATGTAAATGTCCTACCATTTTCTATATGGGACTTGAGCACCTGTGGATTTTAGTATCTACAGGGCTTCTGGAACTCATCCCTACTTACTGAAAAAAGACTGTAAGAAGCCCTACAAAAGTTAGAAGAGAAAATAGCTATATGAAGCCGTTGCTATATTCCTGCAGTAATGATTGGTCTCCAGTTTTGAAAATATTGGGCTTCCCCAGTGATTTAGCAGTAAAGAATCTGCCTGTAATGCAGGAGATGCAGGGGACATAGGTGCAATCCCTGGGTTGGGAAGATCCCCTGGAGGAGGAAATGGCAACTCACTCCAGTATTCTTCCTTGGAAAATCCTATGGACAGAGGAGCCTGAAGGGCTACAGTCTGTTGAGTCACAAAGAGGTGGACATGACTGAATGACTAACACTTTCACTTTGAAAATATTATTAAGCATGAAGCACTAGTCCTGCCAAGTACTTCATATCTGACAGAAGGATGAGGAACTGTTTGTGGTAGGATTTAGTTGAATTTTTTGATGACAGATAATTGGGAAAGAAAATCCTTCACCTTCCTAGATTCTGTTGATCTAGACCACCATGTTCATAGGATCTTGAGTTCAAGCAAAGCAGCAGGAGGATAACCAAACCAAACTGGTCATTTACCACTGAAAAGTAAGGATATGAAAGTGTTGTGGGGATGTTTCTCAGCCACTTCTTTCTATGTGAAAATTCATCAGAAACTATGCTGTCCTAAAATTACTGCTGAAGTGTCTGGTTTCTTGATGAAAACTCAAGAAGTCTTAGGAGTGGCACTATGTATGAATTGAATGAGAAAGCAATTCTCTTTTTTGGAAAGGTCATAACACTTAGAGCTGCCGTTATTAACTAGATGTTAACAAAATGGCACCCAAGTCAGTAAGGTAACCTTTGAACTATCCTCAACATTTCTCCTGAGTATTCATAGTCACTCAGGATAGCTGCAACCAAGCAGGGTACAAGGCTTTTTCTTTTTTCTCACTTTAGGTTTTTCTGTTCAGTCACCAATCTGGGCTCATTACAAGCTGGTGTGCTAATGCCTTATCTCCACAGGTGCCTGCCTTAGGCTGATATTGGCTAAAATTATGTGTAAACCAAGATATGGAAGCAGAAGCAAACTAAGGTAGAGTTTTAAAGTAAAGACTATATCTCTTTATCTTCTGCTGAAAATGGAATCCCCTGCTGTGGAGAAATGTTACCACATTATTTTTTAAAATCTTGTATTATGTTGTTTACAGTTTAAACTTAAAAAACCATTCAGAGTCAAATCTGTTGGGTTAAAGTGGAATCCCATAAGTGAGTTGGCAGATAGAATGGTGGAAATAATTGAAGCAGAGAAGAATAAGAAAAAAGAATGAAAAGAAATGAGGACAGCCTCAGAGACCACTGAGACAACATTAAGTATATCAATACTCAAATTATAGGGATTCCAAAAGAAGAAGAGAAAAAGAAATGGTATGAGAAAATATTTCAGGAGATTATAATCTAAAACCTTCCTAATGTGGGAAAGGAAATAGTTACCAAAGTCCAGGAAGCCCACAGGGTCCCATACAGGAAAATACAAAGAGAAACACACCAAGATAGATACTAATCAAACTAACAAAATGAAAGACAAACAAAAGTATTAGAAGCAATGAGGGGAAAGCAACAAATAGCATACAAAGGAATCTCAGTAAGGGTAAGACTGATCTTTCAGAAGAAACTCTATAGGCAAAAAGGGAGTGGCAGGATACACTTAAAGCAATGAAAAGGAAAAAAAAACAACCAAGATTGCTGTACCCAGTAAGGATCTTATTCACATTCTAAGGAGAAATTGAAAGCTTTACAGATAAGCAATAGTTAAGAGAATTCAGCACCACAAAACCAGCTTTACAACTTCTAAACTTTATAACTTCCTTCCTTTACAGCTAAAGGAACTTCTCTAGACAGGATACACAGAAAGAAAAGACCTACAGAAAAAATTCCAAGACAATAAAATAAGTGGTAATAGGATCATACATAGCAATAATTACCATAAATATAAAAGGATTAAGTGATCCAACCAAAAGACACAGATTGGCTGAATGGATACAAAAATAAGACCTCTATATATGTTCTCTACAAGAGACCAATAGGGACACGTAAAGACCAATGTGAAGGGTTGGAAAAAGATATTCCATGCAAATGGAAATCAAAAGAAAGTGGAAGTAGCAATACTCATACCAGGTAAAATAGAATTTAAAATAAAGACAGTTATAACAAAGAAGAACACTATGCAATCATCAAAGGATCAATACAAGAAGAAAATATAACAATTATAAATATATATGCACTGAACATAGGAGCACCTCAATACATAAGGCAAATGCTACCAAATATAAAACGGGAAATCAGTAGTTATACAGCAATAATGGGAGACTTTTAACACCACACTCACACCAATGGAAGGGCTTCCCTGGTGGCTCAGAGGGTAAAGCATCTGCCTGAGATGCGGGAGACCTGGGTTCGATCCCTGGGTCAGGAAGATCCCCTGGAGAAGGAAATGGCAACCCACTCCAGTACGCTTGCCTGGAAAATCCCATGGATGGAGGAGCCAGGTAGGCTGCAGTCCATGGGGTCGCAATGAGTTGGACACAACCGATCGACTGCACTTTCACTTTCACACCAATGTCCAGATCATCCAGACGAATTAAAATCAGTAAGGAAACATAAGCCTTAAATAACACAAAATCAGATGGACCTTAACTGATGTCTACAGGGCATTCCATCCAAAAACAGTAGAACACATCTTTTTCCCAAATGCACACAGAACATTTTCCAGGATAGATCACACCTTGGGTCACGAATTAAGCCTTGGTAAAATTTAAAAAATTGAAATTTTATCAAACATTCTTTCTGACCACAATACTATAAGATTAGATCTCAATTACAAAGAAAAAAAAAAAACTATAAACAACAGAAGCACAGGAGGCTATACAATATGTTTCTACATAACCATGAGGTCACTGAATAAATTGAAGAGAAAATTAAAAAAAAAAAAAAGCCTAGAGACAAATTACAGTGAAAACAAGACAATTCAAAACCTATGGGATACAGTAAAAGCAGAGCTAAGAGGGATGTTTATAGTAATACAAGTCTACCTCAAGAAATGAGAAAAACATCAAACAAATAACCTAACCTTACACTTAAAGGAACCATAAAAAGAAGAAGAAAAAAAATTGCCTAAGTTAGTAGAAGGAAAGAAATTGTAAAGATCAGAGCAGAAATAAATGAATAGAAAATGAAGGAAGCAATAGCAATGATCAATAAAACTAAAAGCTGGTCCTTTGAGAGGATAAAAAAAATTGACAAACCATTAACTAGACTTGTTAAAAAAAAAGAGGAGAAGATTCAAATCAATAAAATTAGAAATGAAAAAGAAGTTACAACAGACAACACAGAAATACCAAGGATTATAAGAGACCACTAATAATACAAGCAACTATATGCTAATTAAATGGACAACCTGGAAGAAATGGACAAATTCCTAGGAAGACTACCTTTCTAACAATAACCTAGGAAGACAGCCTTTCAAGACTAACCCAGGAAGAAACAGAATATATATACAGACCAATCATAAACACTGAAATCAAAACTGTGATCAAAAATATTCCAACAAACAAAAAGCTCAGGGCCAGATAGCTTCATATGTGAATTCTACCAAATGTTTAGAGAAGAGTTAACATTTTCCTGTACAAACTCTTCCAAAAAAAGGGAGGGAGGAAAACTTACAAAACCTTACAAATTCTAGGGGGCCACCATCACACTGATACCAAAACTAGAAAAATGTATCACAAAAAAATAAAATTACAAGCCAATATCACTGATGAACATAGATGCAAAAATCCTCAACAAAATTCTAGCAAACAGAATCCAACAACACATTAAAAGAATCATAAACTATGATCAAGTGGGGTTTATCTCAGGGATGCAAAGATTCTTCAACATACACAGATCAATCAATGTGATACACCATATCAAAACCTGGAAGATAAAAAACATATCATATCAAAAGATGCAGAGAAACATTATGAAAAAATTCAACACCTATTTATGATTAAAACCTCTCCAGAAAATGGGCATAAAAGGAATCTACCTCAGCATAATAAACATATGTGATAAATCCATGGCAAACACTATTCACAATGGTGAAAAACTGAAAGCATTTCCTCTAAGATCAGAAACAGGACAAGGGTGCCCACTCTCATCAAAACTATTCAATATAGTTTTGAAAGTCCTAACCATGGTACTAACAGAAGAAAAAGAAATAAAAGGAATCCAGAATGGAAAAGAAGTAAAACTCTCAATGTGTGCAGATGACATTATACTATACATAGAAAAGCCTAAAGACACTACCAGAAAATCACTAGAGCTAATCAATGAATTTAGTAAAGTTGCAAGACATAAAATTAATACACAGATATCTCATGCATTCCTATGCACTAACAATGAAAAATCAGAAAAATAAATCAAGGAAACAATTCCACTCACCATTGCAACAAAAAGAATAAAATACCTAGGAATAAACCTACCTAAAGAGACAAAAAAACCTGTATGCAGAAAACTATAAGACATTGATGAAAGAAACCAAAGAGAACACAAACAGATGGACAGGCAAATCACATTCTTGGGTGGGAAGAATCAGTATTGTGAAAATGACCATACTACCCAAAGCAATCAGATCCAATGCACTCCTTATCAAATTACCAACGGCATTTTTCACAGAACTAGAAAATTTATTTTTTACTATTTGTATAGAAATACAAAATACCCTGAATAACCAAAGCAATCTTGGAGGAAAAAAAAAAAATGGAGCTGTTGAAATCAACTATCCTGACCTAAGACTATACTACAAAGCTACAGTCATCAAGATAGCATGGTACTGGCACAAAACAGAAATACAGGCCAATGGAACAAGAGAGAGAGTCCAGAGATAAACCCACACATATATGGGCAACTCATCTTTGACAAAGGAGAAAAAATATACAATGGTGGAAAGACAGCCTCTTTAATAAGTGCTGCTGGGAAAACTGCAGAGCTACATATAAAAGAATGGAATTAGAACACATCCTAACACCATACTCAAAAATAAACTCAAATGGATTAAACACTTAAATGTAAGGCCATAAATTATAAATCTCTTAGAGGAAAACACAGGAGGTATACTCTTCTACATAAATCACAGCAAGATCTCCATGACTCACCACCTAACTTAATGGATAAAAAAACCAAAAATATACAAATGAGATCCAATTAACTTAAAAGATTTTGCAAAGCAAAGACAATATAAACAAGATGAAAAGACAATCCTCAGGATGGGGGAAAATAATTGCAAATGAAGCAACTGACAAAAGGTTAATCTCTAAAATATATAAACAACTCATACACCTCAACATCAGAAAAACAACACAATAAAAAATGTGCAGAAGATCTAAATAAACATTTCTCCACAAAAGATATACAGATTGCTAATAAATACATGAAATATGCTTATTATTAGCAAAATGCAAATCAAAACTACAATGAGGTATCATCTCACATCAGTCAGAATGGCCATCATCAAAATTCTATAAACAATAAACGCTGGAGAGGATGTGGAGAAAAGGGAACAGTCTTGCACTGTTGGTGAGAATGTTAATTGATACAGCCACTACTGTGAACAGTAGGGAGATTCCTTAAAAAATAGGAATAAATCTAGCACTTGTGTTGTTCAGTAGTGAATTCATGTCTGACTCTTTCCAACCGCATGGACGGCAGCATGTCAGTTTTCCCTGTCCTTCTCTATCTCCCTGTTTGCTCAAACTCACGATCATTGAGTTAGTGATGCCATCCAATCATCTCATCCTCAGTTGCCCGCTTCTCCTCTTGCTCTCAATCTTTCCTCGCATCAGGATCTTTTTCAATGAGTTGGCTCTTTGAGCCAAAGGGCCAAAGTATTGGAACCTCAGCTTCAGCCGTCCTTTCAATGAATATTCAGGGTTGATTTCCTTTAGGATTGACTGGTTTGATTTCCTTATTGTCCAAGGTACTCTCAAGAGTCTTCTCCAGCAGCACAGTTTGAAAGAATCTAGCATCTTACCCAGTAATCCCACCACTGGGCATATACCCTGAGAAATCCACAATTCAAAAACACACATGCACCCCAATGTTCATTGCAGCACTATTTACAATAGACAGGACATAGAAGGGACCAGGTTCTCACCTACAGATGAATGGATAAAGAAGATGTGGTACATATATGCAAAGGAATATTACTCAGTCATAAAAAGGAACCTGACTGAGTCAGTTGTACAGAGGTGTATGAACCTAGAGCCTGTTATACACAGTGAAGTAAGTTAGAAAGAGAAAATCAAATATCATATATAAATCATATGTATAGAATCTAGAAAAATGATACTGATGAACCCATTTGCAGGTAAGTAATGGAGACACAAACATAGAGAATAAACTGTGAACACAGTGGGGAAAGGAGAGGGTGAAGGTGGGACTAATTTCCCCCTGAGGCGGGAGAAAGTAGCATTGATATATGTACATCATCACATGTAAAACAGCTATTAGGAAGCTGCTACGTAATACAGGGAGCCCAGTCTGGTGCTCTGTGATCACCAAGAGGGATGGGGCATGGGGGAAAAATAGGCTCAAGACAGAGGTGGTACATAAAACTGTGGAAAATTCTTAAAGTTTTGGAATACCAGACTACCTGACCTGGCTCCTGAGAAATCTGTATGCGGGTCAAGAGGCAAGAGTTAGAACTGAACAATGAAGAATATACTGGTTCCAAACTGTGAAAAGAGTACATCAAGGCTGTATATTGTCACCCTGCTTATTTAACTGATATACAAAGTACATCATGAGGAAATGCTGGACTGGATGAAGCACAAGCTGGATTCAAGATTGCCAGGAGAAATATCAATAACCTCAGATATTCAGATGACACCACCCTTATGGCAGAAAGTGAAGAAGAACTAAAGAGCCTCTTGATGAAAGTGAAAGAGGAGAGTGAAAAAGTTGGCTTAAAACTCAACATTCAGAAAACTAAGATTATGGCATCAGGTCACATCACTTCATGGCAAATAGATGGGAAAGCAGTGGAAGCAGTGAAAGACTTTATTTTGGGGGGAGGGGCACTCCAAAATCACTGCAGATGCTGACTGTAGCCATGAAATTAAAAGACGCTTACTCCTTGGAAGGAAAGTTATGACCAACCTAGACAGCAAATTAAAAAGCAGAGATATTACTTTGCCAGCAAAGGTCTATCTAGTCAAGGCTATGGCTTTTCCAGTGGTCATGTATGGATGTGAGAGTTGCACTATAAAGAAAGCTGAGCGCTGAAGAATTGATGCTTATGAACTGTGGTGCTGGAGAAGACTCTTGAGAGTCCCTTGGACTGCAAGGAGATCCAACCAGTCCATCCTAAAGGAGATCAGTCCTGGGTGTTCATTGGAAGAACCAATGTTTAAGCTGAAACTTAATACTTTGGCCACCTGATGCGAAGAGCTGACTCACTGGGAAAGACCATGATGCTGGGAAGATTGAGGGCAAGAGAAGAAGGGGACAACAGAGGATGAGATGGTTGGATGGCATCACTGACTCAATAGGCATGGGTTTGGGTGGACTCCAGGAGTTGGTGATGGACAGGAAGGCCTGGTGTGCTGTGGTTCATGGGATCACAAAGAGTCAGTCATGACTGAGCAACTGAACTGAACTGAACTGAACATATATATAAATATACACACACATACACTCCTTACTTATAAAAAGTTCATACACACACTTAAGTTTAACTCTTCTTTGATTTGAAGTTACCCAGAAATAGGACTTCACTTTTACAATGTATCTGATTGTAGACTTTTTTTTTTTGCAATTATTATAAAACACAGATTCCCACATTTGTAGATGTGTAAATCAAGTTTTAACCTCAATTTTTCAATTGAGAAACTTTCTAACATAGGCCTATAAAGAACTCTCTCCTAAAGGCACTGGAATTTTATTTCTTTTGGGAATTCCTGGATAGTCAAGCTCATTATATTCATATTTAGCTTAGATTTGAACCTAAACTGAACAACTAGTAAGGACTATGATCTGAAATAATTACATGGGAAGTACTGTGTTTTATAAGCAAAATGATATATTTAGTTTTAAAAATGGACAATTGCCTTTTTCACAAATATCAGATAACATAAACAAATGTTTACCCTTCCCATTAGGACACTGTGGTAATACTTTCTCCAATGTTCAGTTCAGTAACTATGCCATAAAACTATTTTGAATATGTACACAAAAGTATTGTCAAATGAGAAATAACATTTCTGCATTATGATCTTAAAACACCTTGGAGACAAAGGTTTTAATGCAATGGAGTTATGCATTATTGCATTCAGTTCAGTTGCTCAGTCATATCCAACTCAACGTATTAATATCTTGAGGAAGAAAAGATGTAAAAGCCTACTTTATCTGATTTTATTTGTTCTTCCTCTTAAAAAAAGAGGTTGAAGAAGGCCCTGCTTGCTCAACTTTTCACTGTACAAGAACTAATCTTTGTGGAGTTTTTATTCTCCTGCCTCCATCTGACCACTGACTGCTCAACTGACCATTGACTATTCTTCCACCAGAGAAGGGAAAAGGGAGAATTCTGAAATCATCCAATGTGGCTCTTTCCTTCCTAGCATGGGAGACATTGAAAGTCACAGCTAAATTTAGGTTAAATATTTTTATCTGGACTACCCTTTCCATGTCTTGACAGAAGAATATTACATCTGTAATTAATATCAGTTAAGTTCAGTAGCTCAGTTGTGTCCAACTCTTGGTGACCCCATGGACTGCAGCACGTCAGGCTCCCCTGTCCATCACCAATTCCTCGAGCTTGTTCAAACTCATGTCCATCAAGTTGGTGATGCCATCCAACCATCTCATCCTCTTTCATCCCCTTCTCCTCCTGCCCTTAGTCTTTCCCAGCATCAGAGTCTTTTCAAATGAGTCAGTTCTTCACATCGGGTGGCCAAATTATTGGAGATTCAGCATCAGTCCTTCCTATGAATATTCAGGACTGATTTCCTCTAGGATTGATTGGTTGGATCTCCTTGCTGTCCAAGGGATTCTCAAGAGTCTTCTCCAACACCACAGTTCAAAAGCATCAATTCTTCAGCGCTCAGCTTTCTTTATGGTCCAACTCTCACATCCATACATGACTACTGGAACAACCATAACTTTGACTGATGGACCTTTGTTGGCAGAGTAATGTCTCTGCTTTTTAATATGCTGTCTAGGTAAACCGTAACCTTTCTTCCAAGGAGTGAGCATCTTTTAATTTTGTTAAATTATATAATATTTAATTATTTAAATATGAAAACATTTGATTATATAAAATATAAATTTATATAGCTTTATAATTTATTTTATTATAAAACATTAATGATGTCAAAATGAAAACCAAAACTAAATGTCATTCAAATTGTGTTAGACTTTAAGTTGGTTTTAAGCTGGTTGTTGTTGTTTAGTCATTAAGTCTCATCTGACTCTTTTGCAGCCTCATGGACTGTAGCCTGCCAGGCTTCTCTGTCCTCGGGATTTTGAAGGAAAGAGTACTGGAGTGGGTTCCCATTTCCTTCTCCAGGGCATCTTCCCAACCCAGGGACTGAACTCATGTCTCCTGCCCTGGAGGGTTGATTCTTTACCACTGAGCCCCAGGAAAGCCCTTTAAGCTGTAATCAAAGTATAAAAGCAAAATATTGTTCCAGTACAATAGATAAGTATGGAATCTAAAAGTGGCAAACAATTTGCTGATTATTAAATAAAGAATCTACCAATAGCAATAGCAACATTTGTTCCTATGTCATGAATGGAAGATCTCTGAAACACAAAACTGGGTGCAAGACATTTTTATAACATATTTATTTTTAATATCACTTTCTGAATATAGTTATGTTATACCTATCCCCATCCACTTTTTCATCCAAATCCTCCATCTAAATTTATCCATATAAATAAATTTAAATTCTATCATCTGCATGAAAGTTTATTCAACTATTTTAGTCCATATGACTTCCTCTTCCATGATTTTAGATTGTATTCTTTCTGAAATGAAATAATGAAAAATAATGAGATGCTGTATATGGTTATAAAGTGAGGAATCATTGCTTTATCATCATGTCTTATATAATTCTCTGATATTTTAATTATAAGATAGCCAAAAAGAAAGTAATTTATACATTGAAAAAATATTCAATTCTTACTCTGTATTACGAATTGTATTAAACATTGTTGATACAGTGTGAGAAAGATGGATACATTCCCTTCAATTGTGAAGCTTATATTCTGGCAAAGAAACACATACAATAAACCATAGATATAATCAGCATATTATGAAATATATAAAAGTAAATTGCATTTAATTTTTGAGACATGCTACAGAAAATCTAATTAGAATAGAATCAAGATGGATCACAAATGCCTGATGATTTCAAATTTAACTAGAGTGATTAAGGTAAACCTTATTTATTCCATAGGGTATTTCTAAATCTTATGGAAATTGAGAAATTACTTAAAGAAGATGAGAATGCCAGAAATATAGATATCTGGCATCTGAGGGTGGAAAGTAAGAATTTCAAGCAGAAGGAATAGACACTGAAGATTCTATAGAGGTGAATTATTCTTGGCATATTCTAGGAATAGCAAGGAGGCCAGTGTGGACAGAACACCATGAGGAAGAGAAGAGTGGCAAAAAATTAGGTTAGAGAAGTAATAAGCGTATGTATGGTAGGGGGATGGGGGGCCAACTCCTATAGGCCCCTCAGGCCATCACAAGAACTTTGCCTTTTACTCTGAACGACATAGACAGATATAGAAACACATAAGTGTGATACAATGTGACATATAATTAGAGAGGATCACGGGCTTCCCAGGTGGCACCAGTGGTAAAGAACACCCCTGCCAATGCAGGAGACGATAAGAGATGCAGCTTCAGTTCCTGGGTTGGGAAGATCACCTGGAGAGGGGAATGGTTACCCACTCCAGTATTCTTGCCTGGAGAAT
This sequence comes from Antilocapra americana, assembly GCA_007570785.1. Taxonomy (NCBI): domain Eukaryota; kingdom Metazoa; phylum Chordata; class Mammalia; order Artiodactyla; family Antilocapridae; genus Antilocapra; species Antilocapra americana. The sequence continues at coordinate 7,565,432 of ML661344.1, read as the reverse complement.
GCCATAGACAAAGAAGCCTGGCAGGCTAGAGGCCAAAGGGTTGCAAAGACTTGGACATGACTGAAGCAACTTAGCATGCATTCATGCTAGCACTGGCTCCTGAGTAGTGCAGTGTTCCTGAGAGGGAGGTCAATCACAGGGTATTGATAATAAATTGTAAAGACAGTTGATGGTGGCTTGCATCAGGGTAGGAGCAATGAGCAAGAAGGAAGTGAGTGGAATCAGGATGTTCTTTGAATATAAAACAAATAGAATATCCTGATGGATTGGATGTAGAGTAAGAAAGGAAAAAGGAAATCAAGGGTCACTCCACGCTTTTTTTCCCCCTGAGTGACTTGATTAAAGGGGATGTCCTGAATTTAGATGGGAAAAACAGTATGTAAAATAGCCTTTGGAGAGAAGATACAAATTTCACTTTTGGACATGTGTAATCTGAGATGTCTGTTAATTTCAGTTCAACTCAGTTCAATTTCAGTTCAGTTCAGTTCAGTCATTCATCATGTCCAAATCTTTGTGACCTCATGGACTCTAGCATGTCAGGCCTCCCTGTCCATCACTAGCTCCCAGAGTTTACTCACTCTCACGTCCATCGAGTTGGTGATGCCATCCAACCATCTCATCCTCTGTCATCCCCTTCTCCTGCCTTCAATATTTTTCAGCATCAGGGTCTTTTCTAATGAGTCAGCTCTTCGCATCAAGTGGCAACAGTATTGAAGTTTAGCTGCAACATCAGTCCTTACAATGAATATTCAGGACTGATTTCTTTTAGGATGGACTGGTTGAATCTCCTTGCATTCCAAAGGACTCTCAAGAGTCTTCTCCAACAACACAGTTCAAAAGCACCTTTTCTTTGGGGCTCAGCTTTCTTTATAGTCCAAATCTCACATCCATACACGACTGCTGGAAAAACCATAGGCTTGACTAGACGGACCTTTGCTGGTAATGTCTCTGCTTTTTAATATGCTGTCTAGGGTGGTCATAACTTTTCTTCTAAGGAGTAAGCCATGCTCAGTAAATATTTAATCCAATTTTCTTTCAATGGGTGGGGCTGTGTTCCCTCCCTGCTATTTTCCTGGGTCTAACTATGGTGGAGGTAAAAGAGAAAATGTCAGACAGGTTTAGGAGAGAGATCTAGACTGCACATGTCAAAATGTAGGATTCGTTATCATTTAGCTAGTATTTAAGCCATGAGAAAAAAATGTGAGCACCAATGGTGTAAATGTAGATGATGAACCAAAAAGAACCATGGACTGAACCATGAAGTACTCCAAAATGAAGATGAGGAGTAGAATCAACATAAGAGACTGAACAAGATAAGTCAGTGAGACGGGAGGAAAAATAAGAGTATTGAATCCTAGAAGTCAAATGAAGAAAATATATAAGCAGGAAGAAGTGTTTAACCATTTCAAATGATATTGCTTTGTCAAGTAAAGCGTGTGTGTTAGTTGCTCAGTTGTGTCCAACTCTTTGTGACCTCCATAGATGGCAGCGCGCCAGCTTTTCTGTCAGTGGAATTCTTTAGGTAAGATTATTGAGCGGGTTGCTGTTCCTTACCAAGAGGATTCTTTCCACGCAGGGAATGAACTCAGGTCTCCTATATTGCAGGCAGATTCAAGTAAGATGTCAAGTAAAGCAATGTCCTAAAATTGCCTTTGACTTTAGTAGTGAGGAGATCTGTATGACCTCAACTGAAATTGCTTTGGAATAGAGGATTTAAAGACTGGAGTGGGTTTAAGAGAGGATGAGAGGAAACGAATTGTAGATAGAGGATATAAACAACTAGACAGCTAGAACTTTTGCTACAAGGAGGTAAGAGACTATTAAGGGAAGAAGAACTAAGAAGTATTCTTTAGAATAGAAAAAAAAATATATCATATGTTGCAACGGATTAGAATGAACAAGTAGAGAGGAAAATCTTGATCATGCGGTAGAGACTGAGAAGTGCTCCAGGGATATTCGTGGGTAGGCAAGAGAGGATGGTTATCCAGTGGAGACACAGGTTTAAAGAGAGACAGTAGCTCATCTGTACTAACAGGGAGAAGTGAGAGAAATGGGTGCAGATGCTGGTAGAAAAGGCAGGATGCTGACAGTCTGGCAATTGCCTGTTGAAAGCTTTAATTTTCTCAGTGGAGTGGGAAAAATAACCATGAACATGGGAGAGAAGGTGTGAGAGGTTTGAAGACAGAAGAGAACATGTGAAACAGTCACCAGCAGAGGCGAGTCAATAGATAAGGAAGTACAACATGACTATGGGAAGCATTAGGCTACACTTCAGAACAGCAATCATGAATTTAAAGTCATGTCAGTCAGTGTGATGGAGTGTTTTTTTTTTTTTTTTTAAGATTCCTTCAGCCATAGGCAGAGAGTTAGATCCAGTCATGCTTGTAATTTTACTGAGTGTATGTAGGTAAATGAGAGAGAAGCAAATATGTAAAGGGGGTCATCTGATGACTGGCCATAAATTTCAAGCCATGCAAAAAGGGCAGAACAAACATCAAGGTTGAGAGAATTCATGAAAAACTGTGGTACTTATAGACTGGCAGAAAGTGAAGAACTAAAGAGCCTCTTGATGAAAGTGAAAGAGGAGAGTGAAAAAGTTGGATTAAAGCTCAACATTCAGAAAACTAAGATCATGGCATCCGGTCCCCTCACTTCATGGCAAATAGATGGGGAAACAGTGGAAACAGTGGCGGACTTTATTTTTCTGGGCTCCAAAATCACTGCAGATGGTGACTGCAGCCATGAAATTAAAAGACGCTTACTCCTTGGAAGAAAAGTTATGACCAACCTAGATGGCGTATTGAAAAGCAGAGACATTACTTTGTCAACAAAGGTCCATCTAGTCAAGGCTATGGTTTTTCCAGTGGTCATGTATGGATATGAGAATTGGACTATAAAGAAAGCTGAGCGCCGAAGAATTGATGCTTTTGAACTGTGGTGTTGGAGAAGACTCTTGAGAGTCCCTTGGACTGCATGGAGATCCAACCAGTCCATCCTAAAGGAGATCAGTCCTGAATATTCATTGGAAGGACTGATGTTGAAGCTGAAACTCCAATACTTTGGCCACCTGATGTGAAGAGCTGACTCATTGGGAAAGACCCTGATGCTGGGAAAGATTGAGGGCAGGAGGAGAAGGGGATGACAGAGAATGAAATGGCTGGATGGCATCACTGACTCAATGGACATGGTTTGGGTGGACTCCGGGAGTTGGTGATGCACAGGGAGGCTTAGCGTGCTGCGGTTCATGGGGTCACAAAGAGTTGGACACGACTGAGTGACTGAACCAAACCGGTAGACTGGCCTGATGGGGTCAAAGGAAAATTGGAGTGCTGTAAGAGGGAGTGTTCTGGTAAGATAGGAGGATGGAGTCAGTGGCTTTCAATTTGATATTCCCGACAATACCTAGATCAGACCTAGGAAAACAACAGAAATTCAGGAAGTGTCTGTTAAATTGGATCTAATTATATTTTTGTATCAATATTCTGAAACAATGAAGCAAAACACTTTACAAACATGGAAAGAAACACAGGCTCTTAAGTATAGATGCTTTAGATTCAAATTACCTTTTCTAAATGAAAAAGGTAACTTTTCCATACAAAATTATAAAAAGGACTTCCTACAAATACCAAATTTGGAATGCTTCAGTGTTCTTTCAAATGCATTTAAGTTTATGTTTATTACTTAAATCTTTGATATAAATATGTATTAATGATAATAGTTATGGACAGTGCATTTTGAAATGTTTCTATGAGTTTCCTGAATTTCAGAGGTATCATCAGCTCAAATGATTTACTCCATGATGCAAATGCTACAGGCTGAAAAATGATTAAAACCTGAATGCTATATAAAGAGGGATATATATTTACAACATTTAAAAATGTTCACCTGATATTTTAAATGTGATATCCATTTTTATATTTCTTTTTTTAAGTTTTGAGTAAGCGGGCAGGTTTTTGGATATATGATAAATTGAATTAGATTTAGGGGCAGAAAGAAAGAAATTTATTGAGGAAACATTATAAGCACTTTGCTTTATTCCATCTTCACAACAATTTTATAAAATGATTTATTATTGCTGCTTAACTAATGAAGAAATTGAGGCTCTGAGGCTAGCTGGGATTTGAAACCAGGCCAAGTTTATTCCAAACACTATCACATTTTATTTTTATTAAGCTAACTCCATCAAATCCAGGATTTAGACTATTGGGAGCTATAAATTTTAGCTACTCAAAATTGAAAATTCAACATCTATAACAGAGCACAATATATTGGATTTGTTCCATACATATTTTCCAGGTTAAATACAAACAACCCCAACTTTCTGGAATCCTGAAGTTAATGCACACTCAGGATTTACCATGTGGTGTTCATACAGGGGCACTGCAAACTGCATTTGTTCTATGATTATCTTAGATCAAATTTCAATCAGTATTAATAGTATCAACCTTCTAGAACTTTGAGTACATTGCTCAGGTCATAAAGTTCTTCCTTTTGTTGTTGTTGAACTTCTCAGTCATGTCTGATTCTTTTGTGACCCCATCGACTGTAGCCTGCCAGGCTGCTCTGTCCATGGAATTTTCCAGGCAAGAATACTGGAGTGGGTTGTCATTTCCTTTAGTTCTGAATTTAATATAATACAAGTGCTATAAGCTTAGTTCAGAATCTTTGTCCTTTTTATATACAGTTCAACGAATAGCTATTAGAAGGAACAAATAGGAAAAGGCTACTCAAAATAGGTAGAATATCAGTCTGAAAACGTGATAACATGGTCTGATAGAAAAGGTAGTGGTGGGGAAAAGTACAACATTAACTCTAGAACTCTGTTTATTAAAAAGATTATTTGATGTGGATCATTTTTAAAGTCTTTATTGAATTTGTTAGAATATTGCTTCTGTTTTACGTTTGGGTTTTTTTGGCCACAAGGCATGTAGGATCTTATCTCCCCTGCCAGGGATCAAACCCTCACCTCCTACACGGGAAGATGAAGTCTTAACTACTTGATTGCCAGAGAAGTTCCAGCACCAGAACTCTTAAAGTCTAATATTATTATTTTGTCTAGAAGCAAGCAGCTACAAGGACTAAAAAAAAAAAAAAAAAAAAAACTCAATGACACAAACCATAATGAACTCAAGTTAATTTGGAAAGGTTAAAGTGCATTCATTATGGTCACATAAAAAAATTACATAATAGGAAATATTTTTGGAATATTTTCCACTCAGTGTGATTCACATAAGATTTATAAATCTAACATACAAAGGGATAAATTGTACATATTTGTGGGAAAATTATTTTGTGTATAAACCCACATTCCCAAAGGATATCCGGTAAACGAGGCAATACTCTATGTAGAATGGAAGTATGGACTAGAATTAGATTTCAGAGACACAACCTATTGTATGGGAGAAAGTAAAAGCATCCAGCAATTAGGTTCATAAATTTGGGAGACACTGTGCAGGTCGGTTATATCTTAAAGAGAAAGAGAGAGAGAGAGAACAACTGACTGGACTCAATTGCTTTACCTACTGTCTGTCAAATGAAGGGAGCTAAGAACTCAGCAGGAAACCAAGCAAGAAGACAGTCTCCTGCAAGACTGGGCCCATTTTAGTGGCACTATAAAGATAAAAGCTAAATCAGGTAAAAATAATCAACACTTTGAGACAGTTGTGCAACTGATTCTGCCTTCAGGGCACGTCTTTCTAGAGAAAATTTTGAGAAGTCTTTATGACCTTGACCAACCATGAGTTCTTTCACAAAGAAATTAATCTTAGTCAAAATGAATTAAAATGACACCTTCCCTCCCTCCCCACCTTCTCTTTGCCTCAACAACAAACATATGAAGCTACTGTTTTATGAAATAGGCTTCCCAGGTGGTGCTAGTGATAAAGAATCCGCCTGCCAATGCAGAAGATGCAAGAGACATGGGTTCAGTCTCTAGGTTGGGAAGATCCCTTGGAGTAGGGAGTGGCATCTCACTCTGATATTCTTGCCTAGAAAGATCCACAGACAGAAGAGCCTGGCGGGCTACAGCCCACGGAGTTGCAAAGTTGGACATGACTGAGTGACTGAGCTCACATTACGTGAAATGAATCTATTTAATAATCTTACTTCATATTTGACTAATGATTTTTTTCTCTCATTATCAATTAACCACTTTATTGAACATTTCCTACGCCTTCTCTTTGATAGTGGCTATTATGGATCTAGAAACAGTGTCAAGTGCAGCAGTGTTTGTTTTCAAGGAGTTTATACTGAAGCTGAGAGAGAGTGTAGCCTATTAGAGAGAATGCTCACAAAGTTCCATTACCAGTTCAATTTGGTTATTTAACAATTTCTTTTTTTTTTGGTTATCCACTTTAATTAATTAATTAATTAAATTTATTTTTTCGTGTTGGGTTATTTAACAATTTCAAGGAATTAGAGAGACATGCAAAGAAGCCAGAAGCCAGGTTAATCAATCAGCCCATAAAAGACTTTGCTGACTCCAGGAAAATGTATTGGTCTTGGTGAACACAACCTTCAGAAGGATGATGAGGTGAAACCAGTTCCTTTTTCCCTAATATTTAGATCTATTACCATATTAGAATTTCTACCCCCATGGAGTAAGTGTTGGTGCTTACATGGTAACACACAGAAAAATTATTTGTTGATTTTATTTCCTGATGAAGACATTAGAAAGAGTTAAAAATCCTGGCATCCAGCTAAGAAGGTGGCAGGAGAATAGACGGGGCTTTTGTTGCCATCATAGTCTTTAATGGAAATAGAGGAGTCAGTCCTCTATTTAAACACTATAATCTTGGGCAGAAGTAGATGCTAAAGAAAGGAAAGTAGTCCTACAGTGATAGAAGTGCTAATGATTTTTAGGGAAATAGCACATCAAGTGTTGAAAGTGAGGCATTTAAGAGAACAAAATAGTAAGCTTAACTCAGACAAATGGCCTAATGATTTGCCAAACATCAAAGAGCATATTTACTGCTAACTGAGAACAACTGCACGGTGACATTTTATCCCCAACTCACATAAGTCATTCCAAAATAGATTTCCTTGAGAATATATATGTACAACCAGAGTCTCTATTCTTTTGTTAATAGGCTCAAAATTTTAAAGATTTTCATCCTTTAACTGGTTCCTCATATTTTCTTTCCCTAGTGTGTTTGAGAGAAACTCTTCCTCTTCACTGAAAACTGAGGATATTGCTGTCTTCAGTGTTGCATAAATTTTGGGGGAAGGGGTGGAATAATTGGCAAGTCAGTAAAACGTGTAACAATGCCTTCAACTCTGATTGCCTTTCATTATGACTAACAACAGTGATTTTGCCCACTATGATACTCTTCAAATCCATTTTTGTATAGAAATAAGTTTGAGAGGATGAGAGAAAAATCGCTTAATTGTCAGTATTAGGAAGAGTTTTCACATTAAGTCATTTTCATTAACGTCCTTAAATTGGAGTGCCACAGTCTCTGTGAAGCTATGGCAAATCAACAGTCAGACTTAAAACTGAATCACTGCCTAATTAAACCTTGTCATTCATTATCCTGCTTTATTATATAAAACAATTTACTCCATTATGACCATGTATCAGCGCTGCCAACAGGCATAGACTGTCTACTCAAACACCACGCTATCATAGAATGCATTTATCGCTGATGGACTAGGATTTTAATTTTACTGTTGGATTAAGATCTGAGGAAGAAAAGATAAAAGATCCACTGGCATGGAAAGTCAACGCATTTACCCATGGATTGCTGTATATTTTTGGGGATTGCTGTATAATTTTGGGGAATTTCCTTCCAGAGGAAGAGTGATTTATACACAGCATGAATATTTATTTACAGTTCTCTTTCTCCTCAAGGAATATAGAGGTTGAAGTACTTATTTTTTTTTAAAGAGAACAGAATTTTTATTGAGCACCAGAGGTTAAAATCTCACTTCCAATTAATTTTATTTCAGTTCATTAGGTGTGTTCAATGTCCCAAGTAGGTAAATGTTCTAAACATTGGATGCTCTCAATGTCCAGGCATATAGAAATCACTAAGATATTGTATTTGTCCTAGAAAAGCCTATACAGTTAAGAATAAAGTGTATTATTAGATGATCCCTATACTCAATGATCTGAGAATATGTATTTTTCTCACAAACAACGAATATATTTTAAACACTGAAAATATCATAGGCCACTATGTGAAAGTTAATGAATAAAGATAAATTATCCAGATTAAGTAAGCTGCAACATGCTTCAATAAAAAAAATATAACTAAAAAAGCTGCAAGTATATTGGAATACTAAAAACCAATACATAAACTAAAAAAGTAGGAGGGGCATAATGAAAAAGCTTCAGTATAAAGTAGAAAAGTAAAAACTAATGATTGGAGAAAAAGACAACCACCCAGCCAAACAATATTGAGACTAGTAAGTGAAAAGAATATTACTAGAAAAATTAGTAAAGTAGAAAAATCTCTGGCAATATGGAAGATAAAAATGTATAAGATAGTTGGAATGATTAAACATGTTAAGAATACAAAGAAACAGCCACAAATATGGTAGAGATTTATAAAACACCTTAAAGAAGCCTATGGATAATCTTTTACAATAAAATGGAGCATCTGGGTGATGGAATAGATTATTTTTCAGAAAATTATATCTTATAAAAAAGTAACTCATGAAGATATAAAGGTGTAAGAATAGAAAGAAAACTACAATTGCTGTATGCAGATGATATGATTTTACATGCAAATAATTCAAAAGGGTCTACTGGTTATATATATTCAGCACCATGACTGAATGTAAGATTGAGATCAAAATGAGCAATGTGTTTATACATAGTATCAATTGAAACATTTAAAATTTTAAAAAGGAATACAGGAATTCCCTGGTCCAGCAGTTAGGACTCTGTGCTTCCATTGCATGGGACATGGACTTGATTCATGGTTGGGGAATTAAGATCCCGCATGCTGCATAGTGAAGCCAGAAAAAAAGATAAAATAAAAGGAATACAGTTTATCAAAGTAACAATCTCAGCTATTTAGAGATAACACTAATGAAAAATGTGCAGATCTTTCTTGAAAGAAATAAGAAAACTTAATTGAAAGACAAAATAAGATCTAAATAAAGGTGAATACCATGTTCATGGACTACAATACTTACTATTATAAAAGTATCAGTTATCTCAAATCTTTAAATTCAAATCAATTAAAAAATTCCAATAGATTGTTTGTGAACCTCAAAAAGTTAACCTAAAATTTATATAAAGAATTGAGTGCCAAGAACAGTGAGACACACTTTAAAACCCTCTTACACTGTTGGTGGGAATGCAAACTAGTACAGCCACTAAGGAGAACAGTGCAGAGATTCCTTAAAAAACTGGAAATAGAACTGCCATACGACCTAGAAATCCTACTGCTGGGTATACACACTGAGGAAACCAGTATTGAAAGAGATACATGTACCTCAGTATTCATCACAGCGCTGTTTACAATAGCCAGAACATGGAAGCAACCTAGATGTCCATTGGCAGACGAATGGATAAGAACGCTGTGGTACATATATACAATGGAATATTATTCAGCCATTAAAAAGAATGCATGTGAATTAGTTCTAATGAGGTCAATGAAATTGGAGCCTATTATACACAGTGAAGTAAGTCAGAAAGAAAAACATCAATACAGTATACTAATGCATATATATGGAATTTAGAAAGATGTTAATGATGACCCTGTATGTGAGACAGCAAAAGAGACACAGATGTAACGAACAGACTTTTGGATTCTGTGCGAGAAGGCGAGGGTGGGATGATTTGAGAGAATAGCATTGAAACATGTATATTACCATATGCGAAATAGATCGCCAGTCCAGGTACAATGCATGAGACAGGGTGCTCAGGGCTGGTGTTCTGGGATGACCTTGAGGGATGGGATGGAGGGGGGTGGGAGGGGGGCTCAGGATAGGGAGCACATGTGTGCCTGCGGCTGATTCATGTCAATGTATGGCAAAAACTACTACAATATTGTAAAGTTATTAGCCTCCCATTAAAATAAATGAATTAATTTTAAAAATAAAAAGAAAGAATATTTAATAATACTTTTATTATTTAATAATAATACTTTTAAAAGAATAATATTAAATACTAAAACTTAACATTAAGTTAGAATGATTAGAATGATGTGATATTGGTATAACAGTAGGCAAGTAAGCTGATGGAGCAAAAAGGAAAGTTTGGAAAAAAATGTCTTTTATATATAAAAAGGATATAGCTATAACTATAAATTAGTGAGAAAATGAGATTACTTAATAAGTGGTGGAATATTAATCATTTATTTATATGGCAAAATAGATTTTGATAATACATAGTACAAAAGGTAAGTTGCAAATGAGTTGAAGGCATAAATGTGAAAAGAAAAACTAATACTTTTGGAAGAAAATATAGACAAATAGTTTATGATATCAGCATATAAAAGAGTTTCCTAGATTAACTGTAGAGAATAATGGTAAATTTTAGTACATTATTATTGACAACTCTCTATGACAAATGGCACCCCAAGCAAAGTGAAAAGACAAACCACAAATTGGGAGATAATATTTGTAACCCATTTAACCAACAAAGCATTAGTGTTCACAGTATATAAGCCTTTCAAATCACCTAAAACCTTACAGACAAATGACCCAAAATAAAAATGGACCAAAAATGTCAACTTGTAGAGAAAGATACTCTATGCTTGCTAATAAAAAGAAATGAAAAAAGTGCCAATCTCAGTGGTGATTAACAGAATGCAAATTAAAATACTGAGCTATCCTTATACATCCATCTGATTGGCCAACATTTAAAATATCACGAATAACTCCAAGTATTAGCAAGGAAATGGAGTAGTGGGGACTTTTGTACTCTGCTGGTACAATTAGATTTGCATTGATCATTAAGGACAAATTTCAGAAACAGTGTAGAATGAAAACTTGCAGAATAACACACACAGTGTTTCAGCACTTCATTGAAATTTTAAATACACTAACACAGAGGAAGGAAAAAGGAAGGAGATAAGAAGTTATGAGTTTCAGTAATGTTTTATTCATTAAAAAAACTAGATTGTTATATTTTTAATAAATGCTAACACTTTCACTATGGGCAAACTGCTATTCATACTATTTCCTTCATGCTTAAAACATTTAATCACTAAAAAATTAAAAGCCACATAAATATTTTAATGTGACTGTCAATAGTTTTTAGTAATAAATTGAGTTTTGAATGATAAGTAAGATGGAACCAGGTGAAAAGAGGTGTGAAAGGTAATTTAGGCAGAGGAAATTATACAGACAGAGTCACGGAGATAGTGCAACAGCATTAAACATTTGAGGAGGCTCTTTAACATCTAAACCATAAAGTTAAAAAAATGCAAATAGTCTTTGGTGAGATGAGCATATAGAATGGAAATGTAGGTGGTCAATTGTGGAGACTTTTAATGTTGTTGGACTTCCCTGGTGGCTAAGATGGTAAAGCATTTGCCTCCAATGCAGAAGACCTGCGTTCCCTGGGTCAAGAAGATCCCCTGGAAAAGGGAATGGCAATCCACTCCAGTACTGTTGCCTGGAGAATCCCATGGACAGAGAGCCTGGTGGGCTACAGCCCATGGAGTCACAAAGAGTCAGACATGACTGAGCGAATGACACTTTCATTTCATTTTAATACTGTTAGGAAGCCTAACTCTATCCTAGGTCAACGGAAGTATCTTAAGTAGGAGAGTAACCTAGTCATATTTGCAACTTAGAAAGTGATGAAGCTACTTAATGAAGGACAGGTTTGGGGATGCTGGTGGCAACAACGGGGTGGTTGCTGTTCAGTCGCTAAGTTGTGTTCGACCGTTTGAGACCCCATGGACTGCAGCAAGCAAAGCTCCCCAGCTCTCCACTATCTCCTGGAGTTTGCTCAAATTCATGTCTATTGAGTCAGTGATGCTACCTAATCATTTCATCTTCTGTTGTCCCCTTTCCCTTTTGCCTTCAGTCTTACACAGGATCAGGGTATTTTCCAATGAGCCAGCTGTTTGCATCAGGCAGGCAAAGTGCTGGAGGTTCAGCATCAGCATTAACCCTTTCAATTCAACACTGATTTCCTTTAGGATTGACTGGTTTGATGTGCAGTTGAAGGGACTCTCAAGAGTCTTCTCCAGCACTACAATTCAAAAGAATCAATTCTTTGATGTTCAATGTTCTTTATGGTCCAACTCTCACACCCATATATGACTACTGGAAAAGTCATAGTTTTGACTATATGGACCCTTGTTGGCAAAGTGATGTCTCTGCTTTTTAATATGCTGTCTGAGTTTGTTATAGATTTTCTTCCAATGAGCAAGTGTCTTTTAATTTCATGACTGCAGTCACCATCCACAGTGATTTTGGAGCCCACAAAAATAAAATCTGTCATACCTTCTACTTTTTCCCCTCCTATTTGCCATGAAGTAAGACCTGTATGCAGGTCAGGAAGCAACAGTTAGAATTGGATATGGAACAACAGACTGGTTCCAAATAAATAGGAAAAGGAGTACGTCAAGGCTATATATTGTCACCCTGCTTATTTAACTTATATGCAGAGTACATCATGAGAACCTCTGGGCTAGATGAAACACAAGCTGGAATCAAGATTGCTAGGAGAAATATCAATAACCTCAGATATGCAGATGAACATCACTCTTATGGCAGAAAGTGAAGAACTATAGAGCCTCTTAATGAAAGTGAAAGAAGGAGAGTGAAAAAGTTGGCTTTAAAGCTCAACTTTCAGAAAACGAAGATCATGGCAAATAGATGGGGAAACAGTGAAAACAGTGGCAGACTTTATTTTTCATCACTGCAGATGGTGATTGCAGCCATGAAATTAAAAGACGCTTACACCTTGGAAGGAAAGTTATGACCAACCTAGACAGCATATTAAAAAGCAGAGACATTACTTTGTCAACAAAGGTCCATCTAGTCAAGGCTATGGTTTTTCCAGTAGTCATTTATGGATGTGAGAATTGGACTATAATGAAAGCTGAGCGCTAAGGAATTGATGCTTATGAACTGTGGTGTTGGAGAAGACTCTTGAGAGTCCCTTGGACTGCAAGGAGATCCAACTAGTCCATCCTAAAGGAGATCAGTCCTGGGTGTTCATTGGAAGGACTGATGTTGAAGCTGAAACTCCAATACTTTGGCCACCTGATGCAAAGAGCTGACTCATTTGAAAAGACCCTGCTGCTGGGAAACATTGAGGGCAGGAGGAGAAGAGGATGACAGAGGATGAGATGGTTAGATGGCATCACTGACTCAATGGACATGAGTTTGAGTAAACTCTGGGAGTTGGTGATGGACAGGGAGGCCTGGCATGCTGGAGTTCATGGGGTTGCAAAGAGTTGGAAATGACTGAGTGACTGAGCTGAACTGAAATGATGTGAAGCTTCCTTTGTAGTACAGGTGGTAAAGAATACGCCTGCAATGTGGAAGACCTGGCTTTGACCCCTGGGTCAGGAAGATCCCATGGAGAAGGAAATGGCAACCCATTCCAGTATTCTTGTCAGGGAAATCCCATGAACAGAAGAGCTAGTGGGCCCCAGTCCATAGGGTCACAAAGAGTGGGATATGACTAAGCAACTAACAATGGGATTGGAAGCCATGATCTTAGTTTTTGAATATTGAATTTCAAGCCAGTTTTTTCACTCTGTCTTTTACTTTCATCATAATGGTGAGGGGGGCAATTAAGAGACTATACTGAGTGGTCTTGGAAACAGACAAGTGATTAAGTAAAGACGGTAACAGTGGGAATTGTGAGAAAGAAACAGATTTGACATACATTTAAGATGTAAAATGGGCAGGATTTGGTGATTTTATGTATATTGGAGTTAAAGAAAGGATCGATTTTTGCATTGTATGCCTGTGTGGGGCTTATTCCTATTTTTCAGCACTCAGTTGCAATATTTAACACATCCCAGTATAATAGCTGGGGATGCTATCCTTTGTAGGGTTCCTCATGTAATATAATATAAATACATGTTATATATTTTAAAGAATGCTGAAGTATAAAGTTTGTTTCTCTCCCAAACATTTATGGAGCACCTGCCATTTATGGGTTTGGGTTAGTTGTTCCAAATAGAGCAATGCACAAGATAGTCCCTGATTTCAAGGGTTTTAAAATCTAGTCAATATATAAGGATAAACAGAAATCAAATCACAAAGTGAGATATGTTCATAGCAGAAACACTTAAGATGTATAAACATATAACAGAGAAAGGATCAATTAATTCTCTTTGTCTACAGGATATCAGGAATCTTTCTCAGAATAAATGACATCAGAAATGCCTTTTTAAAGGTGAAAAGGACTCTGGTTGATGGGAACAACAGTGGGAGGAAGGAATATTTTGGGTAGAGAAATGTACCCATCATTTTGTCACAGTAACCAGCCTGATGCATTTGAAATTGACAGTTTGGCATTACCTGGGAATGCAATGGAAGGGAGATGGGTTGGTTGGAGGTATGGTTAGAGAGGTAGTGATAGTTATTCACACAAAATTCCTATATCCATTCCTCTGCACAACAGTTCACTTATCTAAAGGTTTTAAGATAAAATAATATTTTTAAATTGTGGAAAGAAAAATAGTGCATTTGGATAACAGTTGGAAGAATTAGACCCAAAAAGTAAAGATTGGAGGCACAGGGACAACCAAGATCAGATTTCACCTCCACCTCCAAGTGAATTCATTTCCTCATAAGGGGTCACTCATCAAATTCCAACCAGTTAAGGCAAATATTTATCAAGATTGACTAGCACTTGAATGAGTCCTTGGTTCAAGATAAACATTCATTTTCAGTCCCTTAATACCAATACTGATTATTTTCTCTCACGTCTTGACTCTTTTCCTCCAGCACAATTCCAACCTTGTCCAACTGTGATGCTGACACTGCACTTATTTTCTGCTGTCTGCTCTTTTTCCACTTGAGAGATTCCCAAAGGATCTATTATGCTCCTTAAGTAACTGTCGAGGTCTCTACCACGAAATTCAATGACAGCTTTTTAGGTATAATTTTGTGAAAGAATTGATGTGTTGAAATCTTTTACTATTTGTGTCTCTTATAGCAATGGCTGATATATTATCATGTTCATCAAACCTTTCGTACTATACTAACCTTGCAGAATGATTTGCCATGCTTTGCTTGGCTTCTTGCATAAATATTTCCACAATATAACCATCATAAGCATAGCTAAAAGTTCCTAAATTCTACTTACTAGGACTTCTAGTTATGTTCACAGAGTTATTTCTGAGTAGAACTATAACTTGCAGTTTACATCCTGGCAACAAAAAATTTGTAAGAAAACTGCTAGGAGACGATTATAGTGCTCATAAAAAATGTCATATTTCTTGGAAGTTTCATGTCTATATTTAATGATGAATATTCTTTGGATTCTCTTTAAGAATAAGATACATTTTTATTTATTTGAACTATCCAGTCAAATCTGACCTGCCTGAAGACCAAGGGATTGTTATATTTGGTTATAAGATATTTCTCAGAAATTGTAATTTGAAAACAGAATTTCATGTGTGAATGTATATAAACAGTATTTCTAGTAAAGTACAGAAATATCAATCCATAAAAAATGTGGCCTGTAAGACTATTTTTAAAAGAATAAAGGTAGACCTCACATCATCTTTCAATTGGCCTAAATCTAATTGCTGTTCACTAAGTTGGCAAATGATCCTTTTAAGACTGTCTTTCTGAAAACCCTCTAAGTGGTAAGTCAAGTTGGTATAGTAATATGCGTGTCCTTCATTTGTACTCCATTGTTTCCTTCAAATGAAATGGTCTCCTTTATTCAGATGTTACTATGTTTCAAGGAATTCCTCAAGCCATATTCTTGATCTTAACTCTTCCCTAATCATAAATCAGTCTCTATGAATCTTCTTATTCTCTAAGAATTTACAATTGTAATTTGTGCCATTAGTTAGGGCTTCCTGGGTGGCCTTCAGCAGTAAAGAATCTTCCTGCGGTGCAGGAGAGGTGAGCTGGATTTCTGGGTTGGAAAGATACCCTGAAGGAGGTATGGAAATCCACAGAGTATTCTTGCCTGGGGAATCCCAGGGACAGAGGAGTTTGATGGGGCTATAGTCCATAGGGTCGCAAAGAGTTGGACATAACTGAAGTGACTTCACCTCAGTTGTGTCTGACTCTTTGTCACTCTATGGACTGTACCAGGCTCCTCTGTTCCTGGGATTCTCCAAGCAAGAATACTGGAGTGGGTTACCATGCACTCTTCCAGGGGATCATTCCCACCCTTGAATCCATGTCTCTTTTGTTGCCTGAATAGGCAGACAAATTCTTTACCACTAGTGCCATGTGGGAAACCCGGAGCTCGCGCACACGTGCCCTACAATCGCTTCACTGTATTGGGCTTGTCAAAAAATTGGTTCAGATTTTTCCATAGCATCTTACAGAAAAATCCAAATAACATTGGGCCAACCCAATATAATGCTTTACAATATCCCTTGATTATTTTTATGTTAGTCTTTGCCCAGTGAGAATGTAAACTTTTCTGTGACTCTCATACTCTTGAAGACTGTTAGTTACTTAAACACTTATTTCAACAAGTGTTCCATGTCCAGAAGGACCACTTATTCATGAATTCATCCAATAAATTGTACTTAACTTCTACAATGTGCCATACATGTGTTATGCAATAGAGATGTATCAGTGAACAAGACAATAATAAAAAGTTAGAACATCACTGAACTTTTTAGTTAGGGTAATCCAAAAAATATATAGGGCTTCCCTGGTAGCTCAACTGGTAAAGAATCCACCTGCAATGCAGGAGACCCCAGTTCAATTCTTTGGTCAGGAAGATCTGCTGGAGAAGGGATAGGCTACCCACTCCAGTATTCTTGGGCTTCCCTGTGGCTCAAACAGTAAAGAATCCACCTGCAATTCAGAATAACTGGGTTCAGTCTCTGGGTTTGGAAGGTCCCCTGGAGGAGGGCATGGCAACCAACCCACTCCAGTATTCTTGCCTGGAAAATCCCCATGGACAAAGGAGCATAGCAGGCTATGGTCCATGGGGTGGTAAAGAATTGGACATGACTGAGCAACTAAGCAGAGCACAGATAATACATAAACAAGTTAAAATACATTGTGTCAGTTACTCATAAAGACTATTAAGAAAATCAAATCAGGAAGGACATTGGGATAATACCATTTACTCTGAAGTGCACAATACTGTAATTTTAACTATGGGCATGATGTTGAATGGTGAATCTCTAGAAGTTATTTACCCAGCACAAATGAAACTTTATACCCACTGAATAACAACTCTTATTTGTCATGGCTGGATTTAGTTATTATTTCTTGGAGTGCTTTATCTAACTACACTGACAGGATTATGTCCTACTAGTATGCATGTCCTTCACTTCCAATGTATCTTTAACTCAATTTATACTTAATCACTGATAATTAGTTCAGTTCTGTTCAGTTCAGTTACTCAGTCGTGTCCGACTCTTTTCGACCCGATGGACTGCAGCATGCCAGGTCTCCCTGTCCATCACAAACTCCTGGAGTTTACTCAGACTCATGCCCATTGAGTAATGCCATCCAACCATCTCATCCTCTGTCATTCCCTTCTCCTCTTGCCCTCAATCTTTCCCAGCATTAGCGTCTTTTCAAATGAGTCAGTTCTTCACATCAGGTGGCCAAAGTATTGGAGTTTCAGATTCAGCATCAGTCTTTCCAATGAATATTCAGGAATGAATTCCTTTACGATGGACTGGTTGGATCTCCTTGCAGTCAAAGAGACTCTCAATAGTCTTCTCCAACAACACAGTTCAAAAACATCAATTTTTTGGCACTCAAATTTCTTTATAGTTCAACTCTCACATCCATACATGACTACTGGAAAAACCATAGCTTTGACTAGATGTACCTTTGTTGGCAAAGTAATGTCTCTGCTTTTTAATATGCTGTCTAGCTTGGTCATAACTATTCTTCCAAAGAGCAAGCATCTTTTAATTTCATGGCTGCACTCACCATCTGCAGTGATTTTGGAGCCCAGAAAAATAAAATTCTGCCACTGTTTCCATTGTTTCCCCATCTAATTGCCATGAAGTGATTGGACCAGATGCCATGCCCTTAGTTTTCTGAATGTTGAGTTTTAAGCCAACTTTTTCACTCTCCTCTTTCACTTTCATCAAGAGGCTCTTTAGTTCTTCTTCACTTTCTGCCACAAGGGTGGTGTCATCTGCATATCTGAGGGTATTGATATTTCTCCTGGCAATCTTGATTCCATCTTGTGCTTCCTCCAGCCCAGTGTTTCTCATGATGTACTCTGCATAGCAGTAAAATAAGCAGGGTGACAATATACAGTCTTGACGTACTCCTTTTCCTTTTTGGAACCAGTCTGTTGTCCCATGTCCAGTTCTAACTGTTGCATCCTGACCTGCATACAGATTACTTAGGAGGCAGGTCACGTGGTCTGGTATTTTCATCTCTTAGAGAGTTTTCCACAGATTGTTGTGATCCAACAGTCAAAGGCTTTGACATAGTCAGTAAAGCAGAAACAGATGTTTTTCTGGAATTCTCTTGCTTTTTCTATGATTGAACGGATATTGGCAATTTTATCTCTGGTTCCTCTGCCTTTTCTAAATCCAGCTTGAGCATCTGGAAGTTCACAGTTCACATACTACTGAAGCCTTGCTTGGAGAATTTTGAGCATTACTTTACTAGCGTGTGAGATGAGTGCAACTGTGAGGTAGTTTGAGCATTCTTTGGCATTGCCTTTCTCTGAGATTAGAATGAAAACTGACCTTGTCCAGTCCTGTGGTCTAGCTCAACTGGAATTCCACTAGCTTTGTTTGTAGTGATGCTCTCTAAGGCCCACTTGACCTCATATTCCAGGATGTCTGGTTCTAGGTTGGTGATAACACCATCATGGTTATCTGGATTATGAAGATCTTTTTTGTATAGTTCTTCTGTGTATTCTTGCCACCTTTTCTTAATATCTTCTGCTTCTGTTAGGTCCATACCATTTCTGTCCTTTATTGTTCCCATCTTTGCATGAAATATTCCCTTGGCATCTCTCATTTTCTTGAAGAGATCTCTAGTCTTTCCCATTCTATTGTCTTCCTCTATTTCTTTGCATTCATCACTGAGGAAGGCTTTCTTATCTCTCCTTGCTATTCTTTTGGAACTTTGCACTGAAAAGGGTGTATCTTTTCTTTTAATTATTTATTTAATATCTAATGCATGTTCTAGAATGTAAGTTTCATGAAAGCAAGGATCTGTTTTGTTCATGTCTATTTCTTTGGCCCCAATAATAATGCCTTAAGTTAACAAAGCAATACATACGTATACACATAAAGTTTAACCAACTAGTTTAATGACAGAGGAGTCCTGTTTTATATCCTCATAATGCCTAGACATAATCTTTTTGGACTGATCCTTGCTTTATTCTAATAAAATGGAGGGCCATGTTCATTTGCAAGAAAATGAGGATTTAATGAACATATGAGACACGGGAGACTCCCAAAAACATTAAGAAGAAAAAATCATCAACATGAATATCAACAGATATAAAGTTTGGCCAAAATTATAACAAATACTACTGAACGATTATTATTCACCAAGTATTGCTTTAAACATCTGAGGTACGTCAATGACCAAAACAGAGTAATATCCCTCCTGTCACATAATGTATTTTATGTTTCGGAGCAAGAGAAGGAAGAGAAAACCATAAAAAATAAGTAAATTACATGTATTGAGAAGATGGTCACTGCTATGGGGGAAAAAAGAGCAGAGATAGGGAGATTGGATGTTCCAATCCCAAAAAGGGTGAATGGGTAGGCCTTATTGAGTGGGTGATATCTGAAACATGTTGGAAACACTTTTACTCAAAGAATGAGGAAAATATACAATGTAAAGTCACTAAAATAATCTCAGAAAGGTTAAATCACATATCTGAATGCAAGAAAATAAGGCCTGAGTGAGTCAGGGACATTAGTAAGAGGAGGGGAGAGAAGTTTTCTGTCTTCACTTTTATAATTCAGGATTTAGGTTTTCAACAAACATTAAGTTAGAGATGCAACAAAATCAAGGAGAAGGTGTTATATCATTTTCTGAGCGAAAACATTACAGCATATTTTCAGTTAAAAATTCAAGTTAGTTAGAGATGAACTGAAAATCTTACCATTTTTACTGATGTCGAGTTCTTTAAGGTTTACTAAACTAGCGATAGTGGTTGGCAGATTTGAAAGGTCATTGTCGGGAATACTTAGCTTTTTTAGAGCTTGACAGTTGAACAATTGCTGTGAAAAGAAAATAATAATTAGTGAGATCTTAATTTGGTTAAATCCATTTATACATAAACTTAGTAGCAACATTCAATTCACCATCTTTACCCATGTGGTAGTAAAAGGGCCAGTACAAAAGTCTCACTTTCTTCGACACCCTTCCACAGAATCCTCTGGATTCTTTTCAGAACTTTTTCAGATTCCATCTGCATATTAGTCCCTCCCTATTCTCTGCTACCCAGATTTACCACCCAAGGTGTTCAACATTTCCCCCTTCAGTTTAACATTAATGTTTAATTTGCCAGTAAACCAATTGATTTCTTTTCTTTGAAATAATTTCTCGAGTAGCCACTTCCTTTTTATCCCCACAGCTACCAGGACTACCTCAATTCTCTTTCACCACAACCACAAATTACTTCCATTTAATCATGTCAAACAGCTGTTCATCAGACATGCAAGAAAATGCAATACAGTTGAATACATGCGTTCACATTTCTTTTGTGTACCCCCCCACTGCTTCATAAATATCTAGCAAATGAAACAGTAAATCTCTGATATTTAATGAAAAATGACCACTAGTAGTTGGTTCATTTCTGCCACTAATCCAAAAGTACTAGATGGGGACGAGTCAAGTGGAAATGCAATGGTTCTCAAATCCAGCATGGTTTTAATCACTGGTGGGTGGAGGTGCTCGTTAAAATGTGGGTCCTTGGGCTTTGCCCAATGAAATACTGATATGATGGGTCTGGGGTAAAGATAAAAATTGTCGTTTTTAATAAGTCAGTTCCAAGTTATTCACTTGTTAGTTAATTAATTAGTTCTCAACTTCCAAGTTAGTCGCTCAGTCATGCTTGACTCTGCAACTCCATGGACCGTAACCTGCCGGGGATTTCCCAGGCAAGAATACTGGAATGGGTAGCCAGTCGCTTTTCCAGGGGATCTTCCTTACCCAGGGACTGAACCTGAGTTGCCTGCAATGCAAGTAGATTCTTTATCATATGAGCCACCAGGGAAACCCAATAAATAATAGTGATCTGGTTATTTTTTATGTATATGTTTCCAGTACCACGTTTCTGGAAATAATGCAGTTAGACTTTTTTCACTATGTCCATCTCACCTTGACTACTCAAGATTTGAACAGCTGGGACTGAATTTCTTATTCATCTCTGAAAGAATTATCTTAATGAGATCTTTTCTGTTTAACATTTCTAATTCTGTTTTGCTGAATTTCCACAGATGAAGTCTCTGGTATCCATGACTATGCAATTGGGAAACAGCACATTTAACTATTACTTGTTCTCACACATAATTCATAATTTATATAGTACATGGTTGTTATTTCTTAACTCAGTTTTTTAAAAAAAATAGATTGTGTTAGTTATTATTTAGGATAAACATGTTTCTCATTTTTGACTCTGTATAAAGCTCATTTGCAATACCTTATGTAGTACTAGAATTTCAATATTCTTCATAGAAATGTTGTTACTTACTTTTATAAAATCTAAAAAAGAAAACTTCAATGGACAGTTTCTACTAACTACTAATTTTCCCTCAAAATATAGGGGAAAAAAGTGTCTACACTCATGGCCAAAGTTAACTTAAATTTTTGTCCAGTCTCTATCATTCTATTAAGACCATTGTACTACATGTAATGTGGTTAGTTATAGCTGCATATATATATATATATATATATATTAAATCAATCCTATCAACCTTGGTTGATACTGGTCAGATGTATTAGTTACTCCTTAGTATATTATAACCATTTCATGCAAAATTCAGATAAATTATTTTCAAAACATTCTTTTTTTTCAATCTGTAAATTCAAGTCTTATTTTCTCAACTAAATTCTCAGCTTATCTCAAGAATTAATAGAGGCTACATCCTTCCTCAATGTTAAATGAAGCCACATCAGGAAGAAAAGGTTTGGGAATTTCTGAACACCCTATTACATAAGAGATCCAAGATAGTTATAGTACAGTGTTTAAGATCATGGCATTGGAATCAGACTGATGTGGATTCAATCCCAACTTATCTACTTACTAGCTGTATGATTCTTGGGAAAGTTACCTGACATCTCTGAACTCTATCCATTTCCTCATCTGTAAAATGGGCATAATAACATTACCTTACTTGAAGGATTGTTGAGAGAATTAAATGAGTTACTTTGTATGTGTGTGCGTGTTTAGTCACTTCAGTCATGCCCAACTCTTTGCCACCCTTTGGACTGTAGCATGCCAACCTCTTCTGTCCATGGGATTCTCCAGGCAAGAATACTGGAGTGGGTTGTAATGCCCTCCTCCAGGTGATCTTCCTTACCCAGGGATCGAATGTGCATCTCTTATGTCTCCTGCATTGGCAGGCAGGTTCTTTACCTCTAATGCCTATCATCAATTTTAAGTCTTGCACTTTTTCACATATTAACATCTTGATATCTGGAATTCATCTCCCAATCTAGATTGTTATATTTTTAAAGCAGTGTTTTTTCCCTTCGTGGTACTATGATAATGGTAATACTGTGTCTTATAATCAACAACCTTGGATTTGAGAAAATGAATTACTTGTAAAAATGTAAAACTATATTTGGCATATAGTAAGAGCTTGATAACTGTTAGTCTTTAGTAATATTTACATGTTAATCCAGAAATATATATATATATATACTTGCATAATAATCTATTCCTTACTTTTCTAGATGATGATGTCTCTGAAGGCAGGAGTCATGTCTGATTTATCTTGTTGTCAATTTATTTCACCTTTGTGTATAACAAACTGACTGACATAGTGTCCTACACATACTGCATGCTGAATAAACATATTTGAAAGTATACTTAGATAAGTGAAGTGAAAATGAGGAAAGTGCTAAGTTCCAGCTTAAGTGGTACTTCACTGGTTTGGAAGTTTCAGATAGACAAACAATCTCAATGGAATCTAAATTTAATAAACAAAGCAGTGAACTCTTGAATATGAGTCATAATATCTATAAGGTGGCAAAGAAATTAAGGCATCTTAATGATTCTTTTGAATATTCAAACTCTGAATGAAAATGATTAAAGAATTATCATAAATTCTTCAATATAGTATACAAAAATAGCAATTATAATTAATAGTTAATTAAAGTAAAACTCTTAATGATTATGGTTATTCTGCCTTTAATTTACTAATGATATTTCCCATTTCAAAAAATTGTTTTGAGTCTTAAAATATTTGAGTACTAAAGTGTTCTTTTTCTTGGACTGAAGGAAGCAATTTAACTCTGACAGAAACTGGTTTGAGAGGACTATACAATTTAAATTACTGATTCCAAAAAGAAATCGTTAGGTGTTTGTAAGGGAGCTGATACAAAAGAGAAAGGCCTAACTGCTGAAAATAAAACCTATTTGGGACCAAAAATTCACAATGAAAAAGTGTTATTCATTAATTTATGGAAAACCATTCATTGATACCTGCCACAAAACTGAACAATATGCTAAGTGCAAGGGACATAAAATGAATAAGACACAGCAACTGAGCTCAGTAGATCAGCTTACAATATAATATTTAGATATTAAATACCATGTGAAAAGACTATGCTGAGGAAAATATCAGATGTAATGAAAACACACTGGTAGAATTCTGCTCAAATTCACATTGACAATGGTGATGAGGTTGACTCATGAAAGTATATCTGGAAGAGGTAATTTAAAAATGTGTATCACCTAAGAGCCAGCACAAGATAGCCAGATAAAGGCTAAAGAGGTATAACGTATTTGTAGTAGCTAAAGATACTCCAAATTCAAAGACTGTGTAACTCATACTAGTTTCAAATATATGCTTGCCACCATGAGGATGTTAGGATTGTGGAGGGAATTCTCTAAGTCTACAACATCTATATGCATTTAAAATATGTTTATTGAACACCTATTATATGGTATGATCTATATCAACACTGAGCATAAGGACATGAGATTCCCATCAATTCCCCTCAGCATGGTAGATTAAATATTCAAAGGAAAACTTTTTAGTGCAATAAATTACACACACACACACACACACACACAGACACATTCCTTTAATACATGGCTGAGCCCTGGCTGAAAAATGTTGGAATTTCTCAAATTCCAGAATAAAAGAAAATGTTACTACAGAGTTAAGTGGGTCTGTATTTAGCTTCTGCTCTGATGGAATCTGTTGGTCTCTGGTGGCTGAAGACTAAGGGTTGTTTTTTCTTTTTTTGCCAGTGGAAGATAGAAGACTGCTTGGGGTCTGAATAGAGGTTGGAGACTGGCTGAGACCACTCTATATACAGTTGGGTTCTCCTAAGGGTGATACCACAGTAAGGAAAGGAAAAAAGTGCGGCTTCTGCAAAAAGAGTCAGTGGTGAATATATGACTTTCTCAGTCTTGAGTGAGGTGAGAAGGAAGGAAGGGAGAGAGGAGGGGAGGAAAGAGGAAGGGAAGGAAGGAAGGCAAGAAGGGAAAAGAGAGAGGGAAAAGGGAGGAAGGAAGAAGACAATGAAGAAAAAAATAGAGAGAAAAAAATGACAGAGAGAAAAAAACAAAAACAAAATATCTACTTGTGAGATTAAAAAAATCAATGTAGGTCAAAATGGAAAAAAAGTATGGTAGTGGCATAAAAATAGATATGTAGATGAATGGAATAGAACTGAGCGCTCAGAAATGAACCCACTCATGTATGGTCAATTTGACAAGGGAGCCAAAAAGATGCAATGTGGAAAAAACAGGCTCTTCAATAAGTGGTGTTGGGAAAACTGGATAAGAGCAAGTGGAAGAATGAAACTGTACTCCTATCTTATACCAATCACAGAAATAACTCAAAATGAATCAGTGCCTTAAATATAAGACCTGAAACTAGAATTTCTCGAAGAAAGGATAGGGGGAAAGCTCCTTGACATTGGTATTGGCAAAGATTTTTTGTGTATGACACCAAAAGCACAGGCAACAAAAGCAAAAATAAACAAGTAGGACCACATGAAACCAAAAAGTTTGTGCAGAGAAAAGAAGTGATCAGCAGAAACAAAAAATACAGAATGGGAGAAAACATCTGCCAATCTTTATCCGAAATGGGGTTAGTATCCAAAATATACACAAAACTCATACAACTCAATAGTAAAAAATCTAACTAAAAATTGGCAAAATATTTGAATATACACTCTTCCAAAGAAAACATACAGATGGCCAACAGGTACATGAAAAGAAGCTTGTCATTACCAGTCATCAGGGAAATGCAAATCAAAACCACAATGAGATAAGAACTCACACTTTTTATCATTAAAAAGACAAGATACAACAAGTGATGGCAAAGATGTAGAGAAAAGGGAAACTGTGTACCTTGTTGGTGGGAATGTAAATTGGCAGAGTCATCACAAAAACCAGCATGGAAGACCCCCAAGATATTAAAAACAGAACTACCATATGATACAGTAATCACATTTCTGGGTATATATACACTATCTTGAAGATGTGTTTGCACCCCCATGTTCCCTGTAGACAAGACATAGAAAAACCTGTGTTATAAGCAAATGAATGGATAAAGATATGAGATCTATACGCACACACATATACAATATGTGCTACAGAATCCGTGATTGGTTGAATCCTCACATATGGAACCACGGATCTGGAGAGCCAACTATGGAACTTGAGCATCCACAGATTTTGGTATCTGTGGCAAGTCTGAAACCAATCCCACATAGATACCAAGGGAGGACAATATACAGATTTACAACTGTGTGGGTGTCTGAAGCCATCATTCCTATGTTGTTCAAGAGTCAACTGTATACACAATAGAATATTATTCATCTATAAAAAAGATAAAGTCCCATCTTTTGTGAAAAAAATGGATGGAACTTGAAGGTATTATGCAAAGTGAAATAAGTCAGGCAGAGAAAGATAAATATTTTCTGTATGATTTCACTTGTATGTGGGATTTAAAAAAGTTGAACTCACAGAAATAGAGAGAAGAATGGTGGGGTAAATGGGAAGATGTTGGTTAGCGGGTGCAAATATTATTTTTGGATGAAAATGAAAGAGTTAAATAAGCATGCAGCTTAAAAAGACAGAAAAATATTAACAGAATGTAGTACCAGTATCAGTTCAGTCACTCAGTCAAGTCCAACTCAGTAGGATATAAACAAGCAAGTCCCTCAAGACCCACAGTGGTCTATGAGGCAGGAAACAAGCCCCAGACTGGGAGCCCCTCAAACAGAGGAACTACATCATTTCCAGGTCATTGCATGCATCTTATAATGGTCTTTATCTTTTTATTCTTATTTTACCATGAAATCTATATGCACAGGAATGTATGTAATACATATTTTTTCAATTACAATGATAAAGAGCCATATGCCTCAAGCCAGTTTAAGAAAGCTACTTTATTCTCCTCCAAACCATGTCCCTTGTCACCTACCTGATCCACCAAAAGTAACCAATTCCTCATTCTCTCTCCTTTTACCACAGGTCTAGTAATCCTAAACATAGGTACTGTTAAGATTTGTCTGTGAATCTTTATACTAGTAATCCTAAACTTATATACTGCTTAGATTTGTCTGTTAATCTTTATGTAAATGAAATAATGGGGGTATGCTCTCTTCTTCAGCTTGATCTTTTCATTCAATACTGTGTTTTAACATTATTCCATGTTAATGTATATAATCCATTAATTCATCTTTACTACTTTATGCTTCATTAACACAATCTTCTATATATTCTACTGTTCATAGACTTTTGAGTTATTTCCAGTTTTTTGAACAATGTTGGCAAGTGTGTATATATATCTCCTAGTGCACATATACAAATGTTTCTCTGAGGCGGCAGGCATACATTCTCATTTACTAATAATAGAACTTTGTTTTTCCAATGTGACTGTAACAATTTAAAGTCCTATTAACATGGATAAGAATTCTCATTTCCTCACATTATTTTCAAAATTTGACATTTTCAGACTATTTCTTCCAATATGTGGTATGTAAAATGGTAACACATTTTATCTATTACTAAAAAACCTGAACACTGTTTCGTGTTTTATTCATTTAAAAGAGTTCATCATATATTCTGAATATGAATTTTTGACAGTTCTCTCAATATATGGCTCATTATTCCATTCTTTTTATGGTGGTTTTTGATAAAAAGACATTTACAATAGTCAAATTTATCTCTCAGTTTTAGTGTGTGCAGATGGTCTCCTATTTTTTTCCCTCCTCAAAGTTTTAATGCTTTGATTTGACTCATTTGGGATTTATTTTTGAGAATGATGTGAAGTAAGGATCCATTCTTTTCTCTTTATAGATGACCAGTTGTTCCATTTTAAAAATAGGGCATTATTTTTTCCACTGATTTGCAACACAAATTATGTTGGAGCTCCAACCGAGCTTCAGATTTTCTATCCATAGTCCACTGGTCTATTTGTCTATCTCTCATTCTAGCTTGGTGATCGGAACTCTATGACTCTGACTTGTGCTTATGCTAGAGAAGAATGGGGAAGGGATAGAGAGAATTTCTAGAGAAGAAAGAAACAGTACATCCAAGCTTTGAGAGAGAAGAGGTTCTGTGAGCAGAAGGCAGAAGTGGGGGTGGATTGGGAAGAGCAGGGCAGTTCAGGAAGCTGTGATAATAGAAGGAAAGGCCTAGAAACATGTTAAGAATGGCAAAAAATGAAAAGTGACTCTTTTCTAAGCTTGTGGAGGTGGATAGGAAATGCAGATTTTAATCAGAACATGAAATGCTCCATGGTGACCTAAATGGAAAGGAAATTCAAAAAAGAGGGACTATAATAGTATGTATGTGTGTATATATATATATACACATAGATATATGTATACCTATGACTGATTCACTTTTCTATACAGCAGAAAATAATACAACACTGTAAAGCAGTTCACTTCAGTCGCTCAGTCGTATCCGACTCTTTGCGACCCCATGGACTGCAGTACCCTTGTCTTCCCTGTCCATCACGAACTCCCGGAGCTGTACTCCAATAAAAATTGAAACAAGTTAATTATCATATGTCTAATCAATCGCCAGCCCAGGATTGATGCTCGGGGCTGGTGCAGCGAGATTTCCCAGGGGGGAGGGAGGAGGGAGGGGGGTTCTGGAGGGGAAGCATATGTAAACCCATGGTGATATCATGACATTGTATGGCAAAAACAATAAGAAAAAATAAATTAAAAAAAAAAGCAGTCAGGGCTTTATCCCACAGGAGGTGTTCAGATGGGGATGCTTAATCATTTTTGAGTCAACCTTACTGATACTCTCTCTAGAAACACACACACACACATCCACATCCACACAAACACACACATTTGCAGCCAATTTCAAGAAGCCTGCAAACCACCAGAAGCCCATGCATGGCTTTATGGACCAGGCTAAGGACCTCTGTGATAGGTCATGCCATGCTACTTCTGAAAAAGCAAATGTGAGCAAGTCCGTCTCCTGCCTGTACTGTACTAAGTGGCTCTCTCCTCTCTTGTGCCAGTCCAAGGTTCTCGACACAGCTTTCAATGCCCTTTACCTCTCCAGAGTCTCATCTTGTCATTCCTCGTCTCTTGTTTCTTTCTCGTACCTTCCCTCCTGCTATCCTGTGGGAGCACATCTTCAGCTACTCTGAGCAGTGTCAGATTCTGTTTTCACCTGCTCTCCTTTACTTCTGTAAATGCCGGGTCTCCAGCTGAAGCTTTCTTCCACCCCACCCTCCCCACCTCCCCTCAACCCTCTTCTTCAAGCTCAGGCCCTCTCATCTTCCTGGTTACAGCTTACGACTGGTTTACATGCTCTATTTGTGGATACTTTCACAACATTCTGTATTAATCTCTACTGAAGCCTGGATGCCCCTGTTTTGGGATTACTAGACCATAAGCTTCTTTGGTTTCTGCAGCATCTGCAGTGTATAATGCAATGCCTGACACACAGTATTTTCTCAGTAAATAGTTCTTTCATGAATATTCTGAGGCAGGGGAGTGGGTGGCAAATAATAAGATAGTGCCATTTTTTGAGTGCTTGTTATATAGGTGCAAGGTGTTAATCTGGATTTTAAAGTATATGAATCTCTTTCTTGCAACAACGTTGCGAGCAAGGTGTTATTACCCCGGCTTTGTAGATGAGAAAATTTAGGAGATTAACTTTTACCAGGTTGTATATATAGGAAGTGCCAGAACCAGCATTCAAGTTCAGTTTCGTCTGGCGCAAAGCTACTTCTCCTGCAGCATATTGTTCCCTCTGTACCATCAGATCTGTGCAAGGGAAAGACAATAATGATAACTGACAGCCTTGGCTGTCTGGGAGGGGAGAGTGAATGAACGAGGGGGAACCTCCAGCCCACCATAATGACCCTACAGGGGTTAGGGAAGAAGCCTTGGACTCAATGACTATCTTTTGACAGCAAGGACCTGCATCTGAGTAAATCTGAGTACATTTTATAGTGCTTTGTGAACCCTGAACTGCTACATAAATGCAACACACTATAATTTGGATTAACATTTTATTATCACCTGTGTGCTCAGGCCTGAAAAATTAAGGGCACAGTGACAGCATCATGAATATGAATGGTTAGGTCTCAAAACGAAATTCCTTAGAAAGAATAAGGTGTTTTATTTTTTTCTACTACAGATGTTAAAAGCATGAGTTGCCAGTGAATTGTGAAAAGATAAACCCTTTTCCTGAGAAGTTTGATGTAAGGTAACTGATGTACAATGAGAGTGTTATTAATGCCCTATGTTGGCACAAGTGGATTCCATCAGGGAAAAGAAATGATTGTCTAATAAGTTGCTGTTACTGAATGGCTAGTTTCTTAGACGTACTTGCTTTGACTCCCCTTGGGAGTGTTCAGGCTGCAGCATTTCCAAACTCATTAAGAGTTTGGAAATGAAATCTGTTTCAAATAAATAATTATTTTGTGCACATTACAATAAAATGCTTTTAAAATTATTTAGTTTAACAGGTGCTAATAATTATATTTAGTTAGAAAAGAGCCAATTCAAAATTATTAGAATAAAAATCATTCTAATGTAGGCACTTGGTGAAATTGTAGGCTTCCAATTACGACATTCATTGACTTCTTTCTTTACTTTCTCCCTCCCTCCTCTTTCCTTCCTCCCCTCTCTCCTTCCTTTTTATCCTTCCCATTTCCCTTCCTTCCAGACTGCTGATATTCAACGAGCATCTCTTGAACATCTGTATGTGTGTGTGTGTGTGTGTGTGTTAGTCATTCAGCCGTGTCCAACTTTTTGTCACCCCATGGACTATAGCCCACCAGGCTCCTCTATCCATGGAATTCTCTGGAAAACAATACTGGAGTGGGTAGCCATGCCCTCCTCCAGAGGATCTTCCTGATCTCCTGCATTCAGTTGGATTCCTAACCATCTGAGCCACCAGGGAAGCCCTCTTGAACATCAACTCAATGACAAACACAATGTCAGACCCAAAGAGGAATAACAAAGTATCCCTTTCCTCAAGTATACAGTCAACTGTGTGTGTGAAAGCTGCTCAGTCATGTCTGACTCTTTGCAACCCCACTGACTGTAGCCCACCAGGATCCTCTGTCCATGGGATTCTCCAGGTAAAATATTGGAGTGGGTAGCCATTCCCTTCTCCAAGGGATCTTCCTGACTCAGGGACTAAAATGGGT
Organism: Antilocapra americana; assembly: GCA_007570785.1. Taxonomy (NCBI): domain Eukaryota; kingdom Metazoa; phylum Chordata; class Mammalia; order Artiodactyla; family Antilocapridae; genus Antilocapra; species Antilocapra americana. The sequence continues at coordinate 7,534,533 of ML661344.1, read as the reverse complement.
CTCTGCATTGTGGGCAAATTCTTAACTATCTGAGCCACCAGGGAAGCCCATACAGTCAACTAGTGGTTATAAAAACACACAAAAAATAAAATGCAGTGTAGTAAAAACAGATGGGGCTTCTCTGGTGGCTCAGTCAGTAAAGAACCTGCCTGACAATGCAGGAGACACAATAGATGCTGGTTCCATCACTGGGTCAGGAAGATTCCCTGGAGAAGGAAATGGCAACCCACTCCAATATTCTTGCCTGGAAAATCCCACGGACAGAGGAGCCTGGCGGGCTTCAGTTCAAAGGGTTGCAAAGAGGCAGACATGGCTGAGAGACTAAACCACCCTAAAACAGATAAATACTACAACAGAACAAGGGCCTTGCAAAGCACATTTTATTCCAAGAGAAACATTCCTGGACTTTGCCCTTGTCCTGGAAAATATGGGATGCTTGGATTTATTTGTGTGCCTTTTTAAACGATTCTACACTAATCCCTCACATTACAATCCACCCCTTAGATGTTCATAATCAGGGTGGGACTAACTCAGATTTTTGTTTTTGAGAATCTGGCACCAGAGAAGCAGGTAGAAGGACAATGATAAAATATCTAGGTGAAAAATAAGGAGAGTTTTAGTTAAGGCACTATTAGGAAGAGTTAGGAGGGAGACACACTAGGTAGAGGACTCCTTAAGACTTGGTGCCAGTAATACACAGGCAGTCAAAGAAGCGGGGATTTTATGATCCAACAACACTTCAAGGTCTCTAGCAGCAATGGCGCTGGGGACTGGTATGAAAGGTATGGAGATGGCAAATGCTGGTAGTATCAAATAAGATTGAGGCTGTAGAGGAGGAGAAAACTTATAATCCCTTCCAGTACGTTTTAGCAATATTAGATGTATTGTACAGAAGCGCTCTTTTCTTTCCTGTGGAAAGACGGCCACTGCAATAAATACTCAGTCATTTTATCCTCAGGTCAGTTCAGTTCAGTCACTCAGTCGTGTCCGACTCTTTGTGACCCGATGGATTGCAGCATGCCAAGCTTCCCTGTGAATCACCAACTCCGGGAGTTGACTCAGACTCGTGTCCATCGATTTGGTAATACCATCCAACTATCTCATCCTCTGTCATCCCCTTCTTCTCCCGCCTTCAATCTTTCCCAGAATCAGGGTCTTTTCCAGTAACTCAGCTCTTTGCATCAGGTGGCCAAAGTATTGGAGCTTCAGCTATAACATCAGTCCTTTCAATGAATATTCAGGACTGATTTCCTTTACAATGGACTGGTTGGATATCCTTATAGTCCAAGGGACTCTCAAGAGTCTTCTCCAGCATCACAGTTCAAAAGCATCAATTGTTTGGCGCTCAGCTTTCTTTATAGTTCAACTCTCACATCCATACATGACTACTGGAAAAACCATAGCCTTGACTAGGTGGGCCTTTGTTGGCAAAATAATGTTTCCGCTTTTTAATATGTTGTCTAGGTTGGTCATAACATTTCTTCAAGGAGCAAGTGTCTTTAAATTTCATGGCTGTAGTCACCATCTGCAGTGATTTTGGAGCCCAAGAAAATAGTCTCTCACTGTTTCTATTGTTTCCCCATCTATTTGCCATGAAGTGATGGGACCAGATGCCATGATCTTAGTTTTCTGAATGTTGAGCTTTAAGCCAACTTTTTCACTCTCCTCTTTCACTTTCATCAACAGGCTCTTTAGTTCCTCTTCACTTCCTGCCATAAGGGGTGGTGTCATCTGCATATCTGAGGTTATTGATATTTCTCCCGGCAGTCTTGATTCCAGCTTGTGCTTCCTCCAGCCCAACATTTCTCATGATATACTCTGCATTTAAGTTTAACAAGGAGGGTGACAATATACAGCCTCGATGTACTCCTTTATCATTGTGGCTGTTTTTAAAATACAGATCTTTTCAGCAATACCTTTTCCAATTGTCGAATCATTTCTCCCTTTGGGACAACAGATTTATTTTAGCATTTGTCACTGTCTTAGAAGGAAAGGAATCTATCTCTTTTACTGGAATAAGAGCTGTCTGTTTAAATATATAAGATATAGAAGCTTGCTGTGGCCATTCTAATTGATAACAAACTTCACTAAGATTTTTTAAATGAACATATTCTTTAACTTACATTTCATGATTACTTTACTTGATGGTAGCAAGTTAATAGCAGCAAGAAACAAATAGGAAAAATGAAAAGTTGAATATAAAGATCACCACTTTAAATGTTCTTAATTTTGACCTAGCTTAACTGTTGTTAGGCATTTGGGGCAAATCCCTGTATCTCTACATTACTTAAGACAAGTGGAGTGTGTGTGTGTGTGGGGGGGGTTAGGTAAAGGGTGTGGGTGTGTGCATGAATTTTCTTTTGTTGCTTTTCAAATAACTTGTTTTGCTGTTTAGTCATGTTTGACTCTTTTGCGACCCCATGGACTATAGCCTGCCAGGCTCCTCTGTCCTTGGGATTTCCCAGGCAATTATACTGGGAGTGGCTTGCCATCTTCTCCAGAGGGTCTTCCTCACCCAGGGAATGAACCCATGTCTCTTGCATTGCAGGTGGATTCTTTACCTGTGAGCCACTGGAAAAACAACTATTGGTTGCTAAAATAAATTTGGTCAATGAACATTTATAAAAGTATTGGCTTTATCTCTAGAGATTAATCAATATGGTATGTGAACAACTGGGTTGAATGACATTAATTTTGACTTTCATATTAGTATAAGTTTGTATATATGTATACATGCACATACATATTAGTATAGGCTAGTTTACATATTTAAGCTAATTTTTTACTATCAATGCCTTAATCAGTTCTAGGTACTAAAAACTCAATCTGTATTGACTAGCTCTGCCTAGGCCAGTAAACCAGAGTGAAGGTGGCTCACAGTATATTGGAGTCTCTGTTTCACTTATAGTCATAATGGAAACAATATACATTTTGAAGGCAAATAGATTTGAATTCTGATTTCATGCATAAAAAGTCACATGCTATTGAGCAAATTTTATACATCTAAGGCTCATTTAAAAAACCCAACTAAATTGTATCCTAATCTTATCTTTAACAATGCATTTCTACCAAGCAGACTGCCTTGATCCTGCAACAGAGCAGGATTAGTTGTCTCTCTATTCTGGTTTTATATAATCTTGCAGACACATTTCTACAATCTACTTTTTTTTTTTTTGAAGTAAATATATTTAATAATTGCAATAACTATTGGACATGTGACACAGGATAATTCCCAGCTGGGAAAAACTCTTGTTATTTTTCCAACCTGTGCATTCTGAGAGGTAGTTTTTTTTTTCTTTTATTGTTTTTGCCATACAGTGTCATGATATCACCATGGGTTTACATATGCTCCCCCTCCAGAACCTCCCGCCCTCCTCCCTCTCCCCTGGGAAATCTCGATGCACCAGCCCCGAGCATCAATCCTGGGCTGGTGATTGATTAGACATATGATAATTAACTTGTTTCAATGCCCTTCTCCCATATCATCCCACCCTTACCCTCATCCACAGAGTCCACGAGTCTATTCTATACATCTGTGTTCCTTTTGCTGTCTCGCATGTTGAGTTCTCCTTACTGTCTTTCTAAATTCCATATATATGTGTTAATATACTGTATTGTTGTTTTTGCTTCTGGCTTACTTCACTCTGGATAATGGGCTCCAGTTTCGTCCATCTGAGTAGAATTGCTTCAAATGAATTTTTTTTTAATGCTGAGTCATATTACATTGTGTATATATACCACAGCTTTCTTATCCATTCGTCAGTTGATGGGCATCTAGGTTGCTTCCATGTCCTGGCTATTGTAAACAGTGCGGTGATGAACATCGGGGTACACGTGGCTCTTTCAATTCTGGTTTCCTCGGTGTATATGCCCAGCAGTGGGATTGCCGGGTCATATGGCAGGTCTATTTGCAGTTTTTTAAGGAATCTCCACACTGTTTTCCATAGTGGCTGTACTAGTTTGCATTCCCACCAACAGTGTAAGAGGGTTCCCTTTTCTCCACATCCTCTCCAGCATTTATTGCTTGTAGACTTTTGGATTACAGCCATTCTGACTGGTGTAAAGTGGTACCTCATTGTGGTTTTGATTTGCATTTCTCTGATAATGAGTGATGTTGAACATCTTTTCATGTGTTTGTTAGCCATTTTTATGTCTTCTTTGGAGAAATGTCTGTTAAGTTCTTTGGCCCACTTTTTAATTGGGTTGTTTATTTTTCTAGAATGGAGCTGCAGGAGTTGCTTGTATATTTTTGAGATTAATTGTTTGTCCGTTGCTTCATTGGCTATTATTTTCTCCCATTCTGAAGGCTGTCTTTTCACCTTGCTTATAGTTTCCTTTGTTGTGCAAAAGCTTTTAATTTTAATTAGGTCCCATTTGTTTATTCGTGTTTTTATTTCCAATATTACAATCTACTTTTGCAAAATCATAATTATTTATGTATCAAATATTCACTGAGATCCTAACTTTGAACCAAACATTGATTAAAGATTAAATAGACACAGTCTCATAATTTAGGGTATTTCTTCTTGAATCCTATTTGCCCAGAATAGAGTAGGCATTCAGTAAATACGTATTTAATGAACAACTACAACAAGTTTGGGTAAGTGTAATTGTAGAATTATACACATAATAAATAGATAGACACAGAGGAGAGTTAAATAACAATTCCAGCAAGTAAAGAATGAATTTTGTAGAAGAAGGACAACTGAGATGAATTCTGAAGTAGTATGTGAAGCAGAAGAAACAGGATGAGTTGAGAGGCAAGAAAGAGCTTTGTGAGTCAGGAACACTTCCTTTCAGAGCAGAAGGTATTGGAGAGGTAAGCTGTAGCTGGACCATGGGAGGACTCCTATTAGCATTTTATGCTTCGTTGTATAATTTTCCTCTCTAAGTTACAGAGCAAACAGGAAACATACTTAACCTTGGTGGCAGTCCTGTCATATTTACATTTGTATCTACCACTACCAGCTGTGTGAAAAATACATTGGGGAAAAAAGGAAAATCAGGTTTAAGATATATTAATTAAGGAGACTATATCGTTAGTCCACTGAGAGATCATGAGGGCCTGACAGAGGCTCTGTTGATAGGGTGAAGAGATTAAATTTGAGAAATATTTAGGTGGCAAAATTGGTAGGTCCTGGCCATTGATGTAATGCGGAAGGTGAATAAGTAGGAAAAGTAAAGGAGGACAGCATCCTGGCGTTGGGACTGAATGGACAGTCACCAGCTAGGAAAGATAATACAGACAGGAGACAGGTTTCAGGGGGGGAATCAGACTTGCTGAGTGTGAATATTCAGGTAAGCCCAGGAAGCACATATAAATCTGAGGACGGAGGGACAGGGCTTAGCTGGCACGAGAGATTTGTGAGTCTTCAGTGCGGTGTTGAAAACTTGAGGAGGGATGAATGGGAACACCTGGAGAAAATGGGAAGATCAAGAAGCTTCCTCCTCCTCTCCCCTAAAGTTGCTATTGAAAAAGTCACAAATGAAACTTCATAGCCCTGTTTAATGGATTATCTAGTCTTTGCCTCACTTCGCCTTCCTACTCCATTTGGCTTTGTCATCACTCCCCCCAGAAGCTTTCACTCTCTCAGTTTCTGTGACTCTTCTTCTAAACAAAGTTCCTGCTGTCAGCACCCGCCCCCGCCCCCTGCCGCGCTGGCCTTGGCCCCACTCCACTTCTGAGAGACAGTTTCTCTGCAGGTGGGTGGCAGTGTTTCACTGGCAATGAAGAAGCAGCCATCATTAATGTTAATGAGTAAATTCATGTGGTGAACGTATATTACAAGCTTTTTTGTGTAGTCAGTTCTTAATTATTTAGAACGAAGAAAGAGAACCTTTATTGATATTAAAGGCCACTGACAAAAAGAAAAGAGACAATTGAAAGCCATGGGAGTTATATTAAAAAAGAGAACAAACCTTTATCATCCAATCATCTGCTTAAAATTTAAAGAAAACAGAAAACTCGCTGGGAAATCATACAGCACAGACATGCATATACACATGCCAACATGAAAAATCAACAGCAAGGTTACATTGTTACCAGGAAATCAAGAAGCCACAAAAATGGTTATAAAGAGAGACAGACAGACAGACACAGAAAAAACGAGAGAGAACTGTTGATATTTTCTATAATCTCTAGTCAGTATTCAAATATTTATTGCTGTTTTGGGTTCATTTCAGAAACTGCAAACCATCTCTGAATAGAAAGAGTAAATATCTCAAGGATTTTGTTAAAAATTAATTTTCACATACATTTTGAAAGAACAGATTTTTCCAAAGATTTTCTTCCCTTTCATATCACTATTAATTTAGAAAAGAAAATAACTTCTTTTTTAAAAGTGGTACTATCATGTCTCATTTTATGAAACAAAGTCAGCTTTTTGCTCTTCTTTATGTTAGTGGAGCTAATAAATTTGCCACCGTTTGTTGAAGGTTTTATGCTTTGCCAGACCCCATACTCACACTTCACACATGTTACTTAAACATTGAAGAAAAATTACCACAAGATTGGTAGTTGACAGAAATAAGACATAGGTAAAACAGTTCAGCAAGGTAAATGGCATCTCCTACATGGAGGAGAAACAGATTGAAAACCTTTCCCAAACTTAAATCCACATGTGCCTGATTCTAAAGCTCTATAGCTTTCCACCACACCAGACATTTCACTCCTGCTCTTCATCTCAGCAACCAGAGGTTCTAATGAAATCTGGGAGCTGACCTTTGAAATTAAATAATGTGATCCAGCAGGTAAAAACTGGAGCTTATATTATCCATATCCTTTGCTTCTCTTCTTTCTCGTTATCACTCAGCACCCGAGGAGCTCCTCACTATCTATGGAGTCCAGTCAAGGACCCCTTTACCTTCCACCACAGCACCTCTAGCAACAGAATAGGGCCAACATGATATTTTTCTTTATAATTCAGATGATTTTTTTTTTGTTTTTGATTCCATAACATATTCTCTCTTAGAAATCTTTTAATTAATTTTCAACCTAGAAAAATGTACTGCATGCATGCAATGGTAGATACTAACAAATCTATACTAAATTTTGGAAGTAAATATTCACATAGTGATTTTTACATATGATAGGTCAGCTTTATGGAAGGTCAATCTCGTCATCATCACACAGACATAATGCCATGTTTCTATAACAAGCTGAGCATAGCTTGGCTTCCCAGAAGTCCCTGGTCAAGAATTGGATGATTAAATTGCTCCAAATCTCATAAATACTTTAGGGAAATTATTTCTCCAGAAATTTAGAGGATAAACATATAGAAGACCAAGCAAATAAAAATGAAGAAACTTTAGGCAAAAAAAAAAATTAATATTCTAGAGAAATAATCCTCCATCAATTTCCTAAATGCTGATTTCATTCTGGAAGTGAGTCCAAACTGCTACATTAGTAGAATATGGTCTGTGATTTAGCACCACTTCCTATACTAAGGATGGAACTAGGAAATGAATAACACTAAAATTTGTAATAATCAGTTAATTATCATGTGAACCATTGAAAAGAATAGATAGCAGATATTGATCCTCCTTTACAAATTTACATTTTTCAATTTTGATGTCATTTAATTTGCTCAAATGATCCCTTATGATTTATTTGAGCATCAGACATTTATATTTATCAATGTGTCCTATGGATCATTTTCAAAGGAAATTACCATAACATGATCAGATTTGGTCACAGATACCAAAAGGTTAACTCCTGGTGCTTCTTCTATTCCAGCACAATTTGCTTTTTTCTCCTTATTATTTTAATAAGAGCACCATATCAATTCATTGTTCTCTCATTTGCATCTTATCATTCCTCTTTTAAAGATATTTCAATTTTTAAAACTATGAAAGTGAAAGTGAAGTCGCTCAGTGTGTCTGACTCTTTGCGACCCCATGGACTGTAGCCCAGGGATGGCTCCTCCATCCATGGGATTCTCCAGGCAAGAGTACTGGGGTGGGTTGCCATTTCTAGTTTCTTGTATTTCCCCCTATACTTCTAGAGAATACACATGCATTTGTAACTTCTCGTTTATCAGTTGTAGATACTGCCTATTTATCTCATATATTGCAGTTGAAAAGTCCTATCAGTCTGATCACCACAACCTCCATCCCTCTCTTTCTGTTTCCTCATCTCCCCAATATACTCACATCTGAATTTTTGGCTAAATCAATAATATTTGTCTGTGCATTGTGTTTATTTTATACTGTTTACATTGTATTTGTATAAAAGTTTTCTTTTTTCCCTGAAGTTTCTTCACTTTCTATTTGCTTGGTTTTCTGTGCATATATCTTTAACTATTTCCAGATATGCAAACAACTCTGTCAAATGCCCAACAGTTATATTTCAAAATGCTAAAGCACATCAGATTTTGCTGGGTCCACATTTTATCCTGGAGGACCTCACTCCTGCACCCAGGACAGCCAACTCCAGTGTGGGTAGATTCCTCTGTCACTGTGATACACACATGACTTCCACAGAGACTAAGTTGCTACTTTGCTGAGTTGGGTTCTGGCTCTCTGGATCTCAGACCTCCCTTCTTTGTGTTTACTCCCACATCTTCTAGTAGAAATCTAGGAGTTACCAGGTTTTTTGCTTCCCACCCAGAAATCAAGAGATCAAAGACATGACCAACTTGAGGAGAGTTTGCCTCCCCGAACCTTCTCCAACCTGTGTCCTTTGTGTAATCGTCAGGGCCACTACCCTGGGCCAGGCTTTGGTCATCTTTCACAGATTTCTCTGCAAGCTCTGCCTGGTCTCCTTGCCTCTGGATTTAACCCTCGGACTCTATTCTTAGTGTAGCTAGAACTATCTTTCTAGACAGATAGCTAGAACTATCTTTCTGAAATACATATCTGATCTTCCTGCTACCCAGATAAAAAGTTAAATCAATTTCCATATATTTCAGTATAACATTCAAACCATGTATTTTATCATGGAAGCCCTTTATAATTTCTCCAGCCTCATTTCTCCCATGGTTTCTTTGGCACTATATATTTAAGAAACACTTTACTTCCAGTTTCTGACTTATCAGTGTCTTGGTTGTAATATTATTCAGGTGGAACACTCCACTGAATGTTTCCTCGCCCATTATAATAGACAGCATACACAATATTTGATATAATTACATGTTCAGCATTTGTTTTTCTTGCTAAATGTGCATAATTCTGTCCAAGCATTATTTTCCCAGTCACTAGCAAGTACCTGGCACATAGTGGATATTTTTTCATGAAGAAATGAATAAATACAGAGGTTGGTCAAAATGTTCATTTGGGTTTTTCTATAACATTACAGAACAACCCAAATGAACATTTTGGCCAGTCCAATATGTATTAGGTTGCAAACTCAATTTCCTAGAGGAGCTAGATGGGTAACTTCGTTGCTAGCAGCAGCCTGGGTGGGATCTGTGGCAACTTAGGTCTGCTTCATCAAAGGAGTACAAGGACACAAAATACTAAGGGTCACCTAATGTTACCAGTTGAGCATACGGGCAGCACCAGATTTTCCTTTTTTAAAAATGCAAGCAAAGGTCCTGGACTTTTTTGTAAAAGTTAATATTCCACAAGTTGGCTCTAACTCGCTTTCAAAAACAGGCCAAACAAAACATGGCTACTTATTTCTGATGTCTGCTTGAAAGATGGGTCTGTATTTGCAGTCGTGCTCTGATGAGGCTCAGTTTTGGATCTCCCTTTTGGCATCTTTATGAGAATGCTCAGCTGATAGATCACATTTTGCATTTAAAACAGAATCTGTCATGATTTTGTACACAACAGCCCCTTCCAACATATTTTAATAGTATCAGTTTTTTGGTTTTCAAGGATAAAAATCTTATCATCCTTGATTTCTCCTTCCTGTTTATCCTCTAGTCTAGTCAAATGCTAGGAAGGAAGGAAGGTCTAAGAAAAAAGGTCTTCTTTCAGATTAGTCAAGTGGAAAGGATGTGGGATTTGGAGTAACATGAGCCTAATTTTCTACTCTATGGACTTGGCCATTTTCTTGTTTAGCATACCTTTAGTAAATTCTTTTAATTTCATTGTACTTCAGTATCCTTGGACTTAAAGTGAGGATAACAAAACCTATTTGTCAGAGTTACTCTAAAGGACAAAAGAGCTACTGCATATGAAGAGCCTAGCACACAGTAGATGCTCAATAAATGTTGCATTTCCTGTCTTCTGCTCTTTTCTTAGCTCTTCTATCTGTCTTCCCGCCCCCCTTTTTCTACTGCTAATCCACTGGTCCAGGCATGTGAGCTAATAAGTGTTTAGAAGAACTTAGCCTTGGCATCTGTTTCTCAACTACCTCCTATTTCAAGAAAAAAAAACTTCACAAAATACAGGTAATTTATACATTTTAGAACCTTAATTCTTTTGTAAACTATATTCCTCTATAACCCTAAGCTATATACACCTTCTCCCACCCTCTCAGTTCACAACAAGATTTTTATTTGCCATTTTCTTGACTCATTGATTCCAGTGTTTCTTTAACATGTTGAGGCCACTATCATTTAACAATTTCTATATATATCTTGCCCCTTAAGTCCTATAAACCATCATCATCTGTATCCATATTTTATTTCTTTTCTCTTATTAAAATAAACGTAATGCTCCTTTTCCTCTCAATGGGGACCCTTCTATGCATTCTGTGAATTCTGTGTCCTCTTGGCTTCAGGTCTTTGCTCATATAATTATCCCTTCAATTTCCTCCATTTAGTTTCTCTCTCTTTCTTCTAATTTATTCTCATTAGTGTACAGTGCAGTTCAGTTCAGTTGCTCAGTTGTGTCTGACTCTTTGTGACCCCATGAACCACAGCACGCCAGGCCTCCCTATCCATCACCAACTCCTGGAGTTTACCCAAATCCATGTCCATTGAGTCGGTGATGCCATCCAACCATCTGATCCTCTGTCGTCCCCTTCTCCTCCTGCCCTCAGTCTTTCCCGGCATCAGAGTCTTTTCCAATGAGTCAACTCTTCACATCAGGTGGCCAAAGCATTGGAGTCTCAGCTTCAACATCAGTCCTTCCAATGAAGACCCAGGACTGATCTCTTTTAGGATGGACTGGTTAGATCTCCTTGCAGTCCAAGGGACTCTCAAGAGTCTTCTCCAACATCACAGTTCAAAAGCATCAATTCTTATGCACTCAGCTTTCTTTATAGTCCAATTCTCACATCCATACATGACTACTGGAAAAACCACAGCCTTAACTAGTTGGACCTTTTTTGGCAAAGTAATGTCTCTGTTTTTTAATATGCTATCTAGGTTGGTCATAACTTTCCTTCCAAGGAGTAAGCGTCTTTTAATTTCATGGCTGCAATCACCATCTGCAGTGATTTTGGAGCCTAAAACAAATAAAGTCCGCCCCTGTTTCCACTGTTTCCCCATCTATCTGCCAGGAAGTGAAGGGACTGGATGCCATGATCTTAGTTTCCTGAATGTTGAGCTTTAAGCCAGCTTTTTCACTCATTAGTGTACAAATGTGCTCTAATACAATTGATTTTTAAAAAATAAACAAAAACATATTTTGACCTCAAACTTCTCTCTAGCTTGTCTCATTTCTCTGCTCTCCCTCACTGCAAAACCTCATTGAACAGTACGTGTGTATATATATGCACACACCATTGTTTCTTCAATCCAGTTCACTGGGTTTCCACCCATACCAAGGTTGCCAATTGCTTGTATACTAGCAAATACAACAGTTCCCCTTCTGTCATCTCTTAAAACAACTTCTGTCATTAGCTTCCATGACAATAGCACATGGTTTCTTCCAGTATCCACAGCAACGTTTTCTCTCCTTGCTTTCCTAATTTATCAATGGTAACTCTTTCTAAATCCCTTTTCAGGCTTTACTCTCTTATCTCCCAAACCCATTCTGTTAGCAAACTCTGTTAACTTTACTGAAAGAGCATAATCTGAAATACTTTGCTTTTTCTTCACTAACGCTAGTCGCTCAGTCATGTCTGACTGTTGTGACCCCACGGACTGTAGCCCACCAGACTCCCCTGTCCATAGGACTTTCCAGGCAAGAATACTGGAGTGGGTTGCCATTTCCTCCTTCAGGGGATCTTCCTGACCCACGGTTCAAACCCATGTGTCCAGTGACTCCTGCACTGGCAGGTGGGTTCTTTACCATTGTGCCACCTGGGAAGCCCTCACTTATTTCTACCTTGGTGTATTTCCTGTCTGGAAGGTTCTACCTAAAATATACCTGGTTGATTCTTCACTGCCATCTGAGAGGCATTACTGTCCTCTTAACCTAAAGAGTCTTTCAGCAATTTCTCTGCTTTATTTTCATCATGATACCTGCCATTATCTAACATTTTCTCTTAAAAATTATTTTTATTCTCTTTTTGCTTTTGTGACAAGATTGACTATTTTTACCGTTTATTTAATTTACATGCAGGGTACATCATGCAAAATGCTAGGCTAGATGAATGACAAGTTGGAATTAAGATCGCTGGGAGAAATATCAACAACCTCAGATAAGCAGATGATACCACTCCAATGGCAGACAGGGAAGAGAGGAACTAGAGAGCCTCTGGATGAAGGTGTAAGAGGCAAGTAAGAAAGATGACTTGAAACTCAATGTTATAAAAACTAAGATCATGGCATCCGATCTCATCATTTCATGGCAAATTAATGGGAAAAAAATGGAAACAGTGGCAGATTTTATTTTCTTGGACTCCAAAATCACTGTGGACTGTGACTGCAGCCACAAAATTAAAAGACGTTTGCTCCTTGGAAAAAAGCTATGACAAACCTTGAGATTGTATTAAAAAGCAGAGACATTGCAGACAAAGGTCTGTCTAGTCAAAGCTATGGTTTTCCCAATAGTCATGTATGGATGTGAGAGTTGAACCAAAAAGAAGGCTAAGCACTGAAGAATGGATGCTATCAAATTGTGAGGCTGGAGAAGACTCTTGAGGGTCCCTTGGACTGCAAGATCAAATCAGTCAATTCTAAGGGAAATCAACCCTGAATACTCATTGGAAGGACTGATGCTGAAGCTGAAGTTCCAATGTTTTGGCCACCTGATGTGAAGAGAAAACTTATTGGAAAAGACCCTGATGCTGAAAAAGACTGAAGGCAAAAGATAAAGGGGACAACAGAGGATGAGATGGTTAGACAGCATCCGCAGCTCAATGGACATGAATGTGAGCACACTTCAGGAGACAGTGAAGGACAGAAGAGCCTGGTGAGCTGCAGGACATGGGGTCACAAAGAGTAGGACACAACTTAGCGACTGAACAACAACAAAGGTTTTGTGAGAATAGGAACTTACTGGTCTTCCTCAATAATGTATCTCCAGCTTTTATAACAGTTGTCTGCATGTAATTGGTACTCACATAATGTTTGCTGAGTACATGAACTAATCAATGCTTATATTTTACTTAAAATTTGTTTTTTTTATACCATTTCCCAAAAATTGGCAGTAAAAATCAATATAAGTTTTCAATTGCATTAAGATTTCAGTGTGATCTGATATTTGTGTAAAGATTACCAATAAATGATGCGATGAGTAAGTTTCCAATTACAAGATAAAACATTTCAAAAACTGGCTGGAGTACTACACAAGTCCCAGTTTCTCACTAACACGCATAAAAGAGGGTTGCTAAGACTATACACTTTAGAAACGCTAAAACATTTTACATCAAAGTGGAAATCTGAGTAAGAAAAAATTATCTAAAAAATTTTCCACTTATACACAGGGTTTTTTTTTTTTACAAAGTTATTCTTTGTTTTGCTTTCCTTTGGGCCCCATAAGAGTCCATCTATGTTGTTTATTTATTGAAAGGAAAAGCCAATGCGTTTGAATGCTAACATAATTGTAGGTGAAAGAACATATTTGGATAAACATGCTTCAGGCAAGAGATTAAACAGATTCAAACTTTGATTATTTATGTACCTCTAGTGACAGTTTTATTTTGGATATGGCTTTATCATATTCAGATAAACTCTATACCTTTGGTACTGGCAGATGAATGACACACACTATGCACACTGAATATCTTTAAGAGAGTGAGAGAGTTGAAAAAGGTCATTTTTTCACTTTAATTGAATTTTCAGAGAGCCCTCCATAAATAAAGGTGGTGCTACTTATATAACATGACACAGTTATAGACTATCTGTGCTTCTGCGAGACAAACACTTAAGGAATTATCTGTTAATGTGATTTTTATTTTTAAAAACGAGGCAATTTATTAAACATGTAGCAGTTTTTATATCCTACATGTGTAAATTTAGCCTGTGTTTGATCTACAGCAAAGCTTTTCACTTTTTTACATATGACAATTGCTTAACAACTGTACTGAAACAGCTAGTTTTTTTTTTTTTTTTTACTTTGGAAGCGTCCTCTTGAGTCAAAGAAAAAAAAATCAATGACCATTCAAGTTTTGAGAAACAAATCATAATTATGAACAAACAATTCAGAATTTGACCCCCTAAAATATGTCTTCTCTGGCTCCTTTGGTGTCATTAGAATTCTCACAAAATAAGCCAGTGCCCTTGATTTTAAACAATTTTATTTAAAGGGCTAAGAAAAACATAGTTTCAGGCTCCCAAATTCTAATTAGTAGATATGAGTGAATTAAAAGAAAGAATCAATAAAATTGCAGATATAGGATATGTAGAATATTAGAGGACACTTTCTTTGCTTATCCATTCTTTTCCCACTAGAACCTCAACTTTCTTTTTAAAGGCATCTTTCACTGTATAATATTTTTGGAGGCATCTGGAATTTGAATCTTAAGAGATGTCAAAGTCTTAAGAGATGTATGTCGTGGTTATATGGGGGGTGTTTGAAGGTACATTTCTCACAAAAGCAACAGTGTGTGGTCTGTATTGTCAATGTACTGTGAATTCTGTGCAGAAATTCACAACTCCCTTGATTTCTACCATTTTTATTTTTTTTTCATGTAAAGTTCTTCAGGCTCTTATTGATTTGGGACCTGATATACGTTTTGAAGGGACTTTCATCTTTACCTAAAATGACCAGTTGTTTTTTATGGCTTAAACATTTTAAAAAGACAACAAAAACTGACACAATTGTATATTCATGCTAAGTAGTAAATGCATAGTCATTTGTTGAATAAATTTTTTGTTATCATAGTACTGTTTATATAAATTTATATTAAAAATCAAATCAACTTCATTAAACATATGCTCTTTCTTATCAAAATAAGCACTCTTAGCTCAACAGTTATATACCACTTTGCTGTTCTTATACTCCTTTCATGTACTTTATAGTATTTGGTGTTTACTGCAATCCCAGGAGATGGGCAGAAATAAATTTGTTAGAATCTAATGCAGATGAGGAAGCTAAGATTCACAGGGGTTAAGTAAGATGCTCAAAGTCACCTGATGAATATCTGTCAGAACTTGTGTTAAAACTAGGTGTTCCCTACTCAGAACTCTATATTTACTATATTACTTCTATGATAACAATCAGTAACTACAGTCACTATTATAGTTGTCAGAATACTTCCTTCCATTGTTTATCATTTTAATCTATTTCAAAGGAATCTCAAATGAGTGAATCACAGAAGGTTAAGTTTGAAAGGGATTTTAGAGGAACTATTCCACCCTCTACTGCCAGAGATGTTAAAGTCTATTCCTTGACATTGCTCCTCCAACACTTCTAGAGTCAGAGAGCAGTTTTATTAACTTGAGAAAATATTATGTGGAAGTTCTGTTTTACATGGATGAAGTACTTTGAGTTTGAGAGTAAAAATAAATACAGAGTGTACTGTATTCGGTAGTGGATTATGGGGGAGCCTTGAAAATTATCCTACCTCACTTCAACCTGAGTCAGCATTAAAAAAAAAAAAATCAATGAGAGTCTTATTTTGTATGTTCTATGCAGATATGTGCCAACATTTCTGGTCTTCACCTCTGGCTGCTGTCAAAGGTCTTACTCTTCGCAAGATAATATACATTGTTTCAGAAGAAGCTATGGGGACTTTTTACAACAATGATACAGTATTTCAGCAGTGTTTTACCACTGGTTAACAGGATTGAACTGTACTAGAAATCTTCTAGAGATACAATTAAGCCTAAGGTTTTGTTGAGGGAAGTAAGCAGCGGTGGTGAGCATTGTTATTTTGCCTAAGAATAACATGGGTAAAGATTCTCCAGTAAGGTGATGTTTGAGCATAGACCCCGAAGGAAACGAAGCAGCAGGCCATGCGGAAGAGCAGCAGGGGCAGAGGGAAGAGAAGGGGCCGTCTCTGAGCAGAGGGCTTGCCTGACTTTTATGTGTAGGCTTAGCCGAAACAGTTCCAGCAGCTGTCAGAACCATTCTTTGGTCATTCACTTGTAGCTCTATTTTACCTGCTGGCACGATTCAGATGTGTTTTTGTTGCTCATTTATCTTTTTTTAAAGAGTCGGTGAAGATTTCTTCCATGTCACGGCCAGTGGCTGAATCCAAGCTATGCCAAAATTTTCACCTGTTTAAAACATCCCTGTTTGATAAACTCTTGTCTGCTTTATACTGGATAGTCAATTTCTCAGCCTTATAGCCTTGCATGAGCGACCAAGAGAGAGTAATGAGCACCATCCATCTGTTTATTGGTAGCCCTTGCCTGACACCTGGCTTCCCAATGTCTGTTTCCTTCCCAGAAGAAGCAACTGTTGATATGGAAATGCTTTTTTCCCCTAGTATCTCTCAGCTTACGAACAATATTCTGAATACAGTGGATGTAATATCATTAAGATGATGAAGCATGGGAAGCGTGTCCTTGAAAAGCAGTTTGAGAAACTTGGAAACTCGTCTTGGAAAACAGAACTCTAAACCAATGTATACAAAATCCTTTAAAATGTTTTGAAGATCAAGGCAGTAATTCCAGAAGCATAGTTCTTTATCTAGAGAAGGCATTCCTTCATAATGTTAGCAGCACTCTGAGTGCGTAACCAAGTTTTAGATGGATGGGCAGGTGAATGGATCTACATCACTAAGATACTGCAGAACTTGCAAATAGCCAGACCTTTCCAATAATATAATGGTCTGCTTCTTAAGTGAGTGGCTTCTTCTACCATAGAAAGGTTCATGAAGACATTGGATGACTGTTCTAAAAAAATAAATTATAGACATTTCTGCACTGTGTGGAAAATTGGACTAGTTATTAGCTATAGGTTCTTAGAGATCAGTGGTCCCTGCCAACACATGGGGCACAAAGAAAAACTTCAGTTATACATTTTTGACTTGTTACTGTAGAATAATCTATTCTATCTTAACATAGGCTTTGATTTTAACTTTGGATAGAAATTTAACATCCCATGGGGCCTAAGAGAAGTTAATCACCTTTTCTGACCTTGATTTGCTTATTATAATAATTAAGGGCTTAAATAAAATAATTCTCAAAGTTGCATTTACCACAAAATGTCATAACATGATTCTGCGAGTCAAGGAAATTCTCTGGGGAACTGGTGGTATTGCCTATTACATAGGCGCTTGGTGTAGCTGTTTGGTTAAATAACCTATCACTCATTGTAGACAGAGGATGTGATGGTCAGATGGCATCACTAATTCAATGGACATGAGTTTGAGCAAACTCTGGGAGATAGTGAAGGACAGGGAAGTCTGGTATGCTGCAGTTCGTGGGGTCACAAAGAACTGGGCACGACTTAGCACCTGAACACCACTATAGACAGAGGATTATTTTTCTAGAAGCTGTCTTTAGAGATTTCAGTTAGAAATGAAGACATGACACATTTTTTGATAGAGAGTTTAGTATGCAGAACTATCTTGAAATCTTACAAAATCTTACTATTCTACCCAGGGTAATTAATATGGAAAATTTCCTTACTCTGTGGTATAAGAATGATAAGTGCCAATTATTGATTTCTTTATTCCAGGTGCCCCATAAACATTATCACACCATGCACCCTACCTACTTATGTATCTACCTATGTATGTACGTATGTATATATATATGTATGTATATATCTGTCTGTTTAACCTAGGAATTAATGCTATTATTTTCCCAGTTTTGCTAATGAAGAAACTGAGGTTTTCAGAAAATGAAATACCTTCTCAACCAGTTAGCAGTGCTAGGTTCTGATACCAGGTTTGTCTGAGTCCAAAGCCAAGGTTCTTAATCTCTAAAATATTTCTGGATAGTTTAAATGGAGAAACTTTTGTTAAGTACAATATTTCAAATTTAGTCCCATCCTCTTGCATAGAAGGGCTTCCCTAGTAGCTCAGCTGGTAAAGAATCCACCTGCAAAGCAGGAGACCTTGGTTCAATCCCTGGGTCTGGAAGATATCCTAGAGAAAGGATAGGCTACCCACTCTAATACTCTTAGGCTTCATTGGTGATTCAACTGGTAAAGGATCCGCCTGCATGCAGGAGACCTGGGTTCAATCCCTGGGTTGGGAAGATGCCCTGGAGAAGGCAAAGGCTTCTCACTCCAGTATTATGGCCTGGAGAATTCCATAGACTATAAAGTCCATGGGGTCACAAAGAGTCAGACATGATTGAGCCGCCTTTCACTTTCACTTTTATTTCATGTACAGATAAACTGACCTCTTCTACCAAATTTACTCTGTGTCTTTCAATTTTGGTTCCTATTGACTTTACAAAAATTACTTCTATTATCTTTTTAAAAATTTCTCTTCAATTTCAAGAAATTTCTTTGTAGTTTTTCTCTTTATTGCACTTTTTTCACATTTGCCTTTCCACACTACTTCATTTATAATATACATCTGTGATGGCCTTTTACTTTGTATAATTTTAAGTTTCCAATTCCAAGTAAATCAGCACTAAATTATAAGCTGTGTGGGTTTCTATCACTATGTGAAAGGCATGTCATTTTTGTATTTTTACCTTTCAAGCAACACAGATTGAACTATTCCTAATCAAAAGACTTCCTGTTCTTTCATATCTATTTTTGCATCTTTTCTGACACACTCTTGACATTCTTTTCCTAATGCCATTAACCTTGACTCTGTTCTCTACCTGTTGCATAAGAACTTAGATATTCATGGCCAGCTAGAACATTTTCAGTATAAAATATTAGAATGAAGATAATAAAATATTATAAAAGGTAATTTTTGCCATAATATAATATTGAGAATATAAATGGTTATCTCATTACTCAACAAATCTGAAATCATAATGGCAACAATGTCAAAATAGTACCCAAAAAAGCAGTAAAATAAGAGAGCAAGCAAAAAATACTATATTTAATCTAACTTTAAAAGCTTTAAATCTCCTAAGGACTCAATATTTTGCCTACAAGTCCTTACAAACTTTGATGAAGATGAACTATTCCTCATAAAACAGTGATTTTATAGCATTTTGTTTGTAGTGTACATTGTGGTAATCTCCCCTCCATTCCTCCTACCTTGTTCCCTTGTATTGCTGCCAGTAACCACAACTCCACAAAGGTGGCCCATGACTGTTGAACCCAGTCAGAGTAATCCTATTTTTCTTGCATGGTGGATCCCACGGCAAAAGGACTGGATCAACAATGAACATGTGACATAATTAAGTCCATTGAGATCTAAGGACAAGGTAACGGAGGAATTCTGGAGGAGACACTTCTTGTCCTTCTTAGAAAAAGAGAAAGTTTTCAGAAGCAAAATATTTCTAGTTTTGGAGGACGTGGAAGTGAACACTAGAATCGGTGTAGCCATCCTGCCCCCTGAGAGAAAGCCAGCCTCAGGAAAAGTTATTCCCATATAAAGCAAATAGAAACATACCAAGTCTGGAGCGTGCCCTGAAATGCATTTTCCACTTTTATGAGCCAGTCAAGCCTATTTCTTGGTAAGTCAGTTTAGATTGTGGTTTCTATTAATTAAAACACACATAAGCTGGTTCAGACAGTAAACAATCTGCCTGCATTGTAGGAGACCTGGGTTTGATCCCTGGGTCAGGAAGATCCCCTGGGGAAGGAAATGGCAACCCACTCCAGTATTCTTGCTTGGAGAATTCCATGGACAGAGGAGCCTGGCCGGCTATGGTCGATGGGGTCTCAAAGAGTCTGATACAACTGAGTGACTGACGCTTTCACTTTTTCAGTGGGCCCTAATCGATATGTCGGCCCTTTTGGTTGTTAATTTACCTATTTTAAAAATAATATAGAAATATATACAGGTATTATTATGATCAAATTGTGAAATCAAATATATCTCAATATTAGATGCTTTAGAAGAGACTCATCCACAGGGTTGTTTTAGGAAAGGAATAATATTGCACTTTGAGAGTCAAAGAAACCCTGAAAGATTATGTGTAAAATCTTTGAAATATATAAAGCATACTAATAACATTTTCTCCTGAATTCTAATACAGCAGAAAAGTGCTATGAAGTCCTCGACTCACTTGTATTCTTTTTCTTTATTGTTAATCCAGGCTCTCCTCATTAAGCTCCTAGTGACTTGATATGTAAAACTCCCCAACGGCATTAGCTGTCTGAGGCATGAAGTCAAACTCTGCTGCGCGACTCTCGGGACCTTTCGTGATCTGAGCTCCTGCCACTCTCCTCCTCTACCTACAGACGTCAGAGCTCTCCCACCTGCAGCTGCAGACCCTTCACAGTGCTGCCGCCCCTCTCCTCCCCTGCTCCACACAGCCCATCTCAGTGTTTGCTTCTGCGCTTTTCGGTCAAGCCCTCCCCTCCCCGCCCAACAGCAGCCCTCTTCTCTGTACAGAAGCTCTGCCACAGGACTTGGTTCTTTGGCTCCAATCGCCTCTAAGCTTCAGTTGTCTCTGTGATTAGGTTGTCAGATCCTTGAGAGAAAGGAAGGAGACTGATTTCTCCTGTAATTCACTAAAGCTTCAACTACTGTGTAGTTGAGTAGATATTAAATGAGTGTGTATTTGATCAGTTGACCTTGTGCTTGTTATTTGTCTTACAGACTGTTGCGCAGATCTAGAAAAGGATTTTAAATATCTGGATTGTCTTAGAACTGCCAGATATAGCAAATAAATATACAGGATGGCCAGTTAAATTTTACTTTCAAATAAATAAAACTATTTAGTTTTAGCATAAGTATATCCAATGCAATATTTGGGGTATAATTATACTAAAAATGGCTTGTTTAGTAGTTGAAAATTTAAATTTTACTGGATATCCTTTATTTTATCTGGATATTCTAAATGGACCTGACCTAAAGGAAAAAAAAACAAAACATTGTGATTAATTTCTTAAATTAGAGCTAAATACCACATTTATGAATTGTTTAACCTTATATAGTTTTGCCAATAAAGTCCTACAGCACATGAAGTTCTCTGCATCATTTCATCCAGCAGTGACAACACATAAATTGAGTATTCATCATGTAAAAGTCACCATGCATCCCCCTGTACAGGGAAGCAAAAATGAATAGGATGCTTCCTCTGCCCTCAAGTAGTTGATAGCCTGGTGGAAGATACAGCTCATTTTCGTCCTATCTCTACTTATGTGCAATGTGGATGTTAATCCATATGGCCAAAATTTTTTGAGGCCTGACCCAGCCCTCCTGGGCAAAGATTCAAGATGACACTATACATTTAGGTTACCAAAAATGAAGACTACTTGCTTTGAAGTATATATTAAATAGCTCCTGTCACTGAGGTGTTATATAAACACCATAATCCATCATCCTAAATGCAGATAATTTTCAAAAATTCTTTTGATCAGAACACTTTATTCTGCTTTTGATAATCAAGTTAGCTTTTATGATGCAGGGCTTCTCTGACAGCTCAGTTGGTAAACAATCTGCCTGCAATGCAGGAGACCCTGGTTTGACTCCTGGGTTGGGAAGATCCCCTGGAGAAGGGATAGGCTACCCACTCCAGTATCCTTAGGCTTCCCTTGTGACTCAACTGGTAAAGAATCTGCCTGCAAAGTGGGAGACCTGGGTTTGATCCCTGGGTTGGGAAGATTCCCTGGAGAATGGAAAGGCTACCCACTCCAGTATTCTGGCCTGGAGAATTCCATGGACTGTATAGTCCACGGGGTCCAAAGAGTCAGAAATGACTGAGCAACTTCCACTTTGTGATGGAGGATTTTTTTTTTTCTGGCTCTTGGATATTTAACATGCATTTTTTAGCATAAGCAACAGAAATGTATCACATGACATTTTTTCCCTCTGAGCTATCACGCAAGCTCTTCACAGGTAGATGCCATGCCAACTACTTAATCCAAGTCACTTATTTAGGTGGACAATAGGAGACAAACAGTGATTTAGATTTTATGTTTCTGCTGTGTGGCCTTGTCTGCTTTAGCTAATGTCTCCAATCTTTCCGGTCACAGGCAGTGTGTGTTTATGTGCACACAAAATTCGGTATTAGTTAAAATTTTTAGCTACATGATATTTATAAGTGGTATGCCATATAAACTCATTGATATTTGTTATAATCAAAGATTCCAAATTCCAGAAGCAATAGTATGTTTTCCATAACAGTATTCTTGATTTTTTGTGTGTATGTGTATGTATAAAGGCATTTCTTAGACTTAACATATAATTCAAGGCTTTAAAACAATGCTACCTTAACATACAACATACAAATTTTCAGTTCTGGAATAGAGAGTACCATATTTTCCCTTTCTTTTCTAAATATAAGCTATTGATTCCAACTCACCAATGTGTATTTTCTTGAAGATCATCTTAAATTACAATAAAAATGCATATCCCATAAAGTAATGGTTTCCATGGTTATTAACATGTCACAAGAAGTTGCAAATGGAGTGGCATTAAAAGGTGATGAAACTATTGGGAAAAGTTATGCTAACTTGAATGATTTGTCAATTACCTAGATAGATGGCTATAGTTAGCATTATCATTATGCCAAGTCTTTGGAGCTATGAAATACTCATTTAAAGTATGTGTTTTAGGTTGTCAAAAATTACCTTTGGTAGCTCTTCAATTTGATTGGCATCTAGGTAAAGCTCCTCTAATGTCCGTTCAAAGTTAAAGACTTCCTTTGGCACCTGCTGAAGGCTGCAGTGGGAGTAATCTAAAACTGAGATGATTTCTTCTTCACCTCGGAAACATCGGCAAGGCACCAAACGGCCAATGATTTTCCGCTTGGTGGTCATCTCCAGGCACTGCACTAGAGAAAAACAGAAAAAAAAGACCACTTGCTTAATCACCAAACTTGGAAGGTATTCCTAAAATATTTAAAGCTTACAAACTTAATTATGATATATATTTTATAATTATATAATGCTTTAAAAATTTTACATAAGACATGCATATGCCTTATACCATTTAATCCGTAAACAGCTCTCAAAGGTATGTAAGATGGGTTTTTATTACCATTTAACAAATAAAGGAATGGATTCAGAAAGAGGCAGATAGTTCCCATTGTCACACAGATTTGGAATGGCAGAACTGGACCAGAACACAAACCTGACTTAGTGCAAAGTTTACACTCATATTTGAAACATAGATCTATAATATAGATTTTGAACATTTTATAGTAATTGCAGTACAGGATAGAAACCTCCAGATTTGTTGGAAAAAATATATTTCCCACGTTTCTTCAAAATATTAATAGTCAAGTTTTACCCATATGGTTTATGATATTCTCTTTTTGACTCAAATATATTCCATTAATCAATAATCATCTACTGAATAGTTAATGTGCTCTAGACATTCAACTAGGTACTGGGGAGAGAGACATAAATTGAACAAAATCCCTGTTGGAGCTACAGCTGTATTCGTTATTCACTTCAGAATAAGAATCCGTACTTATGAATTCTTTTATTTTAATGGGAGAAAACAATCATGGCAGAAATTTCTGTGATGTACTGACATTCAGTTCAGTTGCTCAGTCGTGTCTGACTCTTTGCGAACCTATGAACACAGAACACCAGGCCTCCCTGTCTATCACTAACTCCTGGAGTTTACCCAAACCCATGTCCATCGAGTCGGTGATGCCATCCAGCCATCTCATCCTCTGTTGTCCCCTTCTTCTCCTGCCCCCAATCTTTCCCAGCATCAGGGTCTTTTCCAATGAGTCAGCTCTTCGCATGAGGTGGCCAAAGTATTGGAGTTTCAGCTTCAACATCAGTCCTTCCAATGAACACCCAGGACTGATCTCCTTTAGGATGGACTGGTTGGATCTCCCTGCAGTCCAAGGGACTCTTAAGAGTCTTCTCCAATACCACAGTTCACAAGCATCAATTCTTCAGCACTCAGCTTTCTTCACCATTCAAATCTCACATCCATAGATGACTACCGGAAAAGCCATAGCCTTGACTAGACGGACCTTTGTTGGCAAAGTAATGTCTCTGCTTTTCAATATGCTGTCTAGATTGGTCATAACTTTCCTTCCAAGGGGGTGAGCATCTTTTAACTTCATGGCTGCAATCACCATCTGCAGTGATTTTGGGGCCCCCAAAAATAAAGTCAGCCAACTGTTTCCACTGTTTCTCCATCTATTTCCCATGAAGTGATGGGACCAGATGCCATGATCTTAGTTTTCTGAATGTTGAGCTTTAAGCCAACTTTTTCACTCTCCTCTTTTCACTTTCATCAAGAGGCTTTTTAGTTCCTCTTCACTTTCTGCCACAAGGGTGGTGTCATCTGCATATCTGAGGTGACTGATATTTCTCCTGGCAATCTTGATTCCACCTTGCACTTCTTCCAGCCCAGCGTTTCTCCTGATGTACTCTGCATATAAGCTAAATAAGCACGGTGACAATATACAGCCTTGATGTACTCTTTTTCCTATTTGGAACCAGTCTGTTGTTCCATGTCCAATTCAAACTGTTGCTTCCTGACCTGCATACAGGTTTCTCAAGAGAAAGGTCAGGTGGTCTGTTATGCCCCTCTCTTTAAGAATTTTCCACAGCTTTTTGTGATCCACACAATCAAAGGCTTTGGCATAGCACAGGTTAACAGCCAGTAAATGCATATACCATCTGACACATACTAAGCATTTGCTAGGTGATTCATATATGTCAGATATATTAGTCACCTAGCAAGTGTTTGTTGAGGTTATTGTAGTTGTAAAAGGTAAGTGATGATGGCTCAGACTATGAGAGTAGCAGTAAAAATGGGAACAAGTGATGGACTGGCAAGGTATTTAAGAAGCAGAATCCCTAGTGTGGGTGATGGATTAAATGAGAGGTGTAAACGGTACTGTAGGGAGAAGTCTTGAAAACTTCCCACGTTTTTAATTTAAATCTCTAGTAGCCACATGACGTTTCAGCTGTGATGGCATAAAGCTGACTCAAGGCATTTATCCTGTCTATCTCTATGATTCACAGCTGAGGAATCAATTGTTCATACACTGTTTTTACCCAGTACCTTATACTCACCCTTTTGTGCCAAACCATGTAGCTACTTCTTGATACCCATCTGTTGTATCAACTGCAATTCTTTTATTATGAAAAGAAAAAGAGAATATCCAAGCCTGTACCAGAACCATATGAAGAGTGTCCATCGTCCAGGAAGGCTTTTGCAATTTAATGCACTTTTAGTACTGCTTTCCCTTTTGTTGAAAGCATTATTACTCTGATGATCTCATTGCCTGCCAGTAACCTCTTTCTTTAGTTCAGTTCAGTTCAGTCACTCAGACATGTTTGACTCTTTGTGACCCCATGGACTGCAGCACACCAGGCTTCCCTGTCCATCACCAACTCCTGGAACTTGCTCAAACTCATGTCCATTGAGTCTGTGATGCATCCAAGCGTCTCATCCTCTGTCGTCCACTTCTCTTGCCTTCAATCTTGCCCAGCATCAGAGTCTTTTCTAATGAGTTCCTTCTTCGCAACAGGTGGCTAAAGTATTGGAGTTTCAGCTTCAGCATCAGTCATACCAACGAATATTCAGTACTGATATCTTTAGTGATTGACTAATTTGATCTCTTTGCTGTAAAAGGGACTCTCAAGTGTCTTCTCCAACACCACAGTTCAAAAGCATTAATTCTTCGGTTCTCAGCTTTCATTACAGTCCAACTCTTTCACTACTACTGGAAAAAACCATAGCTTTAACTTGATGGACATCTGTCAGCAAAATAATGTCTCTGATTTTTAATATGCTGTCTAGGTTTGTCATCGTTTTTGTTCCAAGGAACAAGTGTCTTTTAATTTTGTGGCTGCAGTCACCATCTGCAGTGATTTTTGAGCCCAAGAAAATAAAGTCTGTCACTGTTTCCACTGTTTCCCCATATATTTTCCATGAAGTGAGATGACCGGATGCCATGATCTTCATTTCTTGAATGTTGAGTTTGAAGCCAAGCTTTCACTCTCCTCTTTCACTTTCATCATGAGGCTCTTTAGTTCTTCTTCACTTTCTGCCATAAGGGTGATGTCATATGCATATCTGAGGTTATTGATATTTCTCCTGGCAATCTTGATTCTAGTTTGTGTTTCATCCAGCCCAGCATTTCGCATGATGCACTCTGCAAATAAATTAAATAAGCAGGGTGACAATAAATAGATTTGACATACTCCTTTCCCCATTTGGAACCAGTCCATTGTTCCACATGCAGTTCTAACTACTGCTTCTTGACTTGCATACGGGTTTCACAGGAGGCAGGTAAGGTGATCTGGAATTCCTACCACATTAAGAATTTTCCACAGTTTGTTGTGATCCACACATTCAAAGGCTTTAGTATAGTCAATGAAGAAGAAGTAGATGTTTATCTGGAATTCTCTTGCTTTTTCTATGATCCAATGGATGTTGGAAATTTGATTTCTGGTTTCACTGCCTTTTCTAAATCCAGCTTGAGCATCTGGAAGTTCTCATACTGTTGAAGCCTGGCTTGGAGAATTTTAAGCAGTACTTTGTTAGCACATGAGATGAATGCAATTGTGCAGTAGTTTGAATATTCTTTGGCATTCCCTTTCTTCGGCAATGAAAACTGACCTTTTCCAGTCCTGTGGCCAATGTAAGTTTTCCAAATTTGCTGATATATTGAGTACAGCACTTTAACAGCATTGTCTTTTAGGATTGAAATAGCTCAGATAGAACTCCATCACCTCCACTAGCTTTGTTTTTAGTGATGCTTCCTAAGAGCCACTTGACTTTGCACTCCAGGATGTCTGGATTTAGGTGAGTGATCACACCATCGTGGTTATCTGGGTCGTTAAGATCTTCTTTCTATAGCTTTTCTGTGTATTCTTGCTACCTTTTTGAAATATCTTCTGCTTCTGTTAGGTCCATACCATTTCTTTCCTCTATGTTCCCTTGGCATCTCTAATTTTCTTGACGAAATCTCTAGTCTTTCCCATTCTATCATTTTCCTCTATTTCCTTTGCATTGATCACTTAGGAAGACTTTCTTATCCCTCCTTGCTTTTCTTTGGAAATCTGCGTTCAGATGGATATATCTTTCCTTTTTCTCCTTTGCCTTTCCTTCTCTTCTTTTCTCAGCTATTTGAAAGGCCTCCTCAGACAACCATTTTGCCTTTCTTTTTCTTGGGGATGATTCCACTCTTTCTCATTTCAGTTCACTACCTCTAGAACCCATTGATGACTTTGGTATCTAATTTATGGATTATCTATCCATTGTAACTCCTTCCATTCCTGACTTATACTCCTTAGACATAATAGCTTTCAACTTTTTCCACCCTAAATTTCTAAGAAACTTAGTTGTATGCTACTCCATGATTTTTCCCTCACACATTTTTGCTATATAACATGGTGGTTTACCTTTCTTCTAACAAAATCTCACACACTTACAACCACCCAAATATATATAGCAATTTTGTTTTAAATTAGTAATACTTATTTTATGATAGCTAAAACTATCACTATAATTCAATTACATTTTATTTCTTCTGCATCTTTTTATTTGTTTAAAACCTGCTTTATGTTTTTTTTTTTTAATGTATCTTTCACTCATTCAAGTTGCTGACTATCTCCTCTTCTCTCGGTACAGTGAAAAATGTGTAATCTATCATTTACCCCCTCAGGATAATCCTTCAGGAGCATGATACCTTCCTGCTTCTGTCTAGAATGATTCCTTTACTAGATTATATATATATATATATATACATATATATATATATATATATATATATATATATACACACGCACACACACACACGTATAAGTGTGTGTCTGTGTATTTGTGTGTGTGTCTGTGTCTGTGTATGTGAGTGTGTAAGTTTGATCCTGGAATATCTATCTCTTCATTGTCTTTCTGTAAATTTTACATTTCTTTCTTCTGTTTTATTCCTATTTCCTGGACTCCATGTCTTTTACTTTCTAAACTTATTGGACTATAATATCCAACTGTGAAATATAACATCCAGTAGCTCATGAGGGAGAATATACAGCAGAAACATATTTTAGACCTCTGCATATGTGATCATGGTTTCATTTCACCTACAAATAAATTTAAAGTTTGGTCAGATATATACTTCTATGTCAGAAGTAATTTTCTTTACAAATTTGAAGCCATTTTTAATATATTATTTTCTAGCTCTCAAGGTTGTTGTCAGGAAATCTAGCTCCATTACTATTCAAATTTCTGTTACATGTTCACTTTCCCCTCTGCCAGAACATTTCAGAACTTTTATCTTAGTCTTTCAAAATTTCATGATGATGTGCTTTGGCCTGTTTTTATTCATTTGCTGGGTACTCAGTGAGCCCTTTCACTTTGAAAGCACTTATCCTTCACTTGTTAAATTTTCTAATTTTTTTTAACTGAGAATTTCCTCTTCTTCATTGTTTTATTTTATTTTTATGCCATCCTGATTAGTTGGACCTACTTCTTAGAATTATCTGGTAATTCAATTATTTTTTCTTTTGTAATGTTCATGCCTTTGTCTTTATTTTATCTTCTGAGAGACTGTCTCAACTTCTTTTTCTAAATCCATCTCTTGCATTATCAGGTAACATATTCACACTGTTCAAAAATCACTTGTTCCTTAAATCATGCTCCTTTTTCACAGTATCATGATTCTATTTCAGGATGCCATATCACTTTCATTTCTCTCAGAAGATATTGTCGTTAAGCTGCTAAGTCAAGTCTGAATCTTTGCAACCCCATGGACTGCAGAATGCAAGCTTTCTCTGTCCTTCACTATCTCCTGGAGTTTGCTCAAATTCATGTTCACTGAGTTGGTGATGCTATGTAATCATCTCATTCTCTGTCACTCCCTTCTCTTCCTGTCCTCAGTCATTTCCAGCATCAGGGTCTTTTCCAGTGATTTGGCTCTTTGCATCAGGTACCCAAAGTACTGGAGCTTCAGCTTCAGCATCAGTCCTTCCCATGAGTATTCAGGGTTGATTTCCTTTAGGACTGATTGGTTTGATCTCCTTGCAGTTGAAGGGACTCTCAAGCGTCTTCTCCAGCACTACAATTTGATAGACTTTTTTTGTGTGTGTGTGTGCCTTTTCCCCCTTGCTCCTAGCATTTATTCTGAGTTCTATTTTCTGTTTGTTTCTTTTGGTCTTTATCTTTCATGATAGAGGTTTTTCACAAGTATCTGGTGATCCCTGGCTGTCCTTCAGTTTTGAAGAGTGACTCCCTACAGAGCTAATTGGAAGCTTTGTATGCATAATAGGTTTCACTGCAGGATGACTGGCAGTAAGTCAAAGAAGGCTCTGGTCTTCGCCTGAGGCATTAGCGATGCAGTTTTGTAAATAAGGATCTAAATCAGTTTTTCTATTTTCACTACTAGATTTTTTCATTCTTTATCTGGTACTTGTCTTCAAGACTCTCACGGAGGGCTAGGAAGCAAATCAATTTTTGTATCCCTTTGTGGGTATATTATAATGTTGCTGACAGTGTACTTTTTATACAGATAAATATAAACTACATTGTCTTTCCCTGTCTTCTTAAAATTTGTTGAAATCTCTTATCTTCTGATGTCTTCTCTTCAATTTTCCCTCTCCTTGTTAGTATATGCATTTAAAATTTTCTTTTAGTTTGGTGGAATTTTGGTTCTAAGTTCAGCTCAATAAGGTAGGTGGGAAATTAACTTCCGTGTTTAAAAGAAAGTTTTCCTTTCTTTAATCCCCTTCATACTTTTAATCCCTTCTTATCTGACCTTCTAGAAGCACTGGACTAGAACCACATTTTTCTTTCACAAACACTCTTTTCCTTTCACTCCCCTGACTTCACACTCTTTTGACATTTATCCTTCTGTTTCGGTTCCTCAACTTCAATCTTTTAAGAAGATCCATCTTCTCTTCCAAACATTGACATTTAAAATATTAGAGTTATTCCCTGGCTAGTCTTGTTGCCCTTTTAATTGTATGCTCTCTCCCTTTCAGTCTTTACAATCTCACTCACCTTTCCCAACCCTTTTCGTTTAACTTTGATGAGTGATGGCTATGAAGTTTTGCAAATTTCTACTCACATTTATTTCCCTTATCATTTCCACTTTGTGTTTTATAAGCATCTCAAACATAACAATGTCCAAAATTGAAGGGATGCTTTTCAAAGGTATGGAATCTGTCGTCATGGTCAAGAATTTAGACTCTGAAGCCAATTCCTTGGCTGTATGACTCTCAGCACATATTTAATCTCGATCTGTTTGGTCATCTCTAAAATCAGAGTACATACCAAGCTTGTAGAATTGCATCATCTAGTTTTAAGTATTCACTAAGTGTTCTGCCCAAACCTCCTCTTCCTGTGTTCTCAGTCTCAGAGAACAGCCACACAGATAGTTTCACCTAGTTTGTCAAGATAAAAAGCTTAGCAATATTCTTGACTCCTCTCATTCCCTCACTTTTCACATCCAACAGTCACCAAGTCCTAATCCTTCAATAGCCAAACCTATCTTGACTCAGGAATATTTTTCTTCATTCCAGCTGCTCAGCAATGTTGTTCAGTTACTACCTCCTGCCTATGTACCTGTCTCTCTCACTCTATTTTGCCCCCACCGCAGTGAAGCTGGGGTGACCTTTCAAAAACACAAATATTATGTCACCTTCTTACTTCAAATACTTCAATGTCTCCTCTCTGCCTTCCGGACAAAGTCAACAGTTTTTTTATTGTGGCTTGCAAGTATGACATTGTCCTCTGGACCGACTGCTGCCCTCCACACTCAGATCCAATGCTCTGTTCTGTCTCGTTAGGGGCCACTCTTCTCCTGGTTTTCGGTGCTCTTTGTAATCGTAGGTTCTTTTGCCACAATCAGGACTACCTGATCTTTTTTTCTATGAGAGTCTTCATAAATAGCTCTGTTTTTGCACAGGGTACATTTCCTTGCTGTTTTCTAAAAATTTAGATGAGAAGGGGAAATAGCCTCTCTTCATTCAGTATCTTCCAACTGTGTCCTCTTCCTTATATGTTCCAATTGAATGCTGCAATACCCTTTGATCATATTTTAATTACTTATTCAAATAAATCTTGTTCACTAGATTGACACCTCTGTGAGGAGAGGGACCATGCCTAGCCTTTCAACATATATTTCTAGTAACTTTAGCATTGAATATCTGGTTCAGAGTAGGTACTTTAAAAACATTAACTG
Organism: Antilocapra americana; assembly: GCA_007570785.1. Classification (NCBI taxonomy): domain Eukaryota; kingdom Metazoa; phylum Chordata; class Mammalia; order Artiodactyla; family Antilocapridae; genus Antilocapra; species Antilocapra americana. The sequence goes on along the minus strand of ML661344.1, from coordinate 7,503,172 downwards.
TATTAGTGAATGAATATGAGAACTAAAGATGATTTTAATGACTTTGATTTATATAGCTTTGGAAAATTTCAAAACAATTTACAATCTATTATCTTATTTTATCAAGACAAATAGACATCCATCTATTATTGTATTTCAATAATAAACTAATTAAGGTTTAGTGAGTTTGTGATGTGCATAAGGTCACACAGAGTAATTAGTAGACTGAGATTAGATCTCAATTTTCCTGACGCCAAAGCCACCATTTTTTTCCCCATTAGCAGACAATGCATTGCATTTACAGTGATATTTAGAAAGCAATATTTGAGAATTTATCAAACATGAATTTATCAGTAGTTTACCACACAAACACATACACTTGATGGTTATTTACACAAAGAATACTTCATAGGTACAAATAGAATGAAGGGGTAACAGTGAGTTAAATAACATTGCTCTCTTATCTGGTAATAAAGAGTTTAAGCTTTTTTGAATGTCAAAAGTTATGGAAATATCATAAGGTAGGATGAAAAAAGTGTTTCAGGAATTGAGTGCATAAATGTTATACATACGATATACAGAAGCATCATTTGCTTTTTTCCTGAAACACATCCATTGCCTGGTATAATGCAGAAGTGTGCAGCTTCACATCTAGTGAAGCTAGATGGACTTTGACTCAGAAGCAACCTGATTTCCTGTTTTACTACATACCCTTGGCAAATATCCCAAAGAGGGATTTTTATTTTCATGTTTTCAAAGGGACTTAAAAAGTCAAGAGAAAAATATTCATCTCTTCCTGTTAATATCCTTCCAATAAATTCCATAAATCAAAGTTGAGAGTATTATTTTTTGAATTCTCACTGTATAGATTCTCTTCTCTCTTGAACCTTATTTTTTAGAATCTAAATTGAAGAGCTAAAGGGAATTTTTCTACAACCAAAGCATACAGCCAACAGTCTCCCTATCAACACTCTCTGAATCAAATGCATTTAAATAGCAGCGCTCACTAACATGGCCTAAACTATCTGAAGAAGCAGAAAGATTCATCTTGATATATTCCTCAAATCCTTCTCTATTCATAATTTAAACCAAAGAGAATTTCAACCACTTGAGAATTATGCCTGCAGAGGTTACTCAAGTGATAAGAATATGTATATCAAAACATCTGATTTTCAGTACCTTTGCATTCTCTAGGATTTTTAGACTCATTATGCCAATTTTATCCTTGCCTAATATTGCATCCCTGGAAAGTTAAAAGGACAATGGCAAGTTCAATCTTTCCAAGATTTCTTGTGATAAATACTCTGGCTGTCCTCATCAGTTGGCACAGTCTTACATTTTTCAAATGACAAATGTTTCTAATTTATTCACTGAGAAACCCTTTGCCACAGGAATATGGAAACCTGCCAACCTCTCTCCATGTCCTACTTCAAGAAACATCTTTAAAACCACTACTTCACCTGAAGTAGTCTCCGAAACTCCCTCATCAAGACAGAATACATGGTGATTCTTGGACTCCAAGTGGGAGCATCTGAGGCTTGTTTGTTTGTTGATTGTTCACACACCCACATTTCAAAAATACTCAGATTGCAGGGGTTTGTTTTCACCTTATCATTACAATATCTGAAAGCCTGCAAGTGTTATCCACAACCTGATTTACTATCATTACAAGGAAACCAGTTTGTCTTCAAGATCAAAGCACTGTTATTAGGATAAACACATTTATGGTCTTTAATGCTGATATTACCACATCAGCAATCAAAACAAGAAATCAAGAAGGAAAGGATGGTGCCTAGAACCAAGAAAAGGCTTTTTAAATACTTGTAATTCAGCTTTTAGGCAAGTGACTTGTTTTAGGACTAGCAGTGCTTCCATTCTCTTTCCTCACATATATGCCAGGAATTTCCATCCATTGACCAGAATATCTCTTTCTACAAATGATTCTCAATATATATCATTATCTCTGATTTAGTTTCTAACTGTTTAATGAGTTGCCTATCTTTAAATACAATTCAACTGTTCTAAAGCAGATCTTGAATATATTTGCTAAGCTCCTACTCTGTACCAGACAGTGTGCTTTCCTTCTTGATTTCTTGCTTTGGTTAGTTGTATTTTAATTCTCTTAATGCTGTTCCTTGGAGTCATCTTTTACTTCTCCTTTCTTCCCTTCTATATTAGACATTCAGTGTCTTCCTTTTCCTTTCTTTACCATGCAGTAAATCTGTTCAGACTCAGCATCTCTTAGTAGTACTGCCCAAAGTAATATGGTACAAAAGTATACTATTTTCAGACATCCTTCCTTTACAATCATTTATTCAGCAAATTAAATGTCTACTATGTGTTAGGTACTGGGTTATATGATGAGAAGAACCAGTGAGCAAAAGAGCTCACTGTTCCCTGCTCTATGAATTTCCTGGATAGTGAGAGAGAGAAATATTGAACAAAAAATTAAGCAAATAAATCCATGCTTGTACATTGTAATAATTACTATAAAAGAAAATATTAGAGATTTACCCATTTTATATATTTACATGTAACATAGCTTGATTAATCCCCTAAAATGCATGTCCATTCCCCAATTCTAAAAGCTTCACTGAGTGTACATTTTTAAATAGAAGTATTTCCCAGTTCATATCCCCAGGTCATATCTACTTCTAAGACATAAGGAAGCTCTGTTAGCAAATTGAGGCTTAAGAGTTCCTCAGGATAAAGAGATAAGCTTCTTTTTGTTCAGTGTTTCCTAAACTGCTTAAAATTTAAAACATATAAAATGTTACACTTTATCAACATAATTAGTCTTCTAAATCACACATTTTAGGAAAGGCTATTCTACAAGATTCTTTAGCTTGAGAGTCAGGCTCTTAATCTAGCTTTTCAGCCATTTTATCTAATACTTTCAAGTGTATGTTCTATCTTACACTATCATTCAGTTCAATCTCTCAGTCTTGTCTGATTCTTTGCGACCCCATGGACGGCAGCACACCACGCTTCCACATCCATCACCAGCTCTGAGAGGTTACTCAGACTCATGTCCATTGAATCGCTGATTCCATCCAATCATCTCATCCTCTGTTGTCCCCTTCAATCTTTCAATCTTTCCCAGCCTCAGGGTCTTTTCCAAGGAGTCAGTTCTTCGTATCAGGTGGCCAAAGTATTGGAGTTTCAGCTTCAACATCAGTCCTTCCAACGAACACCCAGGACTGATCTCCTTTAGGATGGACTGTTTGGATCTCCTTGCAGTCCAAGAGACTCTCAAGAGTCTTCTCCAACACCACAGTTCAAAAGCATCAATTCTTTGGTGCTCAGTTTCTTTATAGTTCAACTCTCATGTCCATACATGACTACTGGAAAAACCATAGCTTTGACTAGATGGACCTTTGTTGACAAGGTAATGTCTCTGCTTTTTAATATGCTCCCCAGGTTGGTCATAACTTTTCTTCCAAGGAGCAAGCTTCTTTTAATTTCATAGCTGCAATCACCATCTGCAATGACTCTGGAGCCCCCCAGAATAAAATTTCTCACTATTTCCATTGCTTCTCCATTTCCCATGACATGATAGGACCAGATGCCATGATCTTAGTTTTCTGAATGTTGAGCTTTAAGCCAACTTTTTCACTCTCCTCTTTCACTTTCATCAAGAGGCTCTTTAGTTCTTCTTCACTTTCTGCCATAAGGGTGTTTTCATCTGCATATCTGAGGTTATTGTTATTTCTCCCGGCAATCTTGATTCCAGCTTGTGGAATCAAGGTTCATCGAGGCCAGCATTTCACATGATGTACTCACATGATATACAAGTTAAATAAGCAGGGTGGCAATATACAATCTTGACGTACTCTTTTCCCAAGTTAGAACCAGTCTGTTGTTCCACGTCCAGTTCTAACTGTTGCTTCTTGACCTGCATACAGATTTCTCAAGGAGGCAGATAAGGTGGTCTGTTTTTCCCATCCTTTTAAGAATTTTCCACAGTTTGTTGTGATCCACACAGTCAAAGGTTTTGGCGTAGTCAATAAAGCAGAAATAGATGTTTATGGTATTACCATAGAGTAGCAGGATTGATACACTGATCCATTTTCTTCTATATCAATCCTTCCACTCTATGGTAATACCATTCTATTTTTATATTGAATAATTTTATTTTTGGTTATTATAAATTGTTTGCAGGTCTTTCAACATCACAGTAGTTTATTTCTCCATCAGCTAACACACATTGTTTGTGCTCTGATAGAAAATAGATCCTCAGATATTGAATTTGGATCACTTATAAAGCTCAAAATTTTCTTTTTAAAGTCTTCTCTAACTGTTCCAGACTATAAATAATGCCGCTTGCCTTGTCTTCCTCCTCCTCCTCCTCCTTACTATTATTATTATCATCTTAGCACTAACTAAAGAATCTCACCATAAGGATTACAGAATAAACCCTTCCAAAAAATCTCAGAGATTTGTACTGAGTAGTGGCAATTATGAGCTTATTCAAAAATCTCTCTTTGAAACTTCCCTCGTTGTCAGTAGTTAAGAGTTGGGAACTAGTTCCCTGACCATGAAACTAGATCCAAATAAGTTAACAACAACCAGAACAAAAAAAATCCAACATTCTCCATATTGTATCACATAGGTGAATAATAATATTTTAATAATTCTGTCCTTCTTCCATACATCATTTCCTAGAAATTTTATCTACAGACTTACTTAAATATGTAAATATGACTGCAGAGGACAGTAGAAATCAAACTTCAATTTTAGCTTAAAATAACCCGAGTCCCTGAAAAATTTCTAATTCTATATTAAAATGTTACAGTTATGTTTCTTGAAGAACTTTGCTTTCAGACAAATTTTCAACATTTGCTCTAACTATCCTGAACTATGTGAACCTTAGCCATGAGCAGTATGAAGTAACAGATTTTTAAGTATTAAGATATTCTCAAAGATTTAACTTTCAAAAGGTAGTAACCTAAAGTAATGAGTCTCTGGAATAACATCTGAAGCCTTGCTTATATAGAGATACAGAATAAGAAAATGGAAGAGAAATAGTCAGATATACGCAATTCAATTAATAGTATCTTAGGAAGGTTGTAACCTTAGTCTAATCACTTATCTCGTCCTTGAATAAATTACTTAGATGATAGTCTTACACCTTGATATCTCAAGATATTTTTATTATATGGTATAAGATAATTACTTATGTTCCTGATGACTGAGTAATTATGAAAAAGATCAATTAGTCAGCATGATTTATTGAGAAGCCAGAGATACATATAGTACATTTAGAAGTAGATACATTTAGAAGTAGTTTAATCAAATATTTTAATAAAAGTTGGGGAACATGATGCTTAATATTTATTTTTGTAAAAATTTCACCTTATGTGAAACTCTTTATTCTACACCTTCTTCCAAAGATTTGAGTAGGAGTTTCAGAGGGAGCCAGTAAGAAAGCATTTTCCATGTAGTTGTCTCAGCTAAGGGATCTCTTGCCTTTTGTGAAGTGGCACAATGTCAATACGGTACCCTTCACAAGACATGATGAAACACTCATCTTTTCAATCTGATATAAACAACTTTGAGAAAGCATTTTTAAATGGCATTTCATGCTGCTTTATATTCATTCTTTAATCACAAGTATATATAACCTCTGATATTATCTCTGTTTATTAATATTTTAATTAATGCTCATAATGATGGTACTTGTGCCTTTAGGATAGTTAGAGCAAATGTTGAAAACTTGAACTAAATAAACAGGGCTTCCGGTAAAAATCCTTTAATCAATTAAGTTGCTTTGGATTTAAATGTAGGCAGTTAGTTTATAATTGGAAAGATTTTAAGAGACTCATGAAACATCGTAAGCCTGCTTGAGGTCACCCTTGGGCTGAAAGAATTATTAAAATAAAAGAAAATTAGTTTAAAAAGCTTTCTACGAGGAAGTAAATGTCATGTGAGAATGCACTCATAGATGTAATAATTGCTAAATGACAAACTTATGGAAGCTTAATATAGAGGAATCAGAGGCTCATTTTAAAACTGAAATATTTTCTTATGATTCTGGATTATTTTCATTGTTAGCTTCTGATATGAGATTAAAAGAATAATTTCAAACAAGAATTTAAAACATCCTGAGTATTTAAATACTTACTTTATTCATTTTATAAGTAATAAATATTATATATGAAAATTGTTGGTTTATATTCTTACTGAATTTAAAAATTTAGGAAATGACGAAAGGCAACAGGTTTTGAGAGAATTAGAATAAAATCAGCAGCAAAGTTTTGGAAATAGAATTGGAAGAAGCCTAAAGAAGGCAGGTGAGATCTCTGAATGAATAGAGCTGGTAGATGGAATGAACCTCAAAAGGACCAAATGTTACCAGAGTAATCACTAATAAATTCAAACCTGAACATGTGTAAAATTCTTTTCAGGCTTCCTGCTACCTCACCGTGAATCCTATATTTGCAAGCTGGGTGTATAATCCTCCGCCAAGACTTCAGTCCCCTCCTGGACCACACTCATACCTTACCTTACATGTCTTCTTTTCTTTGCCTTTCCTGACCTCATGAACCATGTTGCCTGCTTATCTCTCCTCATTACCCTTCCTTCTCCCTTTTCAACTAAGTTCAAGGATTACCCTTGTAGAAAACTGTTCCTCTACTCTCCCTATTACAGGTGAATTGTGTCCTCCCCAGATTCATGTGCTGAAGTTCTAACAATTAGTGCCTCAAATGTGGGCCCTTTGAAAACAGAGCTGCTGCAGTATAATTAGTTAGGATGAAGTCCAACCATTGTCGGGTAGGGCCCTACTCCAGTATGACCAGTATTCTTAGAAGAACAATGCACATGAAAAAAGAGACACATATAGAGGGAAAATGTCGCAAGACATGGAGAAGGTGTCCATCAATAAGCCAAGGAGAGAGTCCTGGAACAGATCACTCACAGTCCTCAGAAGGAACCTTTGGTACTCCTACTCTCTAGCATTATGAGACAATGAATTCATGGTGGGTGGGCCACCTAATGTGTGATCTTTGTTATAGCAGCCTTAACAAACTAATAGAACCTCTTTCTTCAGCTTCCAAGCAAAAGTTAAGTATCTCTTCTTCAGCATCTATAAAACCCAGGATCCAATTTGGCAAAGACTTATTAAAATTGATTCCTTGTGAATCTCGAGGTAGTATTAATTAGACCATGAACTCTCTCTTCTTCTGTTTGTTCTCTTAGTCTAAGGCAGACATGCAATGTGAAATTCTCTTTTGTACAGATTAATGAATAGAGGGAAAGAAGGAGATTTGGTTTGGCCTTAGATTCACCATCTTGTTTGAAAAGTGAAAGTTGCTCCATCATGTCCGACTCTTTGTGACGCCATGAACTATACAGTCCATGGAATTCTCCCAAGCCAGAATAATGGAGTGGGTAGCCTTCTAGATTCCCTTCTCCAGGGGATCTTCCCAACCCGGGGATTGAACCCAGGTCTCCAACTTTGCAGGTAGATTCTTTACCAGCTGAGCTAACAGAGGAGTCTTGAAGATTTAAAATTGCAATTTCAGATGCAGGTAAAAAGTATAAATTAGATATTCTGAAGAACAATATGTGTGATATTATAGAATGAATAAAATGAATAGGCAACCCCTTTCTTTCTCAGAAATAAACATCCTGGAAAATAAACAACTCTCAGTGTCTTTAATCCAGCTTCCCAGGTGGTGCTAATGCAGGAGAAACAAGGGATGCGGATTGGATCCCTGGGTCAGGAAGATCACTTGGAGAGGAGAACGACAGGAGAACTCTTGCCTGTAAAATCCCATGGAGCATGGCAGGCTATAGTCCATGGGGCTACAGAGTTGGACACAACTGAGAAAATGAGCAAATATCTTTAATCATCACACATGGGGAATACAATAAATTACCTGAATCTAACAATTTAACCAACTCAATGGACATGAGTTTGGGTAAACTCCGGGAGTTGGTGATGGACAGGGAGGCCTGGCGTGCTGCGGTTCATGGGGTCACAAAGAGTTGGACACGACTGAGTGACTGAACTGAACAATTTAACCCAAAGAGTTAAAGATTTCAAAAGTATCTCGAAAAATTAATATGATGATATATGTAAATGATGAGTATATCTCTTTTAGAAGAAGCATTTCTAAAAGAAAAAGAGACTGCTCTATGTCAGTATGGATATCTTAAATGGATAGTTGAAGCAAACTGAAGAACATTTGAGAGAAGATAAAAATAGAAATTATATTACCTTAGAAAATATCCTATTAACCTTCAGATCATGTGAAATATATATGAATGATGCTTTTCTATTGAACATTATCACACCAGCACCAAGAGAAAACTAGTCGTGATAGAAAAGCTATTTAGATATTTTGGACACAATTCTGCTCACAAAATTCTGCTATTTAAAATTCTTTGTTATTTTCTTCAGAACATAAAGGCAATGTCTATATCTTATTAAAAAAAATTGGAGAATATAGAAAAGTATAATAGAAAAATAAACTCACCATATTTCTATCATCCAGAAATAAATTACTATTAACACAGGGGAGTATTTTCTATCATTCATTTAAGGTTGCAATTCTGAATACACACATACAGACAAATACACATGCACACACATACAACATACATATATATTACTAAGATTAAATACATGCTTTTTCACTTAGCCTTATACTGTAAATATATTCTTACATCATAAAACATTCCTAAAAGTATATTTTTTGAAGACTATGAAACATTGTTGTGAGTAGGTCTACCAATTTATCTGACCAATCTTATCCTAGACATTTTTATAGTTCGCTATTTTCCCAAATTATAACTAATATCTCGATAAACAACCTCAAATATAAGTTCTTCTGCATTTACTAGGTGAAATGAAATGAACACTTTTATTCTTTTTGATAAATACTGCCTAATTGCTCAATTATGTGTGCCAGTTGATACTGTCCAGAGTATTACTCCTGGATACCCATTTCCTTCCACCATTGCCGGTAGATGTCATCAGTTTATTCACAACCTTTGTCAGTTTGAGAGGTAGTGTTTAATTTGAAGTGTTTCTAATCTCTTCCTTTATTTGTTCCTCCTTTGCTTATAAAACCAGTTTGGTGAATGTACTTGAGTCAATAATTATAAACTGTTGTTGTTCAACACTCTCAGTCATGTCCAACTCTTTTTGACTATATGGATTGAAGCACTCAAGGCTTCCCTGTGCTGCACTATCTCCTGGAGTTTGCACAAACTCGTCGATAACATCCAACCATCTCACCATCTGTCGCCCCTTCTCCTCCTGCCTTCAATCTTTCCCAGGATTAGGGTCCTCAGCTCAGTTCAGTTCAGTTGCTCAGTCATGTCCAAATCTTTGCAACCCCATGGACGGCAGCATGCCACACTTCCCTGTCCATCATCAACTCCTGCAGCTTACTCTAACTCACGTCCATCGAGACACTGATTCCATCCAACCATCTCATCCTCTGTCGTACCCTTCTTTTCCCCCCTTCAATCTTTCTCAGCATCAGGGTCTTTTCCAGTAAATCAGTTTTTCTCATCAGGTGGCCAAAGTATTGGAGTTTCAGCTTCAACATCAATCCTTCCAATGAATATTCAGGACTGATTTCCTTTAGGATAGACTGGTTAGATCTCCTTGCAGTCCAAAGGACTCTCAAGAGTCTTCTTCAACATCACAGCTCAAAAGCATCAATTCTTCAGCACTCAGCCTTCTTTATAGTCCAAATCTCACATCCAAACATGACTACTGGAAAAACCATAGCTTTGACTAGATGGACCTTTATTGGCAAATTAACATCTCTGCTTTTTAATATGCTTTCTAGGTTGGTCATAGCTTTTCTTCCAAGGAGCAAGCATCTTTTAATTTCATGGCTGTAGTCACCATCTGTAGGAACTTTGGAGTTCCCCAAAATAAAGTTTTTCGCTGTTGCCATTGTTCCCCATCTATTTGCTGTGAAGTGATGGGACCAGATGCCATGTTCTTTGTTTTATGAATGTTGAGTTTTAATACAACTTTTTCACTCTACTCTTTCACTTTCATCAAGAGGCTCTTTAGTTCTTTGTTTTCTACCATATGGTTGTTCTCATCTGCATATCTGAGGTTATTTATATTTCTCCTGGCAATCTTCATTCCAGTTTATACTTCATTCTGACCAGCATTTTGCATGATGTACTCTGCATTTCAGTTAAATAAGTAGGGTGACAGTATACAGCCTTGATATATTCCTTTCCCGATTGGAAACCAGTCTGTTCTTTCATGTGCAGTTCTAACTGTTGCTTCCTGACCTGTATACAGATTTCTCAGGAGGCAGGTCAGGTGGTCTGGTATTACCATCTCTTTCAAGATTTCCAGTTTGTTGTGATCCACACAGTCAAAGGCGTTGGTGGAGCTAATGTAGCTGAAGTAGATGTTTTTCTGGACTTCTCTTGCTTTTTTGATGATCCAACGGATGTTGCCGATTTGATCTCTGGTTCCTCTGCCTTTTCTAAATTCAGCTTGAGCATCTGGAAGTTCACGGTTCACATACTATTAAACCCTGGCTTGGAGAATTTTGAGTGTTACTTTGCTGGCATGTGAGATGAGTGCAACTGGGCAGTAGTTTGAACATTCTTTGGCATTGCCTTTTTTGGGGATTGGAATGAAAAATGACTCTTTGCAGTCCTTGGCCACTGCTGAGTTTTCCCAATTTGCTAGCATATTGAGTGCAGCACTTTAACATCATCATCTTTAGGATGTGAAAGGAATTCCATCACCTCCACTAGCCTTGTTCATAGTGATGCTTCCTAAGGCCCAGTTGACTTTACATTCCAGGATGTCTGGCTCTAGGTGAGTGATCACACCATCATGGTTATCTTGGTTATGAAGATTTTTTTGTACTGTTCTTCTCAGTATTGTTGCCACCTCTTCTTAACATCTTCTACTTCTTTTAGGTCCATACCATTTCTGTCTTTATTGTGCCCATCTTTGCATGAAATGTTGTTTTGGTATCTCTAATTTTCTTGAAGAGATCTCTAGTCTTTCCATTCTATTATTTTCCTTTATTTCTTTCAAGTGATCATTGAGGACAGCTTTCTTATCTCTCCTTGCTATTCTCTGGAACTCTGCATTCAAGTGGGAATATCTTTCCTTTTCTCCTTTGCCCTTAACTTCTCTTTTTTTCTCAGCTATTTTTAAGGCCTCCTCAGACAGCCATTTTGCCTTTTTGCATTTCTTTTTCTTGGGAATGGTCTTGATCACTGCTTCCTATACAATGTCACGAACTTCCTTCCATACTTCTTCAGGCACTCTATCAGATCTAGTCCCTTAAATCTACTTCTGACTTCCACTGTATAATCATAAGGGATTTGATTTAGGTCAAACTGAACGGTCTAGTGTTTTTCCCCACTTTCTTGAATTTAAGCCTGAATTTGACAGTAAGGAGTTCATGATCTGAGCTGCTGTCAGCTCCCCATCTTGTTTTTGCGGACTGTATAGAGCTTCTCCATCTTTGGCTGCAAAGAATATAATCAGTCTGATTTCAGTGTGACCATCTGGTGATGTCCATGTGTAAAGTCTTCTCTTGTGTTGTTGGAAGAGGATGTTTGCTATGACCAGTGTAGTCTCTTGGCAAAACTCTGTTAAGTTTTGCCCTGCTTCATTTTGTACTCCAAGGCCAAATTTTCTTGTTATTCCAGATATCTCTTGACTTCCTACTTTTTCATTCCAGTCCCCTACAATGAAAGGGACAGCTTTTTGGGTGTTAGTTCTAGAAGTCTTCTAGGTTTTCACAGAACCATTCAACTTCAACTTCTTCAGCATTACTGGTTGGGACATAAACTTGGATTACTGTGACATTGAATGGTTTGCTATTCAATATATATAGTGAATATAATGGTCATGAGTTAAATTCACCTGTTCCAGTCCATTTTAGTTCACTGATTCCTAGAGTGTCTATGTTCACTCTTGCCATCTCCTGTTTGACCACTTCTAATTTGCCTTGATTCATGGACCTAACACTCCAGATTCCTATGCAATATTGCTCTTTACATCATTGGACTTTACTCCTATCACCAGTCACATCCACAGCTGGGTGTTGTTTTTGCTTTGGCTCCGTCTTTTCATTCTTTCTGGGGTTATTTCTTCACTCTTCTCCAGTAGCATATTGGACACCTACCAACCACCAACCTAGGGAGTTCATTTTTCAGTGTCCTATCTTTTTCCCTTTCATACTGTTCATGGGGTTCTCAAGGTAAGAATACTGAAGTGGCTTACCATTCCCTTCTCCAGTGGACCACATTCTGTCAGAACTCTCCACCATGACCCATTTGTCTTTGGTGGCCCACCCTACAAGGCATGGCTCTTAGTTTCATTGAGTTAGACAAGGCTGTGATCCATGTGATCGGTTTGATTAGTTTTCTGTGATTGTGGTTTTCATTCTGATAAAGATAAGAGACTTATAGAAGCTTCCTGATGGAAGAGACTGACTGAGGGGGAAAGTGGGTCTTGTTCTGATGGGTGGGGCCATGATCAGTAAATCTTAAATCCAATTTTCTGTTGATGGGAAGGGCTATGTTCCCTCCCTGTGGTTTGACCTGAGGCCAAATTATGATGAAGATAATGATGACCTCCTGAAAAAGGTCCCTTGCAGGTACCGCCACACTCAGTGCCCCCAACCCTGCGGCAGGCCACCGCCAACCCACACCTCTGCCTGAGACTCCTGGACACTCACGGGCCAGTCTGGGTCAGTCTCTTTGGGTCACTGCTCCTCTCGTCTGTGTCCTGGTGCACACAAGGTTCTGTTTGTGCCCTCCGAGAGTCTGCTTCCCCAGTCCTGTGCAAGTTCTGGCAGCTCTCTGGTGGGGTTAAAGGCGACCTCCTCCAAGAGGGCTTATGCCATACCCAGGTCTGCTGCACCCAGATCCGCTGCCCCTGTGACAGGTCAGTGCTGACCCATGCCTCTGCAGGAGACACTCAAACACTCAAAGGCAGGTTTGGCTCAGTCTCTGTGCAGCCTCGTGGTGAGCACAAGGTTTTGTTTAAGCCCTTGGAGCATCTCTGGCGGGTATGGGGCTTGATTCTAGGTCAGGGTTCTAGCTCTTCACATCAGATGGCCAAAGTATAGGAGCTTCAGCTTCAGCATCAGTTTCCAATGAATATCCAGGGTTAATATTCCTTTAGGTTTGACTGGTTTGATCTCCTTGCTGTCCAAAGGACTTTCAAGAGTCTTCTCCAGGATTATAAAAAGAGAACACTTTATTTTTTTTTTATCAGTCATTGCTTCTAAATATCATCTTTGGGAATACTGCTCTCTCCTCCTGAACAAAAAATTTTGTCAATCTCATACCTTTCTAAATTTTCAGTTCTAAGAGGAATCTCATTTAGACAATTAGACTTTTTCTCAGGTAAAGTTCTAATATAGTGTGTGAATAACCCAGATATTTTTGGAAATTTTCTATTGGCCATGGTTTTTATGCAGATGGGTCCATTATAAGAGAATCAGGAATTGATTATATAAAGGGTACATCTTTATATGTAAAAAATTAATAGAACTTAATCTTTCACTTGGTTGCGCGTTTACATGAATAAATGGGGAAAATATTTCTAAGATTTTGTTCTCCTTTGTCACTAACAGACTCTTTCAAATGGAAATGCTCTTTGATGGCTCTTCTGTTAACTGACCTTGAAATTTAAATATTCTAAACCTTAGGTCAAGGATATTTATTTTTCTTACTGACACAGGAGATGTCACAGGCTGAATAATTCTTTTCCTAATATAAATTTAATATTTTACTTTGTTTGCAAACCCAGTTAGAGCTCAGACCACCTCTAACAATTATAGTGAGATTAACATATGAATGCTGTCAGAACAAATCTTCTTTCTAATTCACATTTTCTAGATGTACATACAACAAAACAAGGTAAGAAATGAATATCAGTGGAGACAAAATGCACCTAGTTTCTCATTAAGTAGCAACAACTGTCTTCCTAGGTTGGCTCTGAACCAAGGCCTAAATCTAATCTGAAAGAGGAAAGTAACAGAATTTCATCATTCTTCTGGGCCATAGGCCTAAGTTTTAGAGATAATAGAAAATAATTCATTAAAAGAGTTTATAAGCATTGTGTCAGTGTGTTTGCATGTGTGTGGGGGGTTTGAGAGCAAGCTGTGTCAAAATAGGAGAAAAGATGAACACTTTGAGATAAGTAAGTATCCTAAATAATTCATCTTTTTGGCTTTTTAGAATAGGCGTTTCATTTATACTGCAAAAATGCTTTGAGCCATAATAAGGGAATATATGAATATATATTTAGGATAATTAACTTTTTTCTTCCTGTCTCAGAGTTATCAGTATTGGTGGTCTGCTTTGCAAAGATTATATTAGATTTAATTGGGTAGAGTATAGAAACTAAATGGAATTTTACCATATTTTTTAGGACATTTTCCACTTAGAGTAAATATGTTCAATCATACAATCAAGATATCAAAGTAAGAGACAAAATACTTCTTTTCTCCTTGTTAAAAGTTTATACTTCAGGTGAATCTCACAGATTGTTTTCCCCAGTGAATTTCTCCCCTGTGCAGATTCTATTGTTGACTACTACTCTCTGCTGCTACTGCTGTTTAGTCACCAAGTCAGACTTGACTCTTTGCGACCCCATGGACTGTAGCCGGCCAGGCTCCTCTGTGGAATTTTCCAGACAAGAATGCTGGAGTGTGTTGCCATTTCCTTCTCCAGCAGATCTTCCTCATACAGGATCAAAACCACTTCTCTTGTGTTTCCTGAATTGGCAGGTGATTCTTTACCCCTGTGTCACCTGGGAAGCCCCCAATGTTTAACACATGCTCTTATTAATTTTTTATCTTCCAAATGGGTCCTTAACGTGCTGTCATCTTTCAGTTAATGGGTCAACACTCATCCAGTTTCCTAAGCCACACCCTTGGAACCATCCTTCATGCTACACTTTCTATTGTTATACATTTTCAATATCACAGATGAGTCAGAACTTTGAAAGTCACTGCCCCCCACCCCATTCCCCGTAACTATTGCTGGAATGTTAGATTCTTTTGCCTTTACTTCCTCTGACTTCTTAAATAATATTCTAGTTGATTCCACATAGCCTACCCTGTAAATGCTGTCCTCTTATGCCACCTAACACACATCCACAGTGCCTCTGCATATTGCCATGCTTTTGCAAATGTATTTCTCTGCCAGTAATGATCTTCACTTTTTTTTTAACTTAAAGAAATCTCAATCTTTCATCCTGAAGATTGTTCACATGACTCTCCTTCTGACATCTTTTCCAATTTCCTTAGCATGTAAATTGCATTCCTTCTTTTGTCCTTAGAATACTTCCTAGCATTTATTCTGGTAAATTTGCCAAAGCTCATTCGTGGATTATAATGACCCAACCTGCACATCCCTGACTGAGATAGACAATTTCAGAATTCTTTACTTTAAAAGCCAGAAGGAAAAACAACAATACAGTATACTAACACATATATATGGAATTTAGAAAGATGGTAATGAAAACCCTGTATGCGAGACAGCAAAAGAGACACAGATGTATAGAACAGTCTTTTGAACTCTATGGGAGAGCGCAAGGGTGGGATGATATGGGAGAACAGCATTGAAACATGTAAATTATATGTGAAATCAATTGCCAGCCCAGGTTTGATGCTTGATACAGGGTGCTCAGGGCTGGTGCACCAGGATGACCCAGAGAGATGGAATCAGGAGGGAGATGGGAGGGGGGCTCTGGAAGGGGAACACATGTATACCCATGGTGGATTTATGTCAATGTTTGGCAACACCAACACGATAATGTAAAGAAAATAAAAATTAAAAAAAAGTATCCATCCCTAACCAGCTGAATATTCAAATTTCTTTTTTAAATTTCAAAAGAAAATCAAAGCACTTTCATGCTTTACTGGACATTACATATGGGTAACATCCGAATGATGAATCATCTGCCTTATGAAATGGCTTCCATAGTCACATTTATGTTCAAAATGACACCTTGGTAGGTTATAACAAATATAACCAGATGCCAACTCTGTTTTCTTTCAAAATAAACACTTTTTTTTTCCCTTTAGTAAATTTATGGCTCAGAAATGCTAGTCTGCCTCAAGTACAAAATAATATGCATCAATTTTTAAAAAGCATTGGTCAGTTATAGATTATAATTATGTTCTTTAAACAACAAGAAAATTAGTAACAAACTTGAAAGCACTTATATAATTATATTTTCTCTCATAAAGATTTAAGATAATGGAGGTCTATCTATGGCATATCTCTGTGAAATAACAGTGACTCTATTTTCCTGCTTTAATCTGAAAATAACTGACCATGCCACTGCAGAATTTTGTAAACATTATTAAATAGATGGGTCTCATCACCCCAAATTATTCACAACTGCTGTGATATCTCACAATATTTATACTCACACACAGATACACACATACATAAATACTTTCTAATGTCATACAATTTGAAGACATTAAACATACTCAAAATAAAATATATAAGGTAATATAAAATTATTTTAGTCATAAAAATATATTTCCTTTAAACTTACTGTTTGGAAATATTTTCATTGGGAATATTTTGCCAGTTGTTTCCATACAACTTATACAAATTAGCATGGTTATATCAAGATCTCAAGAAACCTGTATCATAGTCCTACTTCTGATACAAACCAATAAGTGCTTTAGACTATTTGATGTTTAGTTTTTCACAAGTAAATAATAATTTTAGACTGAAATAGTGCAGATCTTTACCCAAAGTAACACCTTATGATTTGAATTATTTCATATACTTATCTCTGTTTTATTCAATTTAGAATATACGAGAATTTTAGGCAGTCTTTTTCTTCAGAGTTTTTGTGTTATATAATTTGCATATACCCATACACAAATGTAGTCTTTAGATTTCTGCTCTTGTTTTTTTAAAATTATATTCAATGCTTCATCACATTTTAAATTTTCACTTTCTGAATAAAGTATCGCTTTCTGAATAATTTGTGTTGGCTTAAACAAATAGAAGTTTACCTTTAAGTGTCCTGAGGGTTCTAAAGGGGAAAAAGATCAGATCAGATCTGCATTTATATCTTGATCCCCAGTGAAGACTAGTGGGAGGAAGGCTGGGAAACCAATCAGGATGTTCTTGAGGAAGCTGTGGCTGCATGGAGGTAGAGATGTGAGAAGTAAACACAATACAATATTTGGTAAGTAAATTATAGTTACAGTTGGCAAGACTGGTGACTGTCTGGTCGTGGTTAGTAAGTCTCCTGTAGCTTGTTGCTTTGGAGGATGGTAGAATGTGGTTATTTCTTCCATCTCCCCCACATGGAAGTCTCTGGTCTCTATTTTTTTTTTTCACTAATCACTGTCAGATGTCTGCTGCTCACCACTGGTTCTCATCTACACTGCATTTCGGCCATCTCTAATTCACTCCTAGTGTCTAGCATTTTTCTCTTGTGTGAGATTCTCTTCAGCTTTCCTATTCTTTTCCTGCCCTTACTCATTCCCTCAGGCCTTGGGTTACATGTTACCTTTGTGGAGTTTTCCTGATCTTCCTGGATTGAATTATAAAGTTATCATAAACAAACAAAAATGAAGAAGCAAACAACAACAATAAAAAATCAGGATACCTAGTTAAATTTAAAATTTGGATAAGCAATGGATAGTATAAGTATGTCCCATGCGATAGGTGGGACATGTTTATACCAAGAATTATTTAAGATGCAGATTTAACTGGGAATCCTATATTTAATCTGGCAAGATTAGATTGAGAGCTCTTGTTAAGTGCTCTTGTTAAGTGTTAAGTGAATTCAGCACTTTTGCCTAACGGTAACTTAATTGTTTTAAATGCCTCCCTTCTCCATTAATCTGCAGAATAAGATCTAAGTCTGCCTTGGTGACCACGAGTGAGTGCCTGGCAAATCGTTGTTCAGTTGCGACCCCATGGACTGTACCAGGCCAGGCTCCTCTGTCCTCCACTGTCTCCGGGAGTTTGCTCCAATTCATGTCCATTGAGTTGGTGATGCTATCTAACCATCTAATTCTCTGCAGCCCCCTTCTCTTTTGGCCTTCAATCTTTCCCAGCGTCAGGGCCTTTTCCAGTGAGTTAGCTCTTTATATCACATAGCCAAAGTATTGGAGCTTCAGCTTCAGCATCAGTACTTTCAAGGAATATTCAGGGTTGACTTCTTTTAGGATTGACTGGTTTGACCTCCATGCTATCTAAGGGACTCAGTCTTCTCCAGCACCACAATTCAAAAGTATCTCACATCTGTATAAGACTACTAGAAAAACCACAGCTTTAACTATACAGACTTTTGTTGGCAAAGTGATGTCTCTGCTTTTTAATGTGCTGTCTAGGTTGGTCACAGCTTTCTTTCCAAGGAGCAAATGTCTTTCAATTTCATGGCTGCTGTTACCACATCCACAGTAATTTTCGGAACCCAAGAAAATAAAATCTGTCACTCAGTAGGTAATTAATAAAAATAGATCATGGGTAAGCTTATTTATGGTTACCTCTACTAATCGATTCTGTTTGGGAGTTGGCAGTTGCTATTGACAGAACTGTAATTCCCCAAAATTCATAGGTTGAAGCCCTAACCTCAAATACGGCTGTGTTCAGAGAGGGTCTTTTATAGAGAATTTAAGGTTAAACAAAGTCAAGAAGAGTAGGCTTCAATCCAATAGGACTGGTGTCTAGTTAAGAAGATGAAGACATAGTAGGGATATGCATACACAAAGAAAAGGCCTCTATGAAGACATAACAAGGAATCAGCCGCCTGCAAGCCAAAAAGGGAAACCTCTGGTGAAACCAGCTCTACCAGCACCTTGATCTTGGACTTCTAGCTTCCAGAATTGTTAGAACATTACTTTCTATTGTTTAAGCCACCTAGTCTGTTTTATTTTGTTATGTTAGCCCAAGCAGACTAATGCAGCAATCCTGGTGAATGTTGCTGTCATTAATCAATACATATCTTGCTTTAAATTTAGAAAACTGACCAATCATACAATAGAGCCCATAAGCTCTCATCTCTTGCTCATTTCCCCCATTTGTTTGCTTTCTACCTTAGAGGATTTTTTCTGATGTTCCTCATAGCTGTGAATGATGGCAGTTATGAAAGCAGATTCTTACTAATAGATGACAAAGGCATTTTTTTAACTGTAATCTTTTAAAGTGAATTCAGTCTGACTAATGATAGTTCATTGTTTAATAGCTTACACCAACAGCCAGTTTCTCCTCTGGTGATTGGCATCTTGAAAATTCAGATTTATAGCCACCATTGCACACAAATGAAACTTCTTTTTGGCAAAGTATGACTTTATATCTTTAACAACTAAGCCTTCAATAAATGAGGTATAAATTATCTAGCACAGTTAACCAGTTAACTGCCCAGTTAACCAGTAAATAGCCTGCTTTTCCTTAGATGATAAAAATGCAACATTCAGAGCAATTGGAAAAAAGAAAAAAGGACACAACGATCTATAGTCAGATCACTTAACTTTCTAAAAGTGTGCTCCCAATCTTATTTTAATTTTGTGCTTTCTCATCCTGTATTCATTCTGAGACTGTCCAGTTTAAATATCCTGCAGGTGCTAAGCAGTCTTGATGGTAGAAAGATGGTCTCAAGCCACCCTGATCCTTGGTGGACTGAAAGTATTCCTTCTCTCTTGCTGGGTTTACAGTGGACCTGCTGAAAGCCCGTGGCTGTGTCACACTATGACTAACACCTTTAATTACCATGTCTACCCTTGGCTCAGCCTGCCTCTTGCTGGCTCCAGCAAGTCCAAGGAAAACTATATAACATGATACTTCCTGGCTAGTGCCTAGACTTCCCCAGTGGCTCAGATGGTAAAGAATCTGCCTGCAGTGCGGGAGACCTGGGTTTGATCCCTGTTTTGGGAAGATCCCCCGGAGGAGGGCATGGCAGCCCATTCCAGTATTTTGCCTGGAGAATCCCATGGACAGAGGAGGAGCCTGGTGGGCTACCGTCCACGGGATGACAAAAAGTCAGACAGGACTGAGCAGCTAAGCACGTAGCACAGTGAGTGTCTATCCCACCACCTTTTCTTTTCTAAGTCAGAAAGGAATAGACAGAAAAAGCCACCTGGTTTTCTTTCCGTATGGCCTTTATATACACGCTCAACCCAATCTTAATCTTTCCCAATGATATCATTCACCTCTGTTACCATAGTGACCAGCTATTGCTATTTTGCTTTTAGTCAGGTCTCTCAAATTCTCTTTTTATTGTTCAATACAGGAATTTGCATTATACCCAGTAACCTAAAAACTGCTCTTTGGGGTATAATTAGAGTCTGTTTGTTCTCTCTAAGGAATTTCTCACTTGGTCATCTTTTTCCAAGTCCCATTTGTTTCCAAGCTATTAAAAGTCCTCCAAGAACTTCCTCCTGCATATCTACTTTTTACTGACTCTCTAGGGTTCATTTAAGTTTTTTTCTTTTCAAGATGTCAAGAAAGAGTCAGATTTGTAATTCCTGATAGTTTATTAAGTAAAGCGATTTAGCTCTTTCTGTGTCTTATTTCTCTCACATAAACTACCCCTGGCGGGCCTTGCCTTTTACAACTAACAGATCCATCAGTGTATTGTTTTAGGGAAAAAAAAAAAAGCCTTTTTTCTTTCTCTCTCAAAGGGGTACTATTCAATATTTCTAAGCAACGGGCTCAAAAAGCAGCATACTGATAAACTAACACTACATATAATAAGAAAAACAAATTAAGGCAATTTTTAAAAAGCAGGCTTTTTGTTTTAAAGAGTTCCATATTTCAATTTTATAAGATACTCAATGAACTGACAATAGAGAAAAATAAAGAAGTAAAAACTGGCAGAACAAAGTTTTTAGAAAGGTTTATATCATTCATAGAGCCTATAAAAATACTCAATTATGGATTAGTATCAACTCTGGGACAGGTGAAACAGAATGATGAGAGGGTAAGACCAGGACTTATGAAATCAGATGATCAACAACATTCAAATTTAACTCCACTCATTACTAGTGCTATCATGTCAGTTACCTTCCCAATAAGAGAGGAATACTCCTTTCTAAATAGGACTCAGTGAAGTAATCAATGCAAAACTTCTTATTAGGTCTCAGTACATCTTTCTTCTTCTATGATCTCTATGACACAAGTAATTCAGTTCTCACTTGGCACCCAAAATAGTTGTCAGTAAACCAGAGATCAATTTGCCAACATTGCTTCTATCATAGAAAAAGCAAGGGAGTTCTAGGAAAACATCTACCTCTGCTTAACTGACTAAGCTAAAGCCTTTTAACTGTTTGGGTCACAACAAATTGTGGAAAATTCTTAAAGAGATGGAAGTACCAGACCACCTTACCTGTCTCCTCAGAAACCTGTCTGCAGATCAAGAAGCAGCCGCTAGAACTAAACATGGAACAACTGACTAGTTAAAAATGGGAGAGGAGTATGTCAAGTCTATTTATCGGTACCCTGCTTATTTAACTTCTACGCAAAGTGCCAGGATGAATGAAGTACAGCTAGAATCAAGATTGCTAGTGGAAATATCAGCAACCTCAAATATTCACATGATACCACTTTAATGGCAGAAAGCAAAGAAGAACTAAGAGCCTCTTGATGAGGGTGAAAGAGGAAAGTGAAAAAGTTGGTTTGAACTCAACATTATAAAAACTAAGATCATGGCATTTGGTCCAATCACTTCATGGCAAATAGAAGGGGAAAAAATGTGGAAGCAGTGAGATATTTTATTTTATTGGGCTCTAAAACACTGGGGACGGTGACTGCAGCCATGAAATGAAAAGACACTTCCTCCTTAAAAGGAAAACTATGACAAACCTAGACAGCATATTAAAAAGCAGAGACGTCACTTTGTCAGCAAAGGTCTGTGTAGTCAAAGTTATGGTTTTTCCAATAGTCATATACGGATGTGAGAGTTTTCCCATACAAAAGGTTAAGTGCCAAGAATTGATACTTTCAAATTGTGGTGCTGGATAAACTCTTTAGAGTTCCTTGGACTGCAAGAAGATCAAACCAGTCAATCCTAAAGGAAATCAATCCTGAATATTCATTGGAAGGACTGATGATGAGGCTGAAACTCCAATACTTTGGCCACCTGATGTGAAGTGCCAACTCATTGGAAATGACAATGATGCTGGGAAAGATTGAAGGCAAAAGGAGAAGGGGGACATAGAGGATGAGATGGTTAGATAGTATCACCAAGTCAATGGACATGAATCGGAGCAAACTCTGGCAGTGGAGGAAACAGAAGTCTGATGTGCTTGGTTGCAAAGAGTCAGACACAACTTAGCAACTGAACAATAACCACCACAACAGCCCAGACAGGGTAAGTTTTCCCTCTGGAATAAAATAAGGTAGTTTCTACTCCAGAATCAGATTCCTCTATTGGACAACTGCAATGTAAACTCACAATCAAATTTCCTGGCTTGAAACTGTGAAATAAATTCAAGAGAAGCCCTATCTTCCTCTTGCCTCTTGTCACAAAAAAAGCAGAAGAGTACCCCTAGCATAATATTAATATTTATTAAAAGACTCAGCTCCTTGGTCTTTGATCCGAAACTCAAGTGTAAGACCGGTAAGCTGAAGAATATCAGGGCTGATCAAACCACTAAACGGCAGTATTTCACAGCAAGATTTGTTGGTGGCACTTGGCCAAACTTCCAAGAGAGCTCTGGGAAGTGCCTCACAGTAGGAGAGCTTCCTTACAGTGTAGTATGGGACTACACCTGCCAGAAGAGGGCTAGGACAAGGGAAAGCAATTGGAGAAGGGATTTATATGCCCAGGTAATGATGTGCATCAGCAATAAGATGGGGAGTCTTTGAACTGGAGGGCTGCTAAGGGTAATAGCCTCTTTTGCAGCCATAGGGTTTGTCTTATCCGTGGCTAGCATCTATTGGGTGCAGTTTTGTGGGGCATGCAAAGCAGGCAGGCTCCAGATGACTAAAATTATGCTTTGGCAATGAATTAGACATGAAAGAATTTGAATTTGGCTCTGATAGACATTGAGCTAACAGTCTTAGCCTGCAGTGAAGACAAACTCTAGGGGCCATACTTGCAGAACCTTGGTTTACAACTTTATTTTATCCGATCAATTCAAGGGCTGATAAATATCAAAGGTAATGTAAAGATAATGATGGTGATAATAATAATCATGATGGCTACATTAATTAGATGACAGCTTACTCTGAACCTCATAACCAGGAGAAAAAGTTGGTAGTTTTATTCCGTTTATACAGATAAGGAGACTACGTCCCAAATTAGTGAATGCATTGAGATTCAATCACAGGGCAGTTTACAAAAACTGTATTTATGCTCTATACAAACTCCCTTCTTATCATGAGAATGCACCTTTCTATTAAAATAAACCCAAATTTCCTGCAACTTTCGAGACAGAAATTTCCATCTTTCAGGAGATGTTCTGTTTTTCTGAAAGAGAATCATAACATATTCACAAACACTAATGAGGTATTTTTGAAAATCAGTTTTTGATGGTCTAAAATGTCTCACTGTCATTCAAATACTACTGGATTATGTTAAAATATGAAGAAAATATTCAGCAATTTTTATTTCTGTAAAAAGCTAAAAATAGAAAACTAGAATTATAAATAATGTTTTTTTTTTCTGAAAGAGGTGAAGATACAGCAAAGTGACTTGGCAAGTGTTTGCATATTAAACACTGTAGCATTGTTAAATAAATTAATAATTGTCTATTCTTAGTGAATCAGTTAAAATGGTAATTAAATCTTATTCCTATAAAGACAGGAATTCCTATAAACAGCAAGCTATATAACACTGCTTCTGCAATGCTTAGTCCCGTGAATTCTAAATGTCATTTTGGATATAGAAAATTATGAAATAATTTCACCACATATCATAGAGACTTACAGAAAAGCAATATTATTTTCAAAACAATGGAAAAATATTAATGTTACTAAATACATTCACTTTCCCAAGTGCTAAATTCTGAGTATTTTTTATCAGCAAAATGAACTAGATTTACAATTAAATTGCCACTGCTTTCACTGAATCTAACAAAAATATTTGAATTAAAAACAAATTCATGAGTCTACAATGCTGTGAGAGAGAGGTCAAGAAAGGAACTTCTTGAAAGAATATTAAAACAGTGTAGAAAAATGACAGAATGCCCATTTGGCATTCACTAATGGCAATTCTAGATGTTCAAGCTGGGTTTAGAAAAGGGGGAATTAGAGATCAAATTGCCAACATTTGCTGGATCATAGAGAAAGTTAGGGAATTCCAAAAAAGCATCTACCTCTGTTTCGTCAACTAGTCATAGTCAAAGCCTTTGATTATGTAGATCATAATAAGCTGTGGAAAGTTTTTAAAGAGATGAGAATACCAGACCACCTTACCTGTCTCTTGAGAAACCTGTATACCGGTCAAGAAGCAACAGTTACAACCCTGTATGGAACCATTGATTGGTTCAAGATTGAGAAGAGCATGACAGGGCTGTCTGCTGTCACCCTGTTTGTTTAACCTATACACTGAGCACATCATGAAAAATGCTGGGCTGGGTGAGTTACAAGTTGGAATTAAGATAGGTGGGAGAAACATCAACAACCTCAGACATGCACATGATACCACTCTAATGGCAGATCGCAAAGAGGAACTAAAGAGCCTCTTGATGAGAGTTAAGGAGGAGAGTGAAAGAGCCAGCTTACAATTAATATTAAGTAAACTAAGACCATGGCATCCAGCCCCATTACTTCATGGCAAATAGAAGGGGAAAAGGTGGAAGTAGTGACAGATTTCCTCTTCTCAGGCTCTAAAATTACTGCGGATGGTGACTGCATCCATGAAATCTAAGACGTTTGCTTTTTTGCAGGAGAGCTATGACAAACCTAAGCAGTGTGTTGAAAAGCAGAGACATTACTCTGCAGACAAAGGTCCCTATAGTCAAGGCTATGGTCTTCCCAGCGGTCTCATTCAGTTGTGAGAGCTGAATGGAAAAGAAGGTGGAGCACTGAAGAATTGATGCCTTCTAACTGTGGTGCTGGAGAAAAGTCCTGAGAGTCCTTGGATAAAAAGGAGATCAAACCAGTCAATCTTAAGGGAAATAAACCCTGAATATTCACTGGAAGGACTGATGCTGAAGCTGATACTCCAGTATTTTGGTCATCTGATGTGAACAGCCAACTCATTGGAAAATCCCTGATGCTGGGAAAGATTGAGGACAGAAGAAGAAAAGGGTGTCAGAGAATGAGATGGCTGGATGGCATCACCAATGCAATGGACATGAACTTGGGCAAACTTCAGGAGACGTTGAGGGATGGGGGTGCTGGTGTGCTGCAGTTCATGGGGTCACAAAGAGTCAGACATGACTGAGTGACTGAACAACAACAAAGGCAATTTAGTAAGGCATCATCAATAAATGCTAAAACTATCAGGTAAAAAGTTAAAAGCCAGGATATACTCACAGCTTTCAAAACCCACACATTATTTACCAGTTACAAAGGAGAAAATGTACAGTGAAGGGATTTCGCATCACCTCGATTAAATGGTCAAATTCCTTGTTGTTACTGCTATTGTTCAGTCACTAAGCTAGGTCAGAATCTGCAGTGAACTCATGGAGTGTAGCACTCCAGGCTCCCATATCCTTCACTACTTCCCAGAGTTTGTTCAGATTCATGTCCAATGAGTCAGTGATGCTATCCAATCATCTCTTCATCTGTTGCCCCCTTCTCCTTTTGCCTTCAACCTTTCCCAGCATCAGAGTCTTTTCCAATGAGTTGGCTCTTGCTTCAGCATTAGTCCTTCCAGTGAATATTCAGGGTTGATTTCCTTTAGGATTGACTGGTTTGACCTCCTTGGAGTCCAAGGGATTCTTTAGTGTCATCAATTGAAGGACAAACTGACCTTATACACCTTCCGATGTGATCAGAAGCAATTAGTACTAACAATCTAGTAGTTTTCCAAAGAGACTATGATTAACAAATCCAGTATCTAAGACATCTTTAAAAAGATGACTGAGTATGACTTTTAAAAAATTTAATGTCATGTAAATGTTATTAGGACTAAAGGAATACAACAACCAAAATATATGAACATTGATTGAATTAAAAACGAAACAGTCATAAATGGCACTTGGGGGGCAATTTGAGAAATTTAAATATGGAACACATAGTGGACGCTATTATGAAGTAACTGTAGGTATTTTAGGTCTGACAATGGTGTACTTATGGAAATGATTGTCTTTACGAGCTATAGCGTATAATCTTTAAAGATAAAATATCATAATGTGTAAAACTGCAGAGAAAGAAATAAAGCTAATCATTCTCTGTAAGTTGAATAAATGTGGCTAAATGCTGACAATTGGTAAATCTATGGAGAACATATGAAGGTACTTGTCTATTTTTTATAGATATGGAGATTTGTGAAAAATTGGAAAAGATTTTTTACTCTTTTCATGATGTTTCTTTGTATATTGACATTGGATAAGGAGGCTGTTTATCCACACAACTTTTAAAAATTATTTATCAGCATATTGTCCATAGTGCAATAAAATTGAACTTTAAAAAGATGCCTCAAGGGAAAAAAAAAGAATTACCAGTGGGATAAGGAATAAGAAGTGAAGAATTCAAAATTGTTATTCAGAATTTTTATTTGAACAATACTTCTACCCTTAAAAATCTACCCAGAATTGCTTATAAAAGCAAAGAAAATTAAAAACAACTTAAATTATAGTCACAAAGGATTGGTTAAATAAATAAAGAATATACTTGTAGTAGAATACTATGCAACCTTTAAAAATGATGTAGGTGAATAATGTTCACATTGGTTATATTTTCTTACTCTGGTTCATATAGCTCTCATTCATTCAGAGATAATATTAATGTAAAATCCACATAATTACTATTTTAAAATCAAAATTGATTATATTTAATGAGACAATCTTTGCCATATATTGATAAGAGCAAAAAAGCTTAACAAGTCACCTTTTTGGAATTATTCCTTTTCATATATGTGAGCTTTTGTGTGTGCTTATGTATTAAGTGCATTCAGAAGCTAAACAGGAGTTATCTCTGATGGCTTATGGATACTTCCAATTTTCTTTGTTTTGACTATATGTATTGTCTAGTTTTTCTATAGTCACTGTTTTACTCCAATAATCAGATAAAATATTAATATAAAGCAAAATAAAATTAAGCAGGATCTTAGATTCTTGATAAATGTATGTGACACTCTCAATCTGATACTTATGCTATTTTGTGTGATGCTCTAAATTTTGTGAAGTACCTACTTACAAATAAGAGTACCATATCATCAGCTCAAATTCCTGTTTATGATTACCTGAAGAGTGCAACAGGAAACAGTATGCCTAACTGAGCTGCTTATGGTAGCTAGTGCAAATACAATGATAAGAAAGCCTGATGGATGATTTCCAAGATGGAAAATTTCTGCTTGTTTAGATGCATAACCCGATACAATTAAATGCCTTTGGAAAAAATTTCAATTTTGGCAAAGACACTATTTCTCTGCATAAAACAGATTCTGTGTTGAGAAATCAGTGAAAGAAATGTATAGTGCTAGTAAAAAAAAATGCTTTGATAGCTTAAAGAAGTGAAAAGTTGAGAATGACATATGACTATCAAAATTCAGGAGAAGTGGGCAAAACTTGATGTGGGAGGTCCCAGTTTGCAGCAAATGTCCCACTATTATTCAGAAATAAAATTAAAAATAAATTGGGAGTCACTTGAACCTAAGAGAGATGTGAGGTACTTCAGTTAACGCAAATAAGGAAACCTAAGCAGAAAAGAACAAATAATCAAATCATGTTATTATCCTTGTTTTTTGGATATCTTAAATAAAATTACTTCACTGACTCAATTTTCACACTCTTCTCTGTCCCTGGGTGAATAATGTGCCCTCTCATAGAATCTGAAGAAAGTCATGTTCACAGAGAAGTGGAACAAGGGCCAATTATAAGCGTAATTGCATGTCTAACAGGGAACATCAAGTATCCTCAGAAACCTTGCCAGAGTTCCACTACAGGGCTTTGGATTAATAGTTAGGAGACCTGAGTGCTAGTCCCAGCTCTGCAATTAAGTAGCCACATGAGGTGAATCAAATCACCAGGTTTTTTTTTTTTTCCTACCCTAAAGTGTTCTGATCTATAAACAGAGCATACTGGGACCCAGTTCTGTGATTCTCTAACTTAACCTTGTCTTAAACAGATAAGAAAATACACACTTCATGTGTTTTTTATTTAATTATGTTTTCTACCAAAACCCATCTAGATCTCTTCCTACCCTGGAATCTCCCCTGGGAATGAGATATTCTTTTCATGTCTATCCAGTACAGAGCCTCCGGATCAATTTCAGAGCTGCTGCTGAACTGCTGTTTCAGTAATGTATGGAGGTCCTATTGATTATTAAATGCTTTATGTCTAAGGTGATTTACTATAAAAGGAGTAAAAAAGTGATTTACTACAAGAGTATACTTTGCCAAAAGTATAATATGTTCAAAGGAGCGTGTGGGTTACAATCCAGTCTGCATTCACATCTAATTCTTTAGTTCAAGAAAATTAAGTATTTTTGTTTATAAAAAGGAGATAGAGCCAAGTCTTCACTCATTTTATCAAAATTTAAGGTCAAAGTATTGCAAGTATATACTAAGTACAAGTGCAGAAAATTCTCTAGCTCTTCATCAGTAGAGAAGTGCCATAATTACATTTACTGAAATTGGATTTTTCTCCAGATTTTGTGCCTGTTTGTCAATAAGAAATATTTTTATTTCATTCCAAAACAACAGAATGATAACACATAGAACATTAAAATAATTACTATTTTACAGTTTCTAAATATGATAATATACTGTATTGTTGTTTTTGCTTCTCGCTAAATATGAACAAGATATTTAGTTTATTTCCAAACTTTTAGGTGTCTTTTTAAAATTGAATAAGACTTTGAATTTCTCAGTGATTGCCTATTTTGTCATAATGGTGTGTATCTTCCTTTGGACAATTGGCTACAAATGTTTCCAATTTTTCATTAGACTGTATAACACTATCCAATTTTCCAAAACTATAAGAAACCTTTAAAATTTAATCTGCAATAAATTTAAATGTTTCCTTCATTTAAAAAATACCTAATTTTTTCTTGAAGTTATGTTTCAGATCTTTATTTTTAAAATTAGCTGATTGGCAATGCCAAAGAATGTTCAAACTATTGCACAATTGCACTCACCTCACATGCTAATAAAGTAATGCTCAAAATTCTCCAAGCCAGGCTTCAGAAGAACGTGAACCGTGAACTTCCAGGTGCTCAAGCTGGATTTAGAAAAGGCAGAGGAATCAGAGATCAAATTGCCAACATCCACTGGATCATCAAAAAGCAAAAGAGTTCCAGAAAAACATCTACCTTTGCTTTGGCTTTATCACCTCTGCCAAAGCCTTTGACTGTGTGGATCACAACAAACTGGAAAATTCTGAAAGAGGTGGGAATACCAGACCACCTGACTTGCCTCCTGAGAAATCTGTATGCAGGTCAAGAAACAACAGTCAGAACTGGACTGGACTGGTTCCAAATAGGAAAAGGAATACGTCAAGGCTGCATATTGTCACCCTGCTTATTTAACTTATATGCAGAGTGCATCATGTAAAATGCTGGTCTGGATGAAGCACAAGCTGGAATCAAGATTGCATGGAGAAATATCAATAACCTCAGATACTCAGATGATACCACCCTTATGGCAGAAAGTGAAGAAGAAGAACTAAAGAGCCCTTTGATGAAAGTGAAAGAGGAGAGTGAAAAAGTTGGCTTAAAACTCAACATTCAGAAAACTAAGAGCATAGCATTTGGCACCATCACTTCATGGCAAATAGATGGGGAAACAGTGGAAACCATGAGAGACTTTACTTTTTTAGGCTCCAAAATCACTGCAGATGAAGGCTGCAGCCATGAAATTAAAAGACACTTGCTCCTTGGAAGAAAAGCTATGACAACCCTAGACAGCAAATTAAAAAGCAGAGACATTACTTTGCCAACAAAGGTCCGTCTAGTCAAGGCTATGGTTTTTCCAGTAGTCATGTATGGATGTGAGAGTTGGACTATAAAGAAAGTTGAGTGCTGAAGAATTGATGCTTTTGAACTGTGGTGTTGGAGAAGACTCTTGAGAGTCCTTTGGACTGCAAGGAGATCCAACCAGTCCATTATAAAGGAGATCAGGCCTGGGTGTTCATTGTAAGGACTGATGCTGAAGTTGGAACCAATACTTTGGCCACCTGATGCAAAGACCTGACTCATTGGAAAAGACCCTGCTGCTGGGAAAGATTGAGGGTAAGAGGAGAAACGGACACCAGAGGATGAGATGGTTGTATGGCATCATCAATGGGATGAACATGAGTTTGTGTAGGCTCCAGGCGTTGGACAGGGAGGCCTGGTGTGCTGCAGTCCATGGGGTCATAAAGAGTCAGACACGACTGAGTGACTGAACTGAACTGAACTAAATTGGAATTACTTTTGTAACTTGCAATACATTTTTATTGAGAGATTTTTTCTAGTTTATTACATTTTCTAGGAATTAAGAGGTTAGATGCATAGTTCCACAGTTTGTATAAAACAAATCAAGTAAAAGACTCAGTCTGGTATTTTCAAATAAATTATCTAGGTAGCCATCAAAATGTCATGTTTCTCTACATAGTGAGTAAAATTATGACAATATAAAGGAAATTTTCACACTTTAGCTGAAAATACCAAATAATAACTTATTACTGACAACAAGCAAGATAACATTGTCACTCCTTTTCCAAAAGTACTTATAAACTGCTCAGAACATCTGATGTTACTCTTTCACCCTCAAAATGCATCAGTAGAGAATCATTGGATGATTTGCTAACATTCACAGATAGAGACCAATAAGCTTAGCATTGAACATTTTGCTTCAGATAGTTTTTTTCCAATTTGCTGTTTGACAGAGAAGTGAACACTTTTCACAATTACTACCTGTGTAAAAATGTACTTTGGAAGAGGGTATCAAAATGCTTTGTCTTTTTTTTCCCCCAGAAGATTGAGTTAGATGCAATTTATATTCTGTTACCTACTCCAAATGGATCTGATTTTCTTGTGCCACTTACACAGTTTGGTGAAATAATAGTGAATTTATATAATTGCCCAATAGTTAGTCTATCAGCGTACCCTCTGAAAATTTGCTTCTTTCTCTTAAGCATAGTTGCAAAACTGTTAGGCAAAGTTCATTTCTTTCAGTTTCCAAATTGGTAATAATATTAACGGAACATCAGTTTTCTTGCTTGAAAATAAAAATTGTGTTTTTTTTCTCCCTAGTTGAAAAAGTTGATCTGCTTTCTTAAAATGAAAGGCATTGTAATTAATTTTCACATTTCCTTGGCTAATGATCATGGAAAGAGCTGGAATCTGGTGTTCCCTTTCCGATTCTTTTACACTTCACAATGGCAGATACTTTCATGTGGCAATAACTACACAATATGTCTTGTTCACAAGGAGAGCTCTGCACAGGAGGCGAAGCCAATGAACTACAGGATGGCTTTATCCTTCTTTCCCTTGCTGCATATTTTATGGCCTTTAATGTAGCTTCATTCCTTGTTAAATGCATTCTCCAGGCAATTGGACAGATGGGACTGATTTTTTTTTTTTTTTTGTGTGTATGTGGTATTTTCAAAGCAAGAACAAATCTGCCTTTTTCAGACAGTCTCCAGTTATAACTCCATAAGGCTGTACATATTTTTGATTTTGGGGGGGGGGGGGGAGGGTGTTGGTTATATGGGGATTTAGTATATTAGAACTTCAACCAGGTTCCTAAAGAACTCTGTCAATACATCTTAGACACTAAATTATTCCATCGATAATTTTAAAGAGAAATAAAAACAGTCTTCTATTTTATGTGCCTAAGCACACACATACACACATACACATTCTGTAAAAAGTAATAAAACTGCCAGTAAATACACATCCTAGGTGACTGCTACAGACAGCTGATGTTGCATTCAGTATCTACAGAGTGATAAAAGTGGTTGGCATGATGATATAAGTGTGTATCTACTCAAAGCTCTCCTGGGAAGTATTTTTACTATCCTCACACTCAACGTTGTCATAAATTAATAATCACCAAGATGATGAAAAGCTATATTTAACTTTTTCTATATTCATGAGCATGTGACAATGGTAAGATTCCTTACTTGTAATTGCACAGCCTGTTTACTTAGTGCCTTCTAAGGAAATGGAAAGCCCCACATGAAATACGTAAGACTAGACTGTTCAATGCAGTCAGAGCCTTATAGTGATACACCATGTCTTGGTTTGTAATTTCTGAACTCCTTAACTTAGACCAACCATAGAAAGCCTCTTTTCTATTGGTAACTGATTTAGGAAAAGCAACTCTGTAAAATATGGTTATTTTATAATACATGATAATGGCAATGGCCATGGAAATCCACTTAGGTTCACAGCTGCATCTATGGTACAAGATAAGCGAAGAGTAACAATTAATGAAGAACCGTGAAGGAAAAGAGAGCTACTTAATTGGAGGCCGTGTAAGTAGATGAAGCATCTATCTAAGAAGAAAATCTGGCAGTGGAGGAGGGAGCTGGCAAGAAGATGGTAGGGAAGAATTTGGAAGACAGGATTATCGGTTGCAATAATATCTCTTACCTCAAAGTATTTAAAGTGATAGCCTGATAGACGGTTGCCTACTAATGGCTCACAGGTGCATCTCTCTCTGGCACTGTCTTTTTCTGAAGGCAATTACCTCCCCAGTTACACTCCCCCAAAGACTGGTTGATGCTCATTTAAAAGCTTCACTTTGGCATAATTCTGAAGGGCTTCCCCAGCTCCAGTACTCTCTGTAGGGTCTATTGAGGCCTCCATTGTAATGTCATCAATAGTTTAATTTCTCTCTCTATCCAGCATTCTCAAATAATCCTTATCTTTATCTTGAGGCTTGTGTCCAAGGGACTCAATTAAAGACATTGAGTTCCTTATCCTATACTATTATCAGAGAAGGCAACGGCAACCCACTCCAGCGTTCTTGCCTGGAGAATCCCAGGGACTGGGGAGCCTTGTGGGCTGCCGTCTACGGGGTCGAACAGAGTCGGACCCGACTGAAGTGACGCAGCAGCAGCCGCAGCAGCTTTTATTTACCTCTGTTGACTACTTTTTCCCCTTAGCACTCTCCTTTTGTGCTTCCATGAACTTGCTTAACCCTGTCCTTTCCTAACCTCTCTAAATGCTTTTGCTATTGTTTTGTTTTTTTGTCTTGATCTTTAGCGCAGGTTTTGCTCTTGGTTCTTATTCTACTTTCTACTTCTTCTTGGGAAATCTCATTTATACCCTTAGTTTTAGTTATCATCTTCATGGTAAAACCTCCTGAATCTACATTTTTAGCTCAGATCTGTCCTATGCTTCAAAACCCTTCTTTGTATTACTCCCTGGATATTTCATGGCTGCTCCTGAACAGTAGTTCTGTCTACCTCCTATCATGATCTTCATAAATCTACCCTTTATGCTACTGTCAGAGGCTTCATACCCGAGGCAGCAGTACTGGCAGCTATTGTCATTGTTCCACTGTCATTGCTTTAAGAAGGCAGTGTCCAATTTTTATTTCATAGACATATGGCTTTAGAGTTTTATAATGCTGGTTAAATGTTAGGATGTTCTCTCCTTCCAGTTTTTCTCATGCAAACTCTCTTCTCTTGGCAATAGAGTAGGAAGAGAATAATCCTTCGAGTCATATAGAAATAGATTATAGGACTGATTTTCCCTTAGTAGCTGTGTGTGCATGCATGCTCAGTTGCTCAGTCACGTCCAGCTCTTCGTAGCTGTAGTAACAAAGGAAAAGTCACTTAACTAGCTTCTCTGAAGCTCAGTTTTTTTTCTCTCTCATTAGAGATATTATGAGGGCTAAATGAGAAAATGTATGTATAAATGAAATTGGACTGCATAAAAGTTACTCAATAAATGTCAATTTCCCTCCCTTTCGCCCTTCTTTTCCTCTCTAACTTTATGGTTCTAGCTATGGTTTAAAGAACTATCAGTTCCTAGATTCCAGCCAGAAAGTTCTCAACCATGCTATAGGTAGGAACTGGACTCAGATAGATGCTGCAGCATCAGGAACTCACTCACCTCGCATCAGAACACCTCAGGACACAGAAGCCAAGATGCAGGTTTACGCAGAGATTCTGAGAGCGGCACAGGTCTGGCGAGGAGCCTGAAGGGTGCGGCTGGCGGTGGTCTCTCTCTGCCCATCATGGCTTGAGAGTCCAGTCCAGTCTGTGTCAACTTCCCTCCTAACCACTAGCTTTCCTTTCAGATGATCACTATTTTGAGGCTCATCCACAATTACTTTTTTATCTATCCTAATAGACACCTAAATTGCATATGGGCATTCTGTTGAAAGTGAAAGTGTTTATTTCTCAGGCGTGCCTGATTCTTTGCCACCCCATGGACTGTGGGCCACCAGGTCCTCTGTCCATGGAATTCTCTAAGCAAGAATACCGGAGTGGATAACCATTCCCTTCTCTGGGGGATCTTCCCGACCCAGGGACTGAACCTGGGTCTCCTGCATTGCAGGCAGATTCTTAACCACTTGAGTCACCAGGGAAGTCCATATGGGCCTTACAGGATATGAAAAACCACGTAACCAATTTCATTCTTTAAATGTTGAATTTCTGTCTATATAGATGCCACACCTATAACAACTGGTTATCAATTTTAGGTTATTCTTCATGGAAAATATTGTATATTTTTATTTCTGAGTATCTAGAAACAAAATGACTGAGGCACACTCAGTAAGATATGTACTTGAAGGTGTTTTTTAAAAAATAAATAGTACATGCAAATACTTCTGAAAAAATATATCATACAAGCATTATTGCCATATTGTTAATGTCAGTAAACTTGTCAACCTGGATGGTGTACCACAATGACTCACTAATCCCCTCTAACAATTAAGCCTCAGTATTCTCTTCTATTTCATCAATTTATCCAGTTACGGGGCTAGCCAAAAGAAGAGCAACTGCAGCCTTTCCTTAAAGCTCATGACAAATTTCCTCAGCAATAGGCAGAATCAACTCTTCACCAGAAGCAAAGGGCTTAACTTTAGCAATGTGGTTAGCCACTAAGAATGATGCTCTCGGTGCAGACACATTTGATGAAGTAGTGGCTTTCAATAACTGCTTCTGTTCTTTGTATTCACATTTTTCTTTTGAAAAAACTTCAAAGACTTGTCTTTTCATGCAGGCTTGATGGCCTCTCTGTGGTGAAGCAGTTTTGAAAGTTTCATGGCTTCATTGGAGAGCCAGCCACCATATATTATACAAAGCAAGCAGCCCTGGAGACTGTCAATCACCTGTTGCAACAAATCCATAATTTAAGTAGTACTCTTTGCATTTTCTTACAAATGTACCTTTATCTTTGTTTGCAGTCTTACAGTCTTCTGCTGTCTCATCATTGGATCTTTCTCCTTTTTCAAAGAAGTTCTCCAGCAACATTTGTATTTTACTCATTTTGGCTAGGGGTAGTTGGTGGGCTTACCAGAACCGTGACTGAGACAAGTATGCAGTGCAGAAAAGAGGCACGGATGAAAGTGGTAAATAAAATAATGGGCAGGCCACTCGTGGACTAAAATAAAGTGTTGGGTTCTGACTTAAAGCCTGCCACCAGATGCAGCTGTACAATTAAAGTGCATCAACTCACTTGTCACTACAAAGCTTGAAACCAGATGCAGCTTGTCACTTGCCACTCATTGATAGGATTTCGCTGTGAGTCTGCAAACAACTGATTTATTATGGTCTCTGTGCAGTCAAACCTCTATGCTAACGATAACCTTTATTTGCAGCCACTCCCCAGCACTAGTATCATTACTCCAGCTCCACCTCAGATCATCAGGCATTAGATTTTCATAAGGAGCTCACAACCTAGATCCCTCACATGTGCCGTTCCTGGAAGGGTTCATGCTCCTATGAGAATCTAACGCCATCGCTGATCTGATAGGAGGCAGAGCTGAGGCAGTAACTCAGCAATGGGGAGTGACTGTAAAGACAGACGAAGCTTTGCTCTCTCACCCACTGCTCACTTTCTACTATGTGGCTGGTTCCTAAAAGGCCACGAACCAGTACTGGTCTGTGGCCCAGGGGTTGGGGACTCCTACTGCAAACATACTTTCTTTTGAAATAAATTTGTCCATTTTGATTTGTATTTCTTGATTCTTAAAAAAATCATTATAACTATTGTTTATTGTGCACTCACTATGTGCCATGTGTCCTGTTGCTTCTTATTCTGATTCATTTCTCATACTGTTCTCAGATATATATTTCATATGAATATCCATCCCCAAATGCTTCATTTATGAATTCACGGATTTTGCCATTTTTGTTTGCTGATTTCTTCGCCACACCTGAACAATCTTATAAGACAATTACAATGAAACCATTTTACAGATGAGGAAACAGAAATGGGAATGAGGGGCTTCCTTGGTGGCTCAGATGATAAAGAATCGGCCTGCCATGAAGGAGACTCAGGTTCCATCCCTCGGTTGGGAAGATTCCCTGGAGAAGGGAATAGCTACTCTAGTATGCTTGCCTGGAGAGTCCCATGGATATAGGAACCTGATGGGCTACTGTCCATGGGGATGCAAAGACTCAGACATGACTGAGCAACTAACACACACACACACACAATGAAACTCACTTTACAGACGAGGAAACAGAGGGAATGAAAGGTTAAGGAATGCATTCAATTTTATACAGCCTTAAACGGTAATGCTGGATTTTAACCAAGATGATTTAACCCCAGAACATGCATTTTAACCACTCAAGTCTATTATCCTCATGACATATGTATCCTTGCTACCCATCATGCTCAACTAACACTATAATTTGTAAAGCAGAGAGGATCTCTGTCATGTGAGATGAATAGGAATAGAAGCAAAAAATTTAATTTCCAAATACTCATACAAATAATTTGTGGGAATTATCCAGTAAACATGGAAGTGAGTAAGGAATAACCCAAGAGGACTTCTGGCAACTTTTTTAGTATCAGAAAAATCAAAACAAAACACCAGTATTCTTCGCCCCTTCCTGGCATTTTGAGATAATCTTTTTCTCTTAATCCAGTAAGTCTATATTGAAGGTTACTCTCTCTTATTTACTGACATTTCTTCTCTGTGAAATAATATTAATACTTTCAGGATAGCTGCACAGAACTGTGAAACCATTTCTTCATTTCAGATTAAAGACAAAACATTCCATAATTGTAAAAACTAATTCTTTCACAATCATAAATGAATTAAGATTAAAATAATAAAATAATTTAAGAAAACTGACTTCCTGTCATCATAATCTCTAAGAACAACATGACTCCTTCCAGAGAATTAATTACCAATATAAATTATATACAGAAGAATCACAGCAAAAACTAGCTAATTTTATTACAACAAGAAAAGATCTGTTTTGCCTCATATAGCTAAGAAATGACAAAAACTACCATATGCAAAATAAAATTTTAGCTAAGTAGAATATTTGTTAGATATTTGAAAGAAAAAAGGGTTGGTATATGTATTAACATACAAAGTATAGTTACAAAGTGATAAAAATCAACAAAAAATAGGCAATAAAGACAATAATATGCAATTTATAGAAAAACATATGACTAACAGGTACGAAATAATGCTGAATCTAATTGTCAAGAAAATGCAACTTTGAAGTAATTCAGATATTACTTTAAATATTCAGTACAATGAGTTTCAGAATAAGAAAATAATCTCAAAAATATACAAGCAACTCCTGCAGCTCCATTCTAGAAAAATAAACGACCAAATCAAAAAGTGGGCCAAAGAACTTAACAGACATTTCTCCAAAGAAAACATAAAAATGGCTAACAAACACATGAAAAGATGCTCAACATCACTCATTATCAGAGAAATGCAAATCAAAACCACAATGAGGTACCACTTTACACCACTCAGAATGGCTGCAATCCAAAAATCTACAAGTAATAAATGCTGGAGAGGATGTGGAGAAAAGGGAACTCTCTTACACTGTTGGGATTGCAAACTAGTACAGCCACTATGGAAAACAGTGTGGAGGTTCCTTAAAAAACTGCAAATAGACCTGCCATATGACCCAGCAATCCCACTGCTGGGCATATACACCGAGGAAACCAGAATTGAAAGGGCCACGTGTACCCCAGTGTTCATCGCTGCATTGTTTACAATAGCCAGGACATGGAAGCAACCTAGATGTCCATCAACTGACGAATGGATAAGAAAGCTGTGGTACATATACACAATGGAATATTACTCAGCATTAAAAAAAAATTCATTTGAATCAGTTCTACTCAGGTGGACGGAACTGGAGCCCATTATCCAGAGTGAAGTAAGCCAGAGGGAAAACAACAATACAGTATACTAACGCATATATATGGAATTTAGAAAGACGGTAACGAGAACCCAGCATGCGAGACAGCAAAAGGAATGCAGATGTATAGAATAGACTCGTGGACTCTGTGGATGAGGGCAAGGGTGGGATGATATGGGAGAATGGCATTGAAACATGTTAATTATCATACGTGTAATCAATCGCCAGCCCAGGATTGATGCTCGGAGCTGGTGCACCGAGATTTCCCGGCGGGGGTGGGGGGGAGGAGGGAGGGAGGAGGGAGGGGGGTTCTGGAGGGGGAGCATATGTAAACCCATGGCGATATCATGTCATTTTATGGCAAAACTAATACAAAAAAAAAAAAAGAAAATAATCATTACAATCTACTTCTGGGTGGCAATATAAGCACTGGATGTTTACAAATAATCCTGTGGCAATCTAAGCCATCACAGCTTTTGAGTACAATATAGATCTATTAAATTTAGAAAGTCATATTCATCACATTGGGGGCTTCCCAGGTGGAACTAGTGGTAAACAAACCTGCCTGCCAATGTAGGAGATATAATAGATGCAGGTTCCATCGCTGGGTTGAGAAGATCCCCTGGAGGATGGCATGGCAACCTACTGCAGTATTCTTGCCTAGAGAATCCCATGAACAGAGGAGCCTGGCAGGGTGCAGTCCATGGGGTTGCACAGAGTCAGACATGACTGGAAGCAACATGGATGCATTCACCACTTTATAGATAATGGTAAAAACTGGAATAAGCTCTATAAGGGAGAATTTTACAGATTCAACCAAAATGACATATCATTACATATAACAATTCAATTTCTCCTATTAATATGTTTGCATGTATGCAAAGAAATTTATGAATTATATATGGTTACTTAGAGAAGCACTACTTCTGACAGCAAAAGACTGGAAATGATATACATCTATACAATGTGCTATTAAGGAGTTTTAAACAGATATCAAATTATCTCCTGTATTTTCTACTATGTAGAAAAAGCAACTTTTTCAAATAGTGTCTAAAAATGCTATCTATGGAGAAGAAGGGGGAAAAAATGTGGGTCCATAGGTTTATATACTGAAAAACATATCTCTGGAGACTTCTATAAGAAATTGATAATAGCAGCTACCTCCCTCTAAAGAGGGAGATTGGTTGACTAGGTATAGAGTTGAAAAAGACTTTTTCTTCAATTCATATCATTTGGAAGTTTTCAGTTTTGAACTATGTAACTTATTACCAATTAACATTAATAATGATAATAATATTTGGCATAAGAATGTTAATGAACTTAATGCCATGAAACTGTATACTTAAAATGTCAAATTTTATTTTATATACATTTTACCATAATCAAGTGACTTTTATTTATATATATATATGTATCTGACTATATGTGTATCCAACTCTTTACACCACCATGGACTGTAGCTTGCCAGGCTCCTCTGTCCATGGATTTTCCAGGCAGGAGTACTGGAGTGGATTGCCATTCCCTTCTCCAGAGGATCTTCCTGACTCAGGGACCGAACCTGAGTTTCCTGCATTGCAGGCAGATTCTCTACCATCCTAGCCAACAGGGAAGTCCCCTAGGACAGCTACTAATAAAAACAACCTACAAGATAATGAGTGTTGACTAGGATGTAGAAAAGCTGGTTTGCTTGTGGCTTGTTCATCGTTGGTGGGAATATAAAATTTTGCAACCACTAGAGAAAACAGTAGGGCAATTCCTCAAAAAACTAAAAAGAAAATTATTATATGATCGAGGAATTCTACTTCTGGATATATACCCAAAAGAGTTGAAAGTAGAGGTTTGAAGAGATATTTGCATACCCATGTTTATAGCAGCACTATTCACAATAGGCAAAAGGAGGAAGCAACCCAGGTATCTATCCATAGATGAATGATAAGACAATATGTGATATATACTTAAAATGGAACATTATTCCACATAAAAGAAAAGGAATTCTGACACATGCTGCAACAGGGATGAACATAGAAGATATTATGCTAAGTGAAATAAGCTGGTAACACAAGGACAAATACTCTGATTCACCTATATGAGATCCCTAGAGTAGCTAAATTCAGAGACAGAACACAGAATGGTGGCTTCCAGGGTCTAGGGGGAAGAAGACTGAGGAGTTATTTTTTTAATGGCTACAGAGTTTCAGTATTATTGAGTTGGCCAAAAAGTTCATTCTGGTTTTTCCTATGGACTCCCCAGTTTTTCCTACAGACCAGAATAAACTTTTTGGCCAACCCAGTAAAAACCCAACTGTATCAGCAATTATATAAATGTAAGTGACCTAAATACTCCAAGTAAATATCAATATTATCAGACTAGATTTTTTTAAAGGTTATTATATGATGCTTCCAAGAAATCATATACGTAAGAACACAAGAAGTTAAGAAGTAGAAGGATGTAAAAAGAAATATCATGCTAATATTAACTAAAAGAAAAATGGCAGGATTTGTACTAAGGATAGAAAGTAGATTTTTGAAA
Organism: Antilocapra americana; assembly: GCA_007570785.1. Classification (NCBI taxonomy): domain Eukaryota; kingdom Metazoa; phylum Chordata; class Mammalia; order Artiodactyla; family Antilocapridae; genus Antilocapra; species Antilocapra americana. The sequence goes on along the minus strand of ML661344.1, from coordinate 7,462,319 downwards.
TAAGAATAATCAATAGAGATAAAAAGGGACATTTCACAATGATAAAGTGGTCAACCCATAAGGAATGTAAATGCTAACTGTGGTTTTATCAACTGAGTGGTTTTTGAAGCAACTTTTACTTTCCTTGAAGTTTTCACAATGAGCATGGATTATTTAGATAACCTGAAATAAAACAATAAAGCTACTTTCATGTGGACAAAGAAAAGAATAAAAACAATACAACAATTTAAGAGTAGTTGTTTTTTAAATTAAAAGTTTAGAAAAATGTGTTGGTTATTAGGCTCTAATGACAACTATACAGTGACAGGACACAAAAAGTAGCACTAATGAGAATCAAGTAGAAAATCTCCCACAAAAGTGTTACATAATCTCCTTCTCCTTAGTCTTATTTGTTTATTTAAGGATTTAAAGATAGTCAAATAATTCTGAGTGTATTTTTTGCAAGAAGAGGATAATTGTACTTTAAAAAGAATGTGGAGATAATCCAAAGGGAGAAGAACATCGATTCATTTGCTCATTCAATAATTACTTATAAGTAATTATAATTAAGTAGATACTATGTGCTGGGTACTAGTTGAAATTATTACTCAAGAGGCTATGGGCTTCCCTGGGGGCTCAGATGATAAAGAATCTGACTGCAATGCAGGAGACCTGGGTTCAATTCCTGGGTCGGGAAGATCCCCTGGAGAAGGGAATGGCAATGCACTCCAGTATTCTTTCCTGGAGAATCCCATGGACAGAGGAGTCTGGTGGGCTTCAGCCTATTGGGTTGCACAGAGTCAGACATGACTGAGCAACTAACACTTTCTTTCATAAGTCTCTATCTCTAGCTCTTGACATAGAGCTCCTGAAATCCCTTATAAATTTCTAAGTGGTGAGAGCAAAGGAAACATCTCTTATTGTAATATTTGGTCTTTGACTCTGGTTCCTGACTCGTAAATCTCTTGGTGTCCTGAGTGATAGGAATGTCTTCTATTCTAGTGAAGTGACTTTGAGTGGGCTCCTAGATGGCTCCTGAGTTGGGGCTGGAACCCAGAAAGACCATGATTAGAAGCCTGAAATTTTCAGCCCCATCTCCCATTCTCTAGAAAAGGGGGAGGGGCTAAAAATAGAGTTAATACGTGATCATACCTACATGAGGATGCTTCCATAAAATCCCAATAGTGTGGGGCTCAGAGTGCTTCCAGATGGTGAACACATCCATCCACCTGGAGAGTGATACACTATAATTCCAGAGAGACAGAAGCTCCTGCTCTCAGAACCTTCCCAGACCATGCTATATGTATCTTTTCACCTGGAGGTTCATTTGTATTCTTCACCATACCCTTTTAAAAACTGGTTCATGTAAATGTTTCTCTGAGCTCTGTAAGCTATTCTAGCAAATAACTGAATCCAAAGGGAGTACGTCTTGGGATCCTCCAATTTGTAGCTTAATCAGACAGAAAGTATGAAAGTGAAAGTCACTCAGTTGTGTCCAATTCTTTGCGACTAGACGGTCCATGGAATTCTCCAGGCCAGAATACTGAACTAGGTAGCCTTTCATCAGACAGAAGTTGCAGATAACTTCTAGGACCTACTACTTGCAGTTGTCATCTGAAGTGTGAGTATCAGGGGGCAGTCTTTGAGAGTGAGTCCTTAACCTGTGGGGTCTGAGAGAATCTTCAGGTAAACGGTGTCACAACTGACTTAAATTATGACACCCAGACGGTATCACGTGAAATTGCTTGCTGTGGGAAAAAATCCTCATACACTGGTGTCAGAAGTGTTGTGAGTGTGATAGTAGTAGGAGAGATGCAGGAGGACTGTTTGCTCCCAACCCAGAAGGAAACAGAATATTTGTCAGCCTATTGTGTAAAATCTTCTATGAGGTTACTAAATGAAATAATAATAAGTTATTTATATTTGATAGAATTACGCAGTAATAAAGATTCCCTTAGCCAAACTATATTAAAGTGAATTAGCTCTTCGAATTATAGGAAGTTTTAAGGGAAGATTCCCTGGAAGAGGGCATGGCAACCCACTCCAGTATTCTTGCCTGGGAAACCCCATGGACAGAGGAGTCTAGCAGGCTGCAATCCATAGGGTTAGACATGCCTGAAGCAATTTAGCACTCATGCACGCAAGGTGTCTTTAACTTAATTTTATTCTGAGATTAAGTAAATCTGAGTGAATAAAATAAAATTACCTAGAGATAAATCTGAAAAACATAATTCTATTACTGGGATTGACATAAGGAGGTGATAAGGTGGAGAACAAAGGCATTATTATATTGGAAATGATTTGCAAATCCATCTGACTGTTGAAGTTGGATTATCTCCATTAGAGCTCCCAATGACTGACAAATTGTGATATACAAAAGCTTTTTCTCCCTCTGTTGTCTTCCTCTGAACACTTTCAGCACCACTTAATACAGTTAACCTTTTGACTCTCTGCTTCTTCGGTTCCTTTAAAACAAACAAAAATATCTGAAGTCAGTTTTTCTCTTATTTTTGACTAGAGCTCAGTTTTTGTTGCCAATTCTTTTATGATCCTAGGAACTGTACTGGAGCAATGTTTCCTTTTCACGCCGAATGTTCTCTGCCTGCCTGATCAAATTCTTGTGGCTTCAACCAGTATCCTTACTCAGATAAATCCCAAAGAAAAGCAATGCCAAAGAATGCTCAAACAACCTCACAGCTGCACTCATCTCACACGCTAGCAAAGTAATGCTCAAATTTCTCCAAGCCAGGCTTCAACAGTACGGGAACCTGAACTTGCAGATGTTCCAACTGGATTTAGAAAAGGCAGAGGAACCAACATTTGGTGGATTGTTGAAAAAGCAAGAGAGTTCCAGAAAAATATCTATTTCTGTTTTAGTGACTATGCCAAAGCTTTTGACTCTGTGGATCACAATAAACTGTGAAAAATTCTTCAAGAGGTGGGAATACCAGACCAGCTAACCTGCTTCCTGAGAAATTTGTATGCAGGTCAGGAGCAACAGTTAGAACTGGACATGGAACAACAGACTGGTTCCAAATAGGGAAAGGAGTACAACTAGGCCATATATTGTCACCCTGCTTATTTAACTTATATGCAGAGTACATCATGAGAAACGCTGGGCTGGATGAAGCACAAGCTGGAATCAAGGTTGCCAGGAGAAATATCAATAACCTCAGATATGCAGATGACACCACCCTTATGGCAGAAAGTAAAGAAGAACTAAAGAGCCTCTGAATGAAAGTGAAAGAGGGGAATGATAAAGTTGGCTTAAAATTCAACATTCAGAAAACTAAGATCATGGCATCTGATCCCATTACTTCATGGCAAATAGATGGGGAAATAATGGAAATGGTGAGAGATTTTATTTTGGGGGGCTCCAAAATCACTGCAGATGGTGACTGCAGCCATGAAATTAAAAGATGCTTGCTCCTTGGAAGAAAAGTTATGACCGAGCTAGATAGCACATTAAAAAGCAGAGACATTACTTTGTCAACAAAGGTCCGTCAAGTCAAAGCTGTGGTTTTTCCAGTAGTCATGTATGGATGTGAGAGTTGGACTATAAAGAAAGCTGAGTGCTTAAGAATTGAGGCTTTTGAACTGTGGTGTTGGAGGATTCTTGAGAATCCCTTGGACGGCAGGGAGATCCAACCAGTCCAACCTAAAGGAAATCAGTCCTGAATATTCATTGGAAGGATTGATGCTGAAGCTGAAATTCCAATACTTTGGCCACGTTATGTGAAGAGCTGACTCACTGAAAAAGACTCTGATGCTGGGAAAGATTGAGGGCAGGAGGCAAAGGGAACGAAAGAGGATGAGATGGTTGGATGGTACCACCGACTTAATGGACATGAGTTTGAGTAAACTCCAGGAGTTGGCAATGCACAGGGAGGCCTGGTGTGCTGCGGTTCATGGGGTCGCAGAGTCAGACATAACTGAGCGACTGAACTGACCTGAGGAACTGTACGGGAGCAATGTTTCCTTTTCACTCTGTATGCTTTCTACCTGGTCAAATTCTGGTGGGTTCAACCAGTATCCCTACTGAGACAAATCAATCAATGTCTTCTTCCTCTAGAGCTCTAGTTCTGCATTTCCACCAGCCCTGTGACATTCCTATTTTACCATGCTAGAGGCACATGGATTTCATGTTAAAAGTGAACTGTGCTTCTTTTTTAACATGTATTGATCTTTCTGGTTGTGTCAAGTCTTAGTTGGGATACGTGTGATTTTCGCTGCAGCACAAGGACGCTAGTTGTGGCCTGGGAGCTTCGTCACTCCGTGACATGGGGGATCTTAGTTCCTGGTCAGGGATGGAACCTGAGTGCCCTGCACTGCAAGGTGGATTCCTAACCACTGGACCTCCAAGAGAGTCTCTGCTCTTTATTTAATGGTCAGGATCTTATATAATGGGATTACTCTTCTTCCAAACCAGGTTCCTATAGAATCCACTGAAAATATTTCTTTCATCAAAATCCTCCTACTGCAGCCACATAGTTTGGCTCCTAAAATTTCCCCCCTGGGTTATTCCAATCATCAGTTTCTTTGTGTACAGATTCTCTCTCAACAGTATAGCAGATGTTTTTTCCTTTGTCAGTTCCTGAATATCTTCAAAGTTACGGTCTTCATTTCTTTCTGAGTTAAATTTGATGCTGACTATTACAAATGTATTTCTAAACATATTTTCATAATGTTCTCTCCTTTAGTACCAAGACAGCCTAACTGACCTATGTAAAAAGGACCTGAAAAAAATATATATGTATATATATAAAACTGAATCACTTTGCTGAAATGAACAGAATATTGTAAATCAACTATGCTTATTTTTAAAATTTTTTAAATTTTGAAGGTTTTTTCCTTTCTACCACTTTATGGTGTAAGCTTGTATCACTGTATGACAACCCATGATAAAAAGTCTAAATTTATAAACTAAATACATTAAGGACTAATAATTTTCATTATAATTATGTTTTTCATTTCTAAGTCATTGCTTAGCATTTTTCTTTTCAAAATAAATGGCTCAAGTTGTATAAAATTTGATAGCATTTAAACATAACGTGTTTATCATCCATGATTTGCCATTTATAAAGCCTTAAAATAGATTGAAAGAGAAGAAACTTCTGTTGATTTATATAATTATTTAGGAATCTTTACTGCTAAGAAATTAAAACATAATTTTAAACATTTTTTTAATTATAAAAATTTCTACTATAGGATTTTAAATATAAAAATATTTATGGACAATTTCTAAAATATTTTGATTGCAAATACTGCTATTATTTCTTATATATGTATCTTTGCAAATATAGTTTAATCACCATTAAAAAATACCTGTTGAATTAAGAACTTTATTAATTTTATCTTAAAATATATGTATATTATGTTGTGTTATTTTTCAATCACTAAGTCATGTCTGATTCTTTGTGATCCTATGAACTGCAGCACACCAGATTTCCTTGTACTTCACTATCTCCCATATGTATATGTATGTATGTAAAGGTATTTATATGATATATGTGTAATTTTAGCATATAAAATCAATTCCTACTTGCAATCTTCATTCTTAATCCATATCAGTGAAAGAGCTGATGTAAATACTTCCTAAAATCCTTTTAGCTTTAACATTTTCTGATTCTACTGCAATTGTTAAGATACATTTGAGGAGAAAGAATCAACTCCATCCACTTTAATTTGGAACAATGAGACTTTCAAAGATTCTTCTGGCCATTGAAATAATCTTATTTACTCCTTCCCACATTGCTTGTCTTCATCACTGAAGCTCCTGTTTCATTTCTGGCACACATCAGTGAGTTCTAATGAGTGGAAAGCTCCTGCTCTGTGCCTGGATTTTATTTGATATAACCTTGAAATTTTGAAATGTAACCTTCAGAACTGAATGTAATTTCACTCTAGTTATTAAAAGCATGATTATAATATAATTTCTGTTAGTGATTAAGAAAGGAATTCACGCATTTCTATAGTGGTTAAGTATGTCATAAGGCAAAAGTAGCTCTTATTCTTTACAAAGGAATAGATTGTTGAATTAGGGTGCTGAAAATAAGACCTGAGAGAGAATACAAGATCATATCATTATTATTGACAGAAAATTAGTTTCCTGAAATCCATAGTGGTAATTTTTCTTCCTAGCTATTTATGTGATGTCATATACTTAACAAAAATAATACTAAGTATAAATTTAAAATTTAAGACTATTTGGTCATTATAGAGTAAAATTCCCCCAATACTACTTAATTCTATATGCTTAATCATAGTAAAATAACATAGTATCTACTTGCTAGTTATTCCTGTCTCTGCAGACTTCTAGGTTGTGACCACTTTGACTTGCATTTTTTTCATGTAGCGGGCTCCTTTAAAAAAAAAGAAAATGTAAAAAATTTTGATTAACTGTTCTTATAAATTGACAAATGCATCTAAATAAACATAAAAAGCAAGACTGGGTTGTGAAGAGCATAATCAGATGCTTTTCTAATTGTCAGGTTACACATCCTATTAGTATATATACACAGACACTACCACTTTAGATGTTGTGACTACCTAAATTCAGTGGGAAACAAAAAGACGATACTATTCTTCAATATTCCCCCTTGAAGTAACACTTTAGTAGCTTCAAGAAAAATTCTTCATATAAGCATCTTGCTTGTTTTATGTCTAGTAAGTAAATAATAAATCTCTTCTTGAAATTAGGACTGTAAAGGATATTCTAGGAAACACTAATTATAGTGAAAATACATAAACAGCAGTCAAAGTGTTGGAGATTGTATTTATTTAATTGATGCAATTTTTTCTGTCTATAAAATGTACAATCATATAATAAATTTTAGCAAACCATATGTTTAGGCTGAAGTAATTTTCTGATTATAAATGCATTATTAAAATAAAATAGAAATTTACAAATTCTGTAGTTATAATTATTGTTAATAAGTTTACCTTTTAACTTCTATATGAAAATTAAAAGTGATTTACATGCCACCATTATAGTGTTACATTATGAAATCCTTACAGTCTGCAATATATTATCCTGAATTTTATAGAAACACAAATATACAGTCTGACTAAATACTATTTAAGACAGTCTAGGCCTACATATTTGAAAACTTGAATCATCTATTTTAACTTTTTTATCTGTAAAATGGCAATAATAACTAAACTTTTGTTGTTTAGTCACTAAATTGTGTTCGACTCTTTTGCGACCCCATGAACTGTGGCCCACCAGTCTCTTCTGTGCATGGGATATCCTAGGCAAGAATACTGGAGTGAGTTAACATTTCCTTCTCCAGGGGATCCTTCCAAACCAGAGACTGAACCCGTGTCTCCTGCTTAGCAGGCGTATTCTTTACTGAGCCACCTGGGAACCTCAATAATTAACCTTATTGTAGTGAAAGTCACTCAGCTGTGTCCAACTCTTTGCGACCCCATGGATGAGCCTGCCAGGCTCCTCTGTCCATTGAATTCTCCAGGCAAGAATACTAGCATGGGTAGCAGTTCCCTTGTCCAGGGGATGTTGCCAATCCAGGGATCAAACCCAGGTCTCCCACATTGCAGGAGGATTCTTTACCATCTGAGCCACCAGGGAAGCCCTTAACTAACTGTAAGTGTTCCATAAAGCTTTTTTTTAATTGTATAAATTTTAATAGTTAAGCACTCTCCTTAGGAGAAATGTACTTGTTATTATTTTCTTTTATTATAGGGAGTAAAATTATAAGCTCAAAATTTACTATTCAAGTACCCAAGAAAGTGATAAACACTTAAAAACAAATTTATTATATTCTTGTTTTCTGTTAACTTGTTGCTACTTGTTGAAGACAAAAATTGCTGCTCCACTTCCAGGAAGATTCATCATTCACTATAATGAGAAAAATATATGTCTTAACATATCTATATATAGAACAATAAATTTTTATTATTATAACTATATTATAGTATTATGCAAATGATACTATACTATATAGTACAATATACATACTATTATAGCAATTATACTATTATAATTATACTATTATATATTAATACAATAAGGTTGAACCAAAAGAAGGTTGAGTGCCAAAGAACTGTTGTTTTCCAACTGTGGTGCTAGAGAAGACTCCTGAGAGTCCCTTGGACTGCAAGGGGATCAAACTAGTCAATCCTAAAGGAAGTCAACCCTCAATATTCATTGGAAGGACTGAAACTGAAGATGAAGTGCCAATACTTTGGCTACCTGATGCATAGAGCAGACTCATTGGAAAAGGTCGTGATACTGGGAAAGTTAGAGGGCAGGAACAGAATGGCACAACAGAGGATGAGATGGTTGGATGGCATCACTGACTCAATGGACATGAATCTGAGCAAACCCTGGGAGATAGTGAAGGACAGGGAAGTGTGGTGTTCTGCAGTCCATGGGGGTCACAAAAAGTCGGACACGACTTAGCAACTGAACAACAACAATATACAGTTATGTTGGGCTTCCTTGGTGGCTCAGTGGTAAAGAATCTGCCTGCCACTGCCAGAGATGGGCATTCGTTCCCTGGGTCAGGAAGATCCCCTGGAGAAGGAAATGGCAACACACTCCAGTATTCTTACCTGGGAAATCCCGTGGACAAAGGAGTCTGGTGGGCTACAGGCCATGAGAGCTTAAGGGTCAGACATGACTTAGTGACTAAAGAACAGCAACAAGAAGACAGACTTGCTCTTGTTCTCTGCAAATCACAGGAACTAGGTCCTGCCATAGCTGGTGTGAATACACACTTTTCAGAAAAGGATTTAGGTTATTAGGAAGATACATACTGTTAAATACAGTATTTTGATTTTGCAAGAGATCTAGTATTCTTGGTTACAAGTAAGATCACATGCTTTTTTGAGTAACATCACATTTTGGGGGGTAACATCATGTTTTTAATTAAGGCCAATGTTGAAGTGCAAGAAAAAGAACTTTTGATGATGCTAGAGACCAGCATACCGGTCTTAATGATTTCTTTTTGACAAATAAAATAATATCTTAAAAAACAAATTTTCTAGGTTTTTTTTTTTTTCAGTGCTATCTCTGTCCTGGTGGGTCCAGCATATCCTTAGTTAAATACCCGAGCCTCTGGATTGAAGTGATTTAAAAAGACTTAGTGGGTTATATGTGGAAATATTGTTTGAAAGTTTTTTGAAAAGTTCCTTGCTTTGGGCTAAACTCGTTTTGTATATTCCTGGCTTCCAGGTTGTAGTCAACATTCTTGAAATATAACCTCAGTCAGTGCCTTAGTTGTATTTAAATGATGAGACCCAGAGAAGAAAAAAAAAAAAAATTCACTGCGTGCATTAGGTGGATGCTAATTATCACTTGTTTGTGCTCCTTATTTCATAGCCCTTTCCTTCCTGCACTTTTGGTATTTTTCAATGGCCTGAGCTACATCCAGCTGTCTCTTTTTTCCTGCTACTCAAAAGTAGAAAGTACACATAAAAAGTCCTTTAGGTACAAGTTCTTACCTAAAATATGGTCTCCTGGGGATAAGACCTTGTTCAGTTGGCTTCTAATCAGTGTTTATCATCCTGTAGACACAGCAATATTTAACAAGTGTGGGTAGGGCATTTAAGCTGTGACTGAACAATAAATAGGCCAGCACTACAACTCCCAGCTTCACATTTCAATTATATTTAAATGTGACTGCTAATGAAAGTGTTTAAATGTTCATTAAAATTAACCTTTCAAATTCAGAGTGCCAGTGGCACTCCTGATAACACTAAAGTTTGAGATTTAGGTTTTGAACCACTACTGCATAAATGAAAAGTTCAGGAGGGTTGAATGTCAAGAATGCTTTGAAATAAACATTAAATTGACTAAGAACTTTAACTCTACCTCAAGGTTCATGTTCTCTTAGTTCTTTGTGATAAGGTTGCTAATAGTCATCATTTAACACAATAATGTTCTTGGATCTAATGAAGAACAGGCGGCATATCAAATAAATTCAATAGTTGTAACCCAAGGAAGAATTATGGTACAGAATATTGAAGGAAAGTTACCTGGCTCAAAATGGCCTGGAGTTAAAACTCCCCCTCAAGGTCTTCCCCACCATTCTATGCAAAACAAAGAATTCTCTCAAGGGAAGGAAAAAAAAATAAGGACATTAAGGTTGATTACCCCCAGCATCCAGCTGGGCCAGCCTCTGGCCATCTCCAGAATTCCTTGCCCCAGCCATTTAAGAGATAACTACTCCCAACAACCTTGGAGAAGAACAGGTCCCCTTAAGACAGTAGCTCTCCACATATATGCCTATATATACCTACTCTTTTATTGGGTTAGTGCGGCAGCTCACTACTCTCGCTTCTTACCTCATTAAAGGTGATCTGTTCCTGTAAAGTGCTGGTCTCATTCTTTTCCTGAACTTCGCCTTCTCTAACTCCCTTACCCTACAAATATTGTATGTTTAGTTGAATTATAAGCTTGAGAGACACTTTAAATAACCATAGCCCATTCAGTATTTGCGGGAAGAATTTTACCACTGCTGTTCTAGGCAAGTGAGAATTTACTGCATTTTAAATGTCACCGATATCTTGAGAAAATTCATTAAGATGTGTTGTTACATTTGGCAGGTTTCAACCTATATGAATTAGAGTAAGGGGTTTTCCAGAAAGCATGAGGCCACACACTCAACACTAGATTTGTGGGATTTAGGTGGGGCAAAGGATGTCCTATCAATAGCCCTGCAAATCAGTTGAATTTAAAGGCAAAGCTTTGAAGTCCAGATATGAAGCCTTTTCAGAAACTAGGGAGTAATCCAGAATTCTTTATGCAAGAGGAAGGGCTGTGTGGGTTCTGGGATAAATTATGAATAAACCCCTACATGAGCTTATTGTTGAAGGGCAATGACCCAAAACATGCAAATATAAGTTGTGACATCACAGAAGTGTGCACACTGTGCTGGGGAGCTGGAGGAAGGGCACTCAGCATAATCTAGGGGTTCATGGAACTTGTGATGCAGTGATCAGTCAGTGCCTTGGATGTCCCCAAGCATTTCATACATTTTATTAAATTTTAACTGAAGATCAGCCAATAAACCCAAGATTTCTTAAGTTTCTTCCATGCATATGTTTTACCTTAAGGTCAGTAAAAAAGACAGAAAAAGATGGCAGAGTCTCATGAATCACTATAAGGTGTTCATTCATTGTTCCTTTTTCATTCACCCCCTCCCTCCAAATCCTTTCAACTCTACAGAGATGGGGAGAAGTACACATGTATAGAACTGCTCTATCTGGGTAGTGGGGCCAAGAGAAGGAAGCCCTGCACTGTTACACAAGACTCTGGGCTAGATGGTGCCATCCTTCCCGCCTTTTTCTGCTTTAAGTCTCTTGTCTTGACTTTTTGTTTGTTTTAAGAACATATTCTCTCAACCATTATCTTAAGAAATGAAACTTAAAGTCTTGCTTCATACATCCACATACATATTTGAATGCATCAATAATTTTTCCTTATTTTATCACAGATAGTAATTCATACACAATAACAACATTTTTGAAGCATTTCTTTCTTTTTTTGATGTTTTAAAGGTTTTATTAATACAGTTGGATTAACACATATCATATTTGTTAATGCTTTCAATTTGTTACCCTTGTTTTTTTGGTCCCTATTTTTGTCTTCCATTGCTTTTCATCCCTATTTTTGTCTTCCATTGGTTTTCTTCCATTTGTGGTTGTATGTGATTATTTTATATGATTTGATTTTCTCTCCTTTTCTAGCATATCAGTCATACTTAATTTTTTACTGTTTTTTAAAATTAATTTGTTTTTTAATTGAAGGATAATTGCTTTACAGAGTTTTGTTGTTTTCTGAACCATTTCTAAAACAGAAGTGAGGTCATAAAACCAAGATAGACCCACAGAAAGTAGATCTTTCCATAAAACAACTTCCTGTCATAGAGATTACTTTTTTAATTTTATAATGATTCTGTTAGGTACATATTATTATTCTCTTTTCATAAATGAAAAAAGACTGACTTCAGAATCAGTTTACTATTGTAGCTGTTCATTCATTCACCGAACAATTGATGAGACACATCTTGCCATCAAAGACCCCACAATCTTAGTGGCAAAAAAGTTGTATGTTCATCACACCATTTTAATTTCCAGAATAGCAAGAAGGCTGGATTTCTCTGCCTCCTACCTCGTAAAATAGCAATATCAGGGCCATATGATTGAGTTTTGGCCAGTGGTGGGCAAAAGTGCCTGTGTGTGTGCTAAGTCGCTTTAGTCGTGTTTGACTCTTTGAGACCCTATGGACAGTAGCCCCCCAGGCTCCTCTGTTCATAAGATTCTCCCGGCGAGTATACTGGAGTGGGTTGCCATGCCTCCTCCAGGGGATTTTCCCAACCCAGGGATCAAACCCACATCTCTTATGTCTCCTGCTTTGACAACTTGGTTTTTTTACCACTAGTACCACTGGGTAAAAGTAATAGAAGCCATTTCTTGGCCTGGTCCTGGAAAGAATCTTCTCATTTGATCTTTTGGTCCTCTCCTGGATGGGCTGCACAAGCTCAATTAACATAGCTATTATACAAGGGAGCAGTGCTTCTTAATTTGCATTGAACTGTGACATGAGGAAGAAATAAACTTTCATTGTGTGAAACTTGATATTCGGGGTTTAATTTGTTACCATAGATAGCCTAATTTTTCTTTCTTGTCTAACACAAAATTTCATGGCGGGAGACAGTCATTAAACAATTGAATACCAAAAACAAAATTGCATGGAAAGAAATAAAATGAGTACTTTGAACTGGAATAACAAAGGCAACGTTTTGTGACAGATTGGATCATGGTTCAGAAATATTCCCTTCCCAATCCTCATGTTTACAAGGGTACCATTGATGTTGGGTCTGTGACTTGCTTTGGCCAACAAAAGAGGAGGAAATAATAATGGACCAGTTACCTGGTGGCTCAGGTGGTAAAGAATCTGCCTGCAATGCAGAGACCCCAGTTCAATTCCTGGGCCAGAAAGATCCCCTGGAGAAGAGATAGTCTACCCACTCCAGTAGTCTTGGGCTTCCTTGGTGGCTTAGCTGGTGAAGAATCCACCTGCAATGTGGGAGACCTGGGTTTGATCCCTAGGTTGGGAAGATACCCTGGGCTCTTAACTTTAGCTACCTCCAATATTATAATCTAGAGATAACTTCCTAAAACAGTTCATCATATACGTTTTACTCAGCGGCACTACGAGTGAAGAAAAGAAGAACAGTGACTGCGTGCCTGTGCTATTCCAAACATTATCCTCGGTAATTAGAGATGATACTTCTTTCAGAGTGCGTTCCCCTGGCAGCCGCCTGCCTAGCACAGAGATTTGAGAATAAATACTTTATTTGGGAGGCAACCTTAGAAAACACCAGAAGAAAAGAAGTGAAATAGGGAAGAGAGGGAAGCCAGCAATCAGTACATAATGAGGCGACTGACACCCTGGGCAACAAAGGCTCATCCATGTGGAATATATACCTCAGGTGAGCCATCCGAGGGTGAGAAACCTGGACTATTTACTCTCTAGCTCTCATCTGTGAATGACAGCAGGCTGCCCTGGAGCCATTAATCCCTCTGTGCTTCCCAGATTCACTGGACACACACTGAAAAGAGGGTATAAGTAAAATCTAACAGTGCCTGCACGTAGATGCCATGAGCACACGCGTGCATGCATGCTCACTCGCTTCAGTCGTGCCTGACTCTGCGCAGCCTAAGGACCGCAGCCTGCCAGGCTCCTCTGTCCATGGGATTCTCCAGGTAAGAATACTGGAGGGGACCGCCACGCCCTCCTCCAGCCACGAGTACCTAGTAGAATGTCAGTATTCAGGAGCGCTTGGGAGGGTTCCCAACAGCTCTAGAACCTTTTCTTTTTTTCATTTATTCCATGTAAATGTTACCACTTTAGAGAGGTTTTCCCTGATCACTGAAAGACACATACCCCAGTTTTCTATCAGTTGTTCCTGTCCTTCTGAGCCCTTATCACAATTGTTCACTATTACTTTGCTTCTTTTCTTGTATTTCTATGTTTGTTTCTAGACTGTGAACATAATGAAGCCAAGAACCAAGTTTATTTCATTCAACACCACCTAGTACAAAGTAGGAACCCAATATTTGCTGAATCAATTATTGAATGGCAGTGCTATAAGCTAGATAGTATAAGCTTCTTTACTGAATAGGAATACAAAGGCCATACGGGTGTTGACTGAAATCCAATCCAGGAAGGGCTGACCTAAAATCCCGTACTCTTTACCACACTGTGATAATGTTATCATGCTGTTTTCCTATTTCCTGCCTCAGAAAACTCAATTATTTCCTATTTCCTACATCATTAAATCTAAATTCTTCTGCATAACTTTCAATTTCTCCTATAACCTGGCTAGTAAGTGCATCTTAAAAAAATCAGGGCACAAACACATTATAGAATGAATGAAATGTTGCTTAAAACCATATGTAAAAATGACTTGCAGGTTGCTTATTGTCAAAAATTAGCACCATATGAGAAAAGAGCTTGATGTGGCTTCTAAAAAGCTCAAAGTAAAAGGCTAAATGAATGTAAATGTAATTTCTAGAGCAGTCAGAGGGGTGGGTGTTAATGATGGTGCACATAAGACTGTTTCTGAGGCCAAAAATGACTGGAACTCAGAAAAACTGATGACAGGACAGCAAAATTCCTTTTATCCATGTATGATGAGTGATTTTGCTTTAGATGTTGGGCCTGAACAAAAAACACTCTACCACACAAGCAACATGGAACTAGGAAAAATGAGGTAGGAAACAAGAGAGCAAGAAAACAATGTATTTCTACTTATATTTGCTAAGAATATGTAGATTCTTTCATTTACATTATTTCATTTAAACCTTAGGACCAGGTCACTAGCATGACTGTAGGGTCCAATAAAAGCAGGAAACTAATTTAGCATTCAGTCAAGCAGTAACAAAATTACTAAAAGAGAGTTGTACCCTGAATACTGACAGTGAAAATTCACAATCAAAATAATTAGGTAATAATATGACTTTTTATCTTCTCTTTTTTAGAAGAGAAATGTGGTAGAATGTATTGACGGATCAAACATATTTGAAGCGTTTCTGTAATCTATTGCTCCTCTTCATTGGTGCCTCTTCCTATGGGAGGATCATACCTCCTGCCCAGTGATAGTAGCCTAGGTCACCTGGCTTAGGCGAATACAATACAAAGCCAAGGGGAAGCTTTAAGCCAGCCTGCCTGCGCTCTTTGCTGTCTGAGCTATTGGCTCCATTTTCTCTCTAAATCTGGAACAAAAAGACGATGGAGTGGAGCCCCAGCCAATACACAATCAACATGCGATGGTAGTGAAAAATAAATCTTGGTTGCTGTAAACCCAAAGGTTTAAGGTTATTTATTATTACAATGAAAAAAGTTGTGTTCAAAGAAGTAGGTAAAAGTATCTTTCTAATTCTGGGAAAGTTTACAATTTAAAATTGAGATCTTGAGGAAAACCACTTTCCATTCATAACTCGTAAAGTTTAATGTAAGAAAAACTTATAAATGGTGTTTATAGTATTGAAAAGTCTTTGAAAGGTCAGAGTGTAAGGGCACATAATTTCAAATCAAAAGATAAATTATTTATTGAGTTGTAACATTTATTTGAAATGTGCTGGAGAATTTTATTGGTTAGTAATACTATTGTAACTCTTACAAATGCCTGAAATTTACTATATTTATACATTTAAAATTTGCAAGAGTGGTTTAAATCTTTAGGGAGGTTTTGCTTGTTACAGCGAGGTCTGAAATACTTTATTAAGAAGATAAATGTATTCGATTTACAAAGAAAATATTTAACAAAAAATTTAAATAAATGTTTTAAAGTTATTGTTAAAACTTAACAAATTTTGTAAGATTTGTATGTTTTCTTAAAAAATATTTAAAAACTAGGTTTCAGTTAAAAACTTTTATAAAATAAAAATAAAAAATTGCAAATAGCCATAGATAATCTTCACTGTGCACAAAAGTCAACCTATAACATTTAAAAATCCAGAGCAACAAAAGTCACTGTGAAGTGGTAAACTATTTCCCATTTTATAAATAAAGAAATGAAGGCTTAGAGAAATTAAACTTGCCCCAAACCAAAACTATTATAATACTACAGTTTTTACAATGGTTTTCAAATGCTTCATAAAATATACTTTATTATATTCTTTTTGCATTTAAAATATTAATGTATGTTCACTTAAAAAAGCTTTCTAAATCATTGTATAAAGTCTTAGCTATTATAGGTATTTGTATATTGAAAAAAATTATTCTCTGATTTTTCTTTTGAAATTTTTTTGCTTCCCCACCTGGATGGATTATTCCTTAAAAATAGAAGAGATTTTTCCTACCTGAAGTAACTAAAAAAAAAAAAAACAAAAAACTGTACATACTGAGTTCTTGATAAGTGTTCACTGAACTAATAAAGATGATGCAAAAAAAATAATAAGCATTTTTTATTATTACTTTATTTCCTTTTATCTCCTTCATAAAAGAATTTGAGGAGGCTTATAATAAAAGACAGATATAATCTAGGTTTAAGTAAAAAATATTAGAATCATAAAAAAGGAAAAGAAAGTAAAGATCTCATTTTCAGTTCAGTTCAGTCACTCAGTTGTGTGTGACTCTGAGATCCCATGGACTGAAGCCCAACAGGCCTCCCTGTCCATCACCAACTCCTGGAGTTTACTCAAACACTTGTCCACTGAGCTGGTGATGTCATCCAACCATCTCATCCTCTGTCACCCCCTTCTTCTCCTGCTTTCAATCTTTCCCAGCATCAGGGTCTTTTCAAATGAGTCAGTTCTTCGCATCACGTGGCCAAAGTATTGGAATTTCAGCTTCAACATCAATCCTTCCAATGAATATTCAGGACTGATTTCCTTTAGGATGGACTGGTGGATCTCCTTGCAATCCAAGGAACTCTCAAGAGTCTTCTCCGATACCACAGTTCAAAAGCAACAATTCTTTGGTGCTCAGCTTTCTTTATAGTCCATACATGACTACTGGAAAAACCATAGCCTTGACTAGATGGACTTTTGTTGGCAAAGTAATGTCTCTGCCTTTTAGTATGCTGTCTAGGTTGGTCATAACTTTCCTTCCAAGGAGCAAGTGTCTTTTAATTTCATGGCTTCAGTCACCATCTGCTGTGATTTTGGAGCCCAAAAAAATAAAGTCAGCCACTGTTTCCACTGTTTCCCCATCTATTTGCCATGAAGTGATGGGACCAGATGCCATGATCTTAGTTTTCTTAATGTTGAGCTTTAAGGCAACTTTTTCACTCTCCTCTTTCACTTTCATCAAGAGGCTCTTTAGTTCTTCTTCACTTCCTGCCATAAGGATGATATCATCTGCATATCTGAGGTTATTGATCTTTCTCCTGTCTATCTTCATTCCAGCTTCTGCTTTTCATCCACACCAGCATTTCGCTTGATGTACTCTGCATATAAGTTAAATAAGCAGGGTGACAATATACTGCTTTGACGTACTCCTTTCCTGATTTGGAACTAGTCTCTTTTTTCATGTCCACTTCTAACTGTTGTTTCTTGATCTGCATACAGATTTCCAGGAGGCAGGTCAGGTGGTCTGGTATTCCCATCTCTTTAAGAATTTTCCCATTTGTTTTGATCTACACAGTCAAAGGCTTTGGCATAGTCAACAAAGCAGAAGTAGATGTTTTTCTGGAACCCTCTTGCTTTTTCGCTGATTCAGTGGATGTTGGCAATTTGATCTCTGGTTCCTCTGCCTTTTCTAAATCCAGCCTGAAGATGTGGATCTTCATGGCTCAATGAAACTATGAGCCATGCTGTGTAAGGCCACCCAGGACGGACAGGTCATGGTGGAGAGTTCTGACAAAACATGGTCCACTGGAGAATGGAATGGCAAACCACTTTAGTATTCTTCCCTTGAAAACCCCGTGAACATTATGTAAAGGTCTCATTTTAGGACTAACATTTACTGTGATTTAGTATGGGATGTATCTCTATGCTTCCCTGGAAAGGTGGCAACAGGGCAAATGTAGAGGTCACACATATTCTTAATTTGTTTAAATGAAGCACATTAAGTCTGATGCAGAACTCTTGTGTGTGCTAAGTCACGTCAGTTGTGTCCAACTCTTTTTGACCTTATGGACTGTAGCCCTCCAGGCTTCTCTGTCCATGTAATTCTCCAGGCAAGAATACTGGGATGGGTTGCCATTTTCTTCTCCAGTGGATCTTTGCAACCCAGGATCGATCCCAAGTTTCTTATGCCTCCTGCGGTGGAAGCAGGATTCTTCACCACTAGGGCCACCTGGAAAGCCTGCAGAATTCTTAACAGGGGTTAATTTGTTGATTCACATAATGTACTACCTAAACTACTTGTAAAGTTTATCAGTGACCAAATTCTATACTTTTCCAAGTTTAGAAAAGAAACAGAAGACCTTTCAATAAATAAAGAATAGTGATTAAATCAAATGCATGATTATCTCTATCATCTATTTATACTTCTATGTGAATAGCCTTTTACTATTGAGTGTTTTTATGCTATTTCAAAGGTACATCTCAAAATTAAGCTATTATATGTTAACACACATACAACATACAAATAATATATAGGTGTACGTACACACAAAACTATTTGTGTAGTTTTGGGTATTTGAAGCAATAATTTATATAATCTTTTGAAATACTAAAGAGCAGAGACTTGAATTTATTATTGGAATAGATATGTAGATATGTAATCAGTGATGTATCTTTTAAGGACTTTAAAGTTATGCCATCCTTAGACAAACTAATGTGTGTGTGCTCAGTCATGTCTGACTCTTTGCAACCCCATGGACTGTAGCCCACCAAGCTCCTCTGTCCGTGGGATTTCCTAGGCAAGAATACTGGAGTGGGTTGCCACTTCCTTCTCCAGGGGATCTGCCTGACTTAGAGATCGAACCAGCATCTCTTTAGTCTCCTGCATGGTTAGGCAAATTCTTTACCACTGTGCCACCTGGGAAGCCCATGGAGAAACTAGAGTTAGTTCAATGCAAGACTGAAATATAACCTCCTCTTAATCCACATGGTCTTACCTAAAAGTTTATCAAAAAAAACACTTAGAATTTATAGTGAAATAGAAAAATTGAGCAACAACTTTTTGAGACAAAGTGAAACGAGATTTTTTTTTATCTTGAAGCATTAAACAATTAGAGAAAGTAATAATTTATTTTTAACCACTTATAATCTTAATACATAATTCCAGAGAGACTCATTTCCATGAGAGTTTTCAAAATTAAGCAAATCAGGACAAGGTAAAAGTGAGAGTCAGTTTGTGAATCAGAGGTAAGATTTATTCAAAAGCTTTGGTATTTTCAGACTCTTAGGTTATCACAAGAACTGAAAGCACTACATAATTGAAGGCTGGAGTCTGTGCAGATGGATCATTGAGCTTGGAACAAGCCACCTCATGAACTTTGCTTAATGATGGTGTGGATAATACATAGTACTAGAAATATAAGTTACATTTATGTAATAAACATTTAAATTGGTCTAGGAGAGGAAACATGTCTGAATAATGACTGGTCATAAAACTACTCACCCATTTCTGACTGTCACTGATTTTTTTTTTAAACATAAAAACGTCATTATGGCTATTAAGCACATATTATAGTATTCCTAGAATACTGCCTATACTTCATAAATCACCAGAAATATCCATGTTATTAATATGCTTTCCAAGCACTATAATTACATATTCAATCAAAACTCACTTTTTCATCCTTTATATATTTTGAAGTTCACCTCTCAATTACAGTCAGCCTTTGAGTCAAGAATTAGAGTGAGCCTTTAGTAGTTCTCTTTTTTCTTTTTCCCTTTCCCAGTTAATTTTATAACAAGTTTAGTTAAGTGTTTGGCCTAATGGGAGAAAAAAAAAACCTGAAAACAAAAAAGCCTTGAAAAAAGCTTAGAAATCATTTTGCAGTCAATGATGCAGGAACCATTGTTCCAATGTGGATTATTCCTAGTAATACTGTCTAGGCACAGTATTATTAATAACAGGATGCCAGCAGAAATGTTGCTGATCACAAAAGCTGTCATGCTTACTGTCATCTGTTGTGCTTGACTTTAAAAGAGAGCAATAAGACCGATGTACTTTAGGACGTGCTCTATCTTGCCTGATGGTAAACTGAGGGACATGTGACATGTCAAATGCTACAAGTAAAAATAGGTTCTTGATTAAACATGGTATGAGAAGAACTGCAAGCAGATAGGTAACATTATTCAATCTTCAGGCGTGCAGCCAAATACAAAAAGTCACATATAGTTCTGCTTTTAAAATTAAAAAGGAAGGACTTCCCTGGTGGTCCAGTGGCTAGGTCTCAGCACTCCCAATGCCAGGGACCTGGGTTTGATCCCTGGTTTAGGAATTGGATCCCACATGCCATAACCAAGTGTTTGCAGGCCCCAACTAAAGATCCCACATGCTGCAACTAAAACCTGGCACAGACAAATACATACATACACACATATTAAAAAATTACAAAGGAAGTATTTAGTTTTGGGGTTTCACTGGTGGCTAAGTGGTAAAAGAATCTGCCTGCCAATGCAGGAGTCATGGGTTTGATCACTTGGTTGGGAAGATTTCCTGGAGAAGGAAATGGCAACCCACTCCAGTATTCTTACCTGGGAAATCCTATAGAGAGAGGAGCCTGGTGGGCTTTAGTCCATGGGTCGCCAAAGAGTCAGACATGACTTAGCAAACGAGCATGCATGCGTTTAGCTTTGGTCTTAATGACAGGAGTTTCAAATCCACACAAAATGAAACAACACAATGCCTGATTTTTGTATGTGAATGAATTTAGAAAGTGTTGATGTGAAAATTTTCTTGCTTTTACATCATATGGATACACTGTCAATTCAAATAATTGAAACATGTAAAATGTAATCTTTCCTTTGGCCTCTCCAGTAATGAAGATACCATTTAAAAATCTTTGAGTACAAATACTCTTTGTGTACAATGAAAATAAATTAAGGTAATTCCTTCTAAGATAGCATGCTCTGATTAAATAGTTATGTTTTCTTTAATAAAATCAGAGAATTTCCAAGGGGACAAATACACATTCTTTGCTTTTAGAACTTTTATTTTGTAAAAAACACTTACTTATTCCATACATAGAACAATATTATATGGATCAGAGATAGTAAACTTGTCACTCAGATGTAGGCAGCTTGGCTCCAGAACCTGTGTTCTGAACTACACCTATCTGATCTATGCAGCTAAGCTTATATTCTGTGATTTTTGGATACCCTCTCCTTCCAGTCAGATCAATGATTTATTATAAAAAGTATTCAGTGCACTGAAAGAGAAGGAGACTTTGTGAAAGAATTTCTTTGGAGAGGTTATTGCTGCTGTGTGAGTACCTTCCCATCCCAGTGAGGATGCTCTCTTGGCGTTGGCCTTTCATTCTGAAACAGGAGTTCTAGATACTGAAGAGCAGTCACATCACGGTAGAGATAACCCATAAGAGCATCTGCCAGAACTGGTTCATGGTTGTTGAGTACCACAGGAATGCTATAGGAGGAGACAGCCATATCGCCTGCTTCTAAGGATTACATGAGGAGACATTTGCCCTAAACTTCCGAGACCTTGCCCCATTGTCTCCTTTCCAGGGATGTGGATGGGATTATCTGATTGTTAAATTCTGAAGAAGACATTTCTGGTCCACACCGCCTCCCACTGAGCAGCTGGGGGCTTCCCTTCTCATCACCCCGAGTGGCTATCTGCATTTGGACTCCCTGGGGAGCCGACTCCTGTGATGGAGGCAGCAGGTGGATGTGCCGGGGGGCACTCAGAGAGACCCCTGGCTCTCAGGAAGGCAGCTCTGGGAGCCCAGGTTTATGGCTCGAGGCCAGGAAGCCTTGAACTTGGGCCTGCTTTGTCAGGATCCATGTCCTCTCCCCAGAAGACCCCCTTGCTGCAATGTTCTCCAGGTCTGCCCATGAAAACAGGTCAGGATGGTCCCCCACAGAGCAGAGCAACCATTCATGTGTGGCCTTGGAGCCATGTGCAGAGCTGGCGTACCTGGGTGTGTGCCTGCTTCTGCAGCCAAGAGTGTCCTGAGCAGGAGCCTGCTTCTATAGACAGCTCTGTGGTTTCAGAGGGCTTCCCAGGTGGCGCTACTGGTAAAGAGCCCGCCTGTGAGTGTAGGAGACCTAAGAGATGTGGGTTTCATCCCTGGGTTGGGAAGAGTCCCTGGAGGAGAGAATGGCACCCCACTCCAGTATTCTTGCCTGGAGAATCCCATGGACAGAGGAGCCTGGCAGATTGCAGCTCGTGGGGTCACAAAGAGCCGGACACAACTGAAGCGACTTAACACACACTGAAGAAGAACTGGGCACAGATGCTGTGTTCAGAACCCCTCTCCTCCCTCATAGCACCTGCCTAGGACATCCGGTTTTTCCCTGCAAGTTTTCAGCTGTACAGCAATATGCCCCATGGAATGAAGTTACATAAGCTAATTCTTAGGAAGATCATGGGAGCCAGGCACATCAGCCACATCCTTCAATGTCACTTTTATCAGTAATAAACATAAGTAGGCAAAAAGTAAATTTTGGTGATGCAAATGGCACTTGGAAAAGTTTTTGATGGGACCAGGACATGGAGTCATGGTCTTACAGTATTAGCAAGTAGGATATACAAGATTTGACTGGGGGTTTATTGCAACTCACAGCACTCTTATTCCCAAGCAAATAGCTGCTTTTGTGCAGACGGGGCTGTTTCATCAACACTATATTGACCTTGCTGATTGTATTGGGCACTGGCCACAGTGTTTAAGCTGCTGCAGTTAGACCTTGAGCTCTGGGCTTGATCCTCACATAAGCACTGTCCATGGCCTTATAAATCTGAGAACTCTCAATGTAGATGTTCCCACAGAAGAGTAGTGAATTTGATTAGCAAACAAAAGAAAAGTAACAGGGAGTCCTTATAATGAAGAGAATCTGTCCTCTCCTAGGTGGAATTGAAAAAGATAACATATCATTGAAATGATTGCATGTATAAAGGCCACAAACAGAAATAATAAAGTCTGTTTGGAGCACTTGGTCTGTAAGAATTGAGTTTGTTAAGGTATCCAAGGGGAACTGGAATGGTATGAAAAGGAGCAAGCTTTAGCTTTATTATTATAACAGAAGCAGTACAAAAATAAAAACAAAGTAAAGGAAAACTGGCTAATTACACTGGAGGAACAGAGAGATTTCCTTAGGAGAAATATTGAGATTTTATAGGATATATTAGACAGATAGGAGGAAGAAAATGGGAACTTTCAGGCCAAGAGAAACAAATATTAAAAAGAAATGGATAGACCCTGCTCTGATGAATTTTAAAGGAGAAAGTAGAAAAGCAAGAGATGTTTCAGTTGTACCAAGTCAAACAATTATGACTGTAGTCTAAAGAAATCTAACCAAAGCAGAGACAGAATTTCAGAGAGCAATCTGGAATGAATCCCCAAGAGATGGCCGGGTCTGGGAAACTACAGACGATGTGGCCTTTCAAAGCTGTAGGTAAAGACTCCAGAATGACAGCAGCTGGGAACTACAACTCAAAGAAAGGGGACACAATACCAAAGCATCCACAAAATCTGGACAAATTTAAGGATAGAAAAAGTCTTTAAGGTATTATTAGGTGAGTTTCAAAGTGACAAAATCATTATAGGTAAGGGTACAGGCATTGTCTTGCCCTAAGGAAACACTCCAGAAATTTATACAGTTATCTGTTTAAAGGAAGATCCAGGGCTTCCCTGGTAGCTCAGGCTGTAAAGAACCCATCAGCAATGAAGGAGATCTGGGTTCAATTCCTAGGTTGGGAACATCCCCTGGAGGAGGGAACGGCTACCCACTCCAGTATTCTTCCCTGGAGAATTCCATGACAGAGGAGCCTGGCAGACTACAGCCCATGGGGTCACAAAGAGTCAGACATGACTGAGCGACTTTCACTTTCACTTTCACTTCTTTTCAAAGGAGACATATTGCAGGAAAAGGCATGCAGAACAGTAAGAGATGGAGTATCGGCTTGATTTTGATCCTGATTTCATGGGAAATTTCTCCCTCAGCATGATTATCCAACCCAGACAAGTGAGGATAAATATGATTTCCTTGAATAGTGAATTCTTTTGAAAGACTTGGAATTTATTGATTTAATAGCTCTCTTACAGAAGACTTCATGAGACAAAGTTTAGGAATATATATTACAAATAATATATTTGAGTCCAAAAGCAGTGAAAACCTAAAAACCAAAGTACTATGAAATAGTTATAGTTTTACATTATTAAAGAAGAAATAGATCAACATGGGAACAATTTGAATTCTTAGAAACTCAGTTCAGACCCCCCTGAAATAGAGTTGCCAGATTTAGAAATAAAAATAAAAGATACTGTAATGGTTGATTTCCCAGGTCAAACTAATTGGGCCACGATGCCTAAATATGTGGTCAGACATTATTCTGGAGGCTTCTGTGAGGGAGTTTTTGGATAAGATTGATATTAAATTAGTAGAATTTGAGTAAAACCAATTACCCTCCATAATGAGTGTGTGTGTGTGTGCACGCGTGCACGCGCATGCACCCACACATATGCACTCAATCATGTCAGACTCTGCGAACCATGGACTGTGGTGTGCCAGACTCTTCTGTCCATGGAACTTTCCAGGCAAGAATACTGGAGTGGATTGTCATTTCCTACTCTGCATCTTCCTGACCCAGGGACTGAATCTATGTCTCCTGTGTCTCCTGCATTGGCAGGCAGGTTCCTCACCTCTGGCACCACCTGGGAAGCCATATGAGTGTGAGACTCACTCAATTAGTTGAAGTTACTTCTACAAAAAGTCTGACTTATCCAAAGAAGGAAGGAATTCTGCTAACAGATGGACTTTTAGATTTACATATCAGTTTCTTGGTTCTTCAGCCTGCAGGTTTTGGACTTGCCAGCCAAAATAATCAGGTGAGCCAATTCCTTTAACACACACACACACACACACACACACAGATATACACATGCTATTGTTTCTGTTTTTCTGTAGAATCCAAACACCCTTATCTGAGTTTCAGATAAAGAATGTTTTAATTTTAAATGTGTTCTAAATGTAAAATAAGTTATAAAAATGTATTTGTTGTGTATCTGAATTGAAATTTATCTGAGTGTCTTGTATTCTATCTGGCAACATTAACCTAAAATCAGCAGAACAACAGAAAGAGATGAAGCTCTAGTGCCTACTTCACTTCTGTGAAAAAGATAATACAGAGATTCTGCTCAAGGCCTTCCCAGAACAATCCAATGTTGAAAAAACAAAGTTTCTTGAAAGATCAGACACTTAGCCTCATTAAATGCCTAGAGGCACACATCTGTGAAGCGACGACAGCTGATTCAGGCCAGGGATGTGCCGGGGTCACTCCTCTAGATGAGACAGATGATAGTGGCCGCAGTCACGAAGGTCTAAGCCATCCCACGGCCGTCCTGGTGGCTCAGAGGGTAAAGAATCTGCCTGCGAAGCAGGAGGCCTGGCTCAGCCCCCGAGTCGGGAAGGTCCCTGGAGAAGGGAGTGGGTACCCACTCCAGTATTCTTGCCTGAGAATCCCATGGACAGAGGAGCCTGCAGTCCGTCGAACCCTAAGAGTCAGACAGGACTGAGCAACTGATACCAACAAGCAAGAACAACAATCCCATAGCAGTACATGAGGCAAAGGGCACTAGGGTTCCAGGACTAAAGACACTTGCTCATCAGACTTTGTAGAAATCATGCCATTAATCAGACTCACATTCAGCCCATATCTGGCACTCAAAAAGGCAACAATTTTTAAAGGTTTGAAAGTACTGCATGGGAAAAAAAAGTGAAAGTTGAAAGTGTTGGCCTCTCAGTTATGCCCAACTATGCATGATGCCAAAATTAACCTCTGGATGGGAGGGTTCTTCCAGTTAAATTTAAATGCAGAAGTCACAGAGTTTAAAATTTGTAAACTGGTGCGGCTAACTCCTTCATCTCTTTATTTGTGAAGTTCTACATATTCTGATCTTCCTACTTAAAAGTGCCCTTAAATCTCTATCTAATCATAAACCCCCTTAACTTTGCTCCTTGTTCCACAATATGAATCACCTTCTATGGATTATAACCTATTTATTTTGTTTAATGTCTGTTTTCCCCAACAAGAGCATAACTTTGTTGAGACTAGAAATGTTTGCCTTGTTTGACTTGTAAATTTTTTCTTGCTATGTATCACAAACACCCAGAACAGGGAGAGAGGCACACATGTGCCCTCCAACAGTAGATATTTGTTGGATAAATGAATGTAGTTTAATCATATTGCAGAAACTTTGCTAATCATGTAGGGCATTATTTGGATAATAAGCAGAACATAAAGTGTTAAGACTTTGGTTTACGGTGGTCTTGGAGTTAAATCTACACTGCTTCACCTCTCTGCCCCCAGTGATACCAGAAGAGTTCATGAAAGAATAGCAGTTTATATCTGGGAGAGATTGTCCTAATTAATTCTCCTCTAGTTATCTAAGGTTTAATGTTTAAGCTCTGTAGCTTAAGACATAAAAATTATAAGCAACATTGCAAGTGGAGATGTTTCTCCACTCATTTTCTGTGTGGAGAGATTTTTCCAACACTATAGACCTCTTATCTCTTTCCTAACTCTTGCTAGGAAAATGCAGTGATTTACCTCATTTGTAAATTTTGAAGAATTTGACATGTATAGGCCAGCCCCTTCCTCCATCTTTCTTTGGGGTGAACCTGCTTTAGGGAAGACAAGGTACACTGATCTGTTTCTCAATGCTATACATTTTGTAGGAGGAATTCCCCACATGAGCAGGCCCATAGTTTCTCTGAACTGCTGTGGCTGAGTGGGTTAAGTATGCATTTGTAGTGAGAAGTCGATTGTTTTAAATATCTCAGCTATGTCCTCCTATTCAGCTTTTAGAAGTAATGAAATTGATGCTTGATCACTAACTTCCTGACATCTTGTCAATACCTTAATTGGTTCCAAAATTATTCTAGAAAACCGAAGTTATTTATTGGATTCCTTTGAACTCCAATAGGGGCTTCCCAGGTGGTGCTAGCGGTAAAGAATCTGCCTGCTTATGTAGGAGACATAGAGATGCGGGTTGATCCCTGGGTCAGAGAGATTCCCTGGAGGAGGACATGCAATCCATCCCAGTGTTTTTGCCTGGTGCATCCCCATGGACAGAAGAACCTGACGGGCTACAGTCCCTAAGGTCACAAAAACCTTGGACACAATTGAAGCTACTTAGCAAAAAACAGGAGAGAAGAAGAACCTTTCATAAAAAAGGAATAAATTAGTATGGTAGTTACTACTGAAATAAATGGAAGAATGTAGAAAGGGCTGAAATTTTATGTGAAAATGTCTTTCACCAGGTAAAAGAACGAACAACCCTTAGCAAAATTATGTAGCAAGTGAATTTGTTTTTAAACTCCTCACCTATATAACCATTTTTTGACCTTTTCTCTCTCTGAGTATCCAAAGTTCTCTCGAGATTTGATTCTTTGCTGAGTTTAGTGATCTAAAATCACTTTTATGTTAGAGTCATAAGATTTGACTCGTATTACCCTTGAAGGAACTTATATTTAAAAAAGGTCCAGTGATGATTCAAGCCCTAATTCAAATGAATGGATTGCTAAGCCAGAGGTGCCAGTAAAATTAGTGCTAGTGGATTTTTTCTAAAATTATATCTTACATAGAGTCTTGGGACAAATAGAACTGCTGATAATTGAGAAAGCTGGTTTAAACCTGTGGATATTCCAGAGAAGAATTCAAGACATATTTTTTCCTGAATTTCTGTTACCATCTTGAATGGAAAAGTTATCTAAAATATACCAATTTTGAACTAAGCTTGCATGAGCTTGATTTCAATTTTTTAATTAGTCTAAGAATGTTAAGGCTATAAACCTAATTTAATTTAATTTCCCTTTAATCTTAATTTTATAATACATCATGCCCAAACTATTAGTGAGTAACATGTATTAATTTCAGACGTGCTGGTAAAATTCAATTTAAAAACGCAACTTTATTTTTTTGTTATGACACTGTACAGTCATAATCTAAGATATTAATAAAATATCAAACAATAAGATTTTCAAGCTAATAAGAAATCACTATTTCTTTTGAGTCTCCTGATATGAAAATCATGTACATTATTCCTTTGACTTTGTTGTAGGACTTAAGAAATGGTCGCTGTAAAGAAAGACCTCATAAATGAGAAGTAGGAAAGACTAGTAGAATGGATATGCCAAACTAAGATAAACAGAGTTGAGCAGGAATCTGTAATTCAGCAACTCTGATGTTTTAGATACATGAGTGCTAGTTCCTAATTCTTTAAGCTATATGCAAATGTTATATACCTTTCTTTGTATGATAATTTATGCATAAAAAATTTTAAGAATTAAGCAGAAAGTGAATCCTGGAGAGCTAAAATGAGGGCACAGAATAATGTCTGTAGGCATATAGCAAGAAAAAGTAGGAATAAGATAGCTTCTGGAGTCAGATTTAACATTTTCATCCCGTTTGGCACTGACTGGCTGCGTGACACTGCATGAATTGTTTAACATGTCTGAGATCCTACAGCCTCATCTATGTACATGCAGCCTAAGTTGGTTCAGTCGTGTCTGACTCTTTGCAACCCTATGGACTGTAGCCCCCCAGGCTCCTCTGTCCATGTGATTCTCCAGGCAAGAATCCTGGAGTAGGTTGCCATGTTCTTCTCCAGGGGATCTTCCTGACCCAGGAATTGAAACTGCATCTTCTGCAGCTCCTGCATTGCAAGTGGATTTTTACCACTGAGCCACTGGGGAAGCCCCAGCCTCATCTACACAATATGGACAATAATTAAGCTTGACAGAAAGGAGGGCTGGCCCTAGAATGGAAGGGAGATGTAGAGGAAATGGGTTTCATTCCAAACAAGAAGGAAACTGTATTTTAAGAAAAGCTAAATCCCTGGCATTCCTATACACTAACAGTGAGA
Source organism: Antilocapra americana (assembly GCA_007570785.1). Taxonomy (NCBI): domain Eukaryota; kingdom Metazoa; phylum Chordata; class Mammalia; order Artiodactyla; family Antilocapridae; genus Antilocapra; species Antilocapra americana. Next base: position 7,433,361 of record ML661344.1, on the reverse strand, counting down.
AATCAGAAAGAGAAATTAAGGAAAAAATTCCATTCACCATCGAAACAAAAAGAATAAAATACTTAGGAGTATTTCTACCTAAAGAAACAAAAGACTTGTATATAGAAAACTATAAAACACTGATGAAAGAAATCAAAGAGGACACAAACAGATGGAGAAATGTGCCGTGTTTGTGGATTGGAAGAATCAATATAGTGAAAATGAGTATACTACCCAAAGCAATCTATAGATTCAATGCAATTCCTATCAAGCTACCAGAGGTCTTTTTCAAAGAATTAGAACAAATAATTTCTCAATATGTATGGAAATACAAAAAACCTCGTATAGCCAAAGCAATCTTGAGAAAGAAGAATGGAACTGGCGGAATCAACCTACCTGACTTTAGGCTATACTACAAATCCACAGTCATTAAGACAGTATGGTACTGGTACAAAGACAGAAATATAGATCAATGGAACAGAATAGAAAGCCCAGGGATAAATCCACACACCTATGGACACCTTATCTTTGACAAAGGAGGCATGAATATACAATGGAGAAAAGACAATCTCTTTAACAAGTGGTGCTGGGAAAACTGGACAGCCACTTGTAAAAGAATGAAACTAGAACACTTTCTAACACCATACTCAAAGATAAACTCAAAATGGATCAAAGATCTAAGCATAAGACCAGAAACTATAAAACTCCTAGAGGATAACATAGGCAAAACACTCTCTGACATAAACCAAAGCGGGATGCTCCATGACTCACCTCCCAGAATACTGGAGATAAAAACATGAATAAACAAATGGGACCTAATTAAAATTAAAAGCTTCTGCACAACAAAGGAAACTGTAAGCAAGGTGAAAAGACAGCCTTCAGAATGGGAGAAAATAATAGCCAATGAAGCAACGGACAAACAATTAATCTCAAAAATATACAAGCAACTCCTGCAGCTCCATTCTAGAAAAATAAACGACCCAATCAAAAAGTGGGCCAAAGAACTTAACAGACATCTCTCCAAAGAAGACATGAAAATGGCTAACAAACACATGAAAAGATGTTCAACATCACTCATTATCAGAGAAATGCAAATCAAAACCACAATGAGGTATCACTTTACACCAGTCAGAATGGCTGCCATCCAAAAATCTATAAGCAATAAATGCTGGAGAGGATGTGGAGAAAAGGGAACTCTCTTACACTGTTGGTGGGAATGTAAACTAGTACAGCCACTATGGAAAACAGTGTGGAGGTTCCTTAAAAAGCTGCAAATAGTCCTGCCATATGACCCAGCAATCCCACTGCTGGGCATACACACCAAGGAAACCAGAATTGAAAGAGACACGTGTACCCCAATGTTCATCGCTGCGTTGTTTACAATAGCCAGGACATGGAAGCAACCTAGATGCCCATCAACTGACGAATGGATAAGAAAGCTGTGGTACATATACACAATGGAATATTACTCAGCATTAAAAAAAAATTCATTTGAAGCAGTTCTACTCAGATGGACGGAACTGGAGCGCATTATCCAGAGTGAAGTAAGCCAGAAGCAAAAACAACAATACAGTATATTAACGCATATATATGGAATTTAGAAAGACGGTAACGAGAACCCAACATGCGAGACAGCAAAAGGAACGCAGATGTATAGAATAGACTCGTGGACTCTGTGGATGAGGGCAAGGGTGGGATGATATGGGAGAATGGCATTGAAACATGTTAATTATCATATGTGTAATCAATCGCCAGCCCAGGATTGATTCTCGGGGCTGGTGCATCGAGATTTTCTGAGGTGGAGGGAGGAGGGAGGGAGGAGGGAGGGGGGTTCTGGAGGGGGAGCATATGTAAACCCATGGTGATATCATGGCATTCTATGGCAAAAACAATAAAAGGGGAAAAAAAAAAGAAAAGCTAAAAGAGCAACTGAAGATAATGGGAACACAAATTGTAGGACTTAGACAGGAAAAGAGGGCTCTGAAGGATAAACAGAGGCCTGGGAGTCACTTTACTATCACTAGGGGCTTCCCTAATGGCTCAGATGGTAAAGAATCTACCTGCAATGCAGGAAGACCGAGTTCAATCCCTGGGTTGGGGAGATCCCTTGGAGAAGGGAACTGCTATCCATTCCAGTATTCTTGCCTAGGGAATTTTATGGACAGAGGAGCCTGGCAGGGGATTCATGGGGTCCAAAGAGTCAGACATGACTAAGCAACTAACACTTTCCCTTTCAGATTCCTGATCTCCCAAGTACCACCTCTTTTGCTTCTATGTTCCCATTCTCATCTCTAAAACAATTTGGGATAGCTAAGTATATATACACAAATACATACTACAAGCAATAGTGTGGGATATAACGGTGAGTAAATTTACCTTTTCCACTATGCTAGGCCAAATGGCAAAAACATTACCTTACTTTCATTACCTTATGTTATCTAGGATTACTTTTAATACTAAACCAACTCTTGAATGTGATCAGTCCAGTATAATAGGCTTAAGCCAATGAGTACTTATGATGTATAGTGATGATACAGGAATAGGGATTTATCTCAATTTAGGCTAGTGAAAGGATAGGGAGTATTTTCTAGAGGTGTCTAGGAAGTTTCCTAGCATGAACAGAAGCCTTGGAAAAGACAGTAACTCTTCCTCTGCATACTGACACTGTTACACATGTATGAGGTCTATAACCACACAGCACGGTGCTACCATCATAAAGGGTTACTTCAAATTTCCTTGGCAAACATGAACCCTGCCCCACCCCCACTGCCTAAGAACCCTGACCAAGTGAGTGGGATGACAGTACCACCAGGTCATCCACACCATACTGGAATCACTGGGACATAATTTGAAACAAGAACCTGGTAAAGAATCCAAGTATCCAGAGGCCCATCAGTGAGAAGAAGGGTAGGCTTAGGAACTTTTAAATGAATGCACCCCACTTCTTATATTGCATTTAGTGTTCCCTACTTCTCTTTCCTGTTCACTTTAAATCATCCAAGGGCTTGACTGGTTTTCAAGCCTTGATTCATTGACACATATTTACTGTGAAATTCTTAATAAGGATGGTTTCTGAAAGAGAACATTAAAATAGGAAACAGAATTCCAAAAGAAGTGGTAGATAAAAAGCAAGGGCAAACAGCAAAAGTGAAAGGTGACAACCTGATATGGAGGGATGCCCAGATAGAATTCTAGATGGGAACTGGCATTTAAAAAACTGTCCTTGAGTCATCAGGGAAAAGTTAAGTCATGCTCAATAACTTCTAATATGAAGGCAAGAACTTGACTAATGATCATGATTTTTACCAAACTGGTTAATAAAAGAATATTTTGACATTTTGTATAAATAATGAAGTAAGCAACCGTATTGAGAATGTACATATACCAAGGAACTGCAGGAGATCTCTAGATCCTAAATGTGGTCCTCAGCTAGACTTTTGGTCATAAAAAAATCTAGACTCTTGGTCATAGAGCCATAAGAAAGAAAATTCTGCCAACAGCCTAAGAAAGCTTAGAAGTGGCCTCCTCCCCGACTGAGTTCATGATGAAACTTCAGCCTGGTGAAACTCTGAGGCAGAGAACCTAGCTAAGCCCCACCTGGATTCTGGATCCAAAGAAACTAAGATAAACTGTTTTTTAAGACAGTAAATTTGTGGTAATTTATTACAAAGCAATATAAAATTAATACAGCATCATAAAGAGATTATGGCTGGTCTGAATAAAAGCTGTCTCAGTAGAGTGATTGAATAGGAGGCAGACTGCATTGATTCAGAGGAGTGAGAGGCAGGTAACTGGAGTGAGCATAGATGACTCTTTGGAGAGGTTTGCCTGGGGACAGAAGGAGAGTGTAGGGCTATAGCTGAATGGTGCTTTGGTTTGGAGGACAAAGTTTATTTCTGTTTTTTAATGGAAAGTAACGAGCATATTTAAAAGTCTGCCTTTTCAAAGGATCAATTTTTACTTGATTCTTGAAAATTTGTACTTGATTCTTGAAGATGCTTGGCTATGCTAAATGCAGCATAGCTAGATATAACTTACATGAAATAACTGGTTAAAAGCAATATGTCTGGTCACCTAATATCAATATTAACATTGAAAATATTGTAAATGATTATAAAAGAAAGTAGTATAAATTCTGTTATTCAGCTAAACCCTCTTGTTTGCAAATCTCCAAATGAAAGAGGGCTTCCTTGCATTTGGAGGACCCTGTTGACTGAGAGATAGCACACACACACATACACTGTCAGAGCCAAGTTCCACTGTTCTTTCAATTCTCAGCAAAGGGAAGCCACTACTATTTGAATTTCTATGATGATTTTCTAAGGTGGCAGCTTTCCACAGGAGCTGACCTGTAAGTCTTGATCTAGATCCCATGTTGAAGCAGAGTGGCGCAGCGGAAGCGTGCTGGGCCCATAGATCCCATGTTGAATTTGTAGAATTATGAGGAAAGAACTTATGTAAGACTAATTATGAGACAAATTACCATCTAACACAAATTACTATCTAACACTGCTGCAAGAATTCCAGCTTTGTGTCATGTCATTCGTCTACAACCTGTTCCTTGCTGTATATTATTATTTCTAAAAGTAGTAGTTATAATTTCCCTACGTTTTCATTTCTATGATCAAGGCATGCTTTGCTATCCTCAAATGGTTAGCTGCAAATGAGCACTGCAATAATAGATGAAGAGGAAGAAAGCAAGAAAGAATAAAACTTGCCACATCCCAAATTCTATACCAGGTACTTAATATAAATCGTCCTTAATTCTCCAAACAAATTTTCAAGGAAGACTCTTTCATTATCCTCATTTTTCAAATAAGCAGAATGAATCATTTAGATTAAGAAAATAATACCCAGGGTCCTGCATCTGTTCATACTGTGTGACATTAAAGAATAAATCCCTGTGTATAACTTTAAAGTTAATGTCTTAATTAACTACTATATTGCTCTCATTCTAAAAAAGAGGATTCTTTCTTAGGGAATTAACAGCAGTCAGTACAAGACAAGAAGAACTATGTATTAACTAACAAGGAATAATGCCAGAGAATATTAGTTTGTATGTTTCTCATTTCCCATTATGTCCTTTCATATTCAACAACATAGTCAATCCAGTTGAGTTCCTGCAGTGATATTTCAAAAATTGTCCTGACTGCCAAGATCCAGTTGTTGAAGATTTGCTTGCTATAACAGAATATTGTTGTCTAATGTAAGGTACATTAAAAAAAAGAAAACTAAACAGAATAGTTTTCTTTTTTTTAATGTACCTTACATTAGACAACAATAAGACTTAGCTCTGAAATCTGTCTCATTATTAGTCTTTTGTAACCATGATAATTTAATGTCATCTCGCAGCCAGTCACTTGACTTAGGCTAGTGCTTTTTAGGTTTGAGCTTGCATCAGAATCTCCTGTAGGGCTTCTTCAAATCACACAGGTTATAGGACTTGACTCTCAGATGTTTGGATTCAGTAGATGTGGGTTGTAGACCTTAAAATTTGTGTTTCAACAGCACATTCCCAGGTGCTGTTGCTGGTCTGGAGACCACACTTTGAGACCCACTGGCCTAGACCAGGGTTTTAAAACTGTTTTCTGTAAAGAATCAAGTAAATACCTTTGGCTTTGTGGACCATATAGTTTCTGTCACAACTGCTCAACTTTTCATTTATGTGGAAAGCAGCCATACACAATTCCTAAATGAACAGAGATGGCTGTGGTGTTTCAATAAAATTTTATTACAGAAAAGGTGTCAGAATGTATTTGGACTGTGGCTGGTCAACCTCCAGGTTAGACCAACTCAGTATAAGAGGCCTGAAAAAATGACTTTATATATACTAAATATACTCTGTGACTCTAAGAGAATCAACTATAGCTTTATTAACAAAAACCCCTTCTAAGTTTCTAAATAAAACCTGCAGAACTATAACAGAGACTAAGTTGACTGTGTTAAACCATTGCAGAGGAGAAATCTCAGTGAATCCAATAAAGAATCAGTAGTTTTATGCACGAGTCTGCATTTTACAGTTTTTTTTTAAACAATACAGTATATTAACGCATATATATGGAATTTAGAAAGACGGTAACGAGAACCCAACATGCGAGACAGCAAAAGGAACGCAGTTTTTGTTTTAACATGCCCATTAACTATATCTTCATTTTCAAATTTTAGTTTTACTTGGATATTGTTTATAATGTTTAAAGTTACAAATATACTAAATGAAACACTATATCGAATGACATAGATGCCAACCCAATCAGATTATCTATTGACTTTCTAATAAAATGAAAAACAAAAACACACTGCTTGCCATGAGTGTGCCCAGATTTAATATATTTGGTCTTCATCCAGAATAGTGTACTTCAAACTAATTTAAACTACCAATATAACCTTAAAAGTCTACTAAATTGTTTATGCCAATGAATCTACTGCATTAGCTCTATCCTTAACATAAAATAAATTCCTATAAAAATACATCATTCAGATAAATTTTTGTCTTAATGAATTGAGATTTAGTTCCCTGAAAATAACTAGATGCAAATGCCATGAGGAAAGCTAGTATTATGGGTCATCATATAAACTTAAAATGCAAATATTATGATAAAAACATCTCCAACAAGGCTATAGACTCGAAACATTGAGATAAAATCTCTGCAATTATATATTGCAAAATTTTGATGACTTAAAGATAGATTAAAATGGCTTTATGAGGGAATACAAGACTCCTCGTCCAAAATCTGTTCCTAAATTCAATGAATTCTAATGTTTCATTTTGATCAATGGATTTATATTTGCCACTAGACATTTATTTTTTAGGCTAATGCAGTGGTTTTCGCAGAGTCCTTGGTTTGTTGTTGTTTTGTTTTTTAAAGGTTGAAAGAGTACTGTGGTCAAAGAAACTGGAAAATGTTTATTTAAAACAAATTTAAAATTTTTTTAACTTCTTCAGAAGCAATATTCATGGTACATATGTCTAAGAAAGATGTGATAAACTGTGCGGCCTTTTCCAATCTCATTTGAACACACAACCAAATTATCAGTAGAACATTTTGAAGTAGACAAGAAACAATAAAGAAAACAATGCCCTTAGTGCCTAAACCCAGGTACCAGATGATATATTTTACAGTAAATTCCATTAGATTCAACAAGTATTTGCTAAATACCTTTATTATTTGATTGATCACTTAAAGATTAACATTTCAGTTTGTTATGCTACTCACCTAAGTCTATCTAGAACAAAGTTAATCCTATCAAACATACTTACACTCCTCTTCAGGCCTCTTCCGAAGTGCTGCGCGAACCTCTTTACAAGGACTTCTCTGATATTGTGGGGGATTCCTTCCCCGTATTAAGTTCTCCATCCTATAGGAGGAAATTAAAAGAGTAGTTTAATATAAAAATCTTGATATATTTTGAAAGATTAAATGATTTAGATCAAGAGTCAACGATTCAGGGTATATAGAGACGCTTAGCAGAACACATCCTTAAGAGTACTGAGCAAGGAGCAGGGCGGTTGGGAATGGCGGGAACTGTAGTAAATTGGAGAGGGCTTGACTTTTCTAAGGCATTCCAATTTTAAAAATATAGAAACCCGTGTGGATGGAACTCATATGCGCATTCTCTTATGGGCTGAATGTTTGTGTCCCTACCCCCTCCACTCCTCCTCCTCCTACCTTCACAGGTGGAAACTCTAACCCCTAAAGGAACCGTATTTACTTTACTATTTTTCACTTTACTGTGGAACCCTTGAGAAGTAACTAGATTAGCTGAGGTCATGAGGGTAGAGCCCACATAATGGGATTAGTGTTGTTATAAAATGAGGCAGACAGACTAGAGCTCCCTCTCCCCTGCATAGGAGGATACAGTGAAAAGGCAGTCATCCACAAGCCAGGAAGAGAGCACTCACCAGGGACCAAGTCTGCTGGTGCCTCTCTGTTAGACTTCCAAGACTCCAAAACCGTGAGAAATAAAGTTTTGCAGCTTAAGCCACCAAGTCTGTGGTATTTTGTTATAGTTACCCAAACTGAGTAAGTCAGAGACCCACTGACTAAAAAAGTGATTACTTACAAAGCAAACACATTTATTAAAAATCAGGTTACACTTTAGAAAGAAAGAACCTTTCTGAGCATTCTGAGTACCGGTTTTCCAGAGTTTACTTGATTATTTTCTCTGTGCCAATGATTAAATTGAGAAGGGTTCTCTAATTCTAATTAATTGTGACTCCTTGAAAATGTGGTTAATACAAAGTGTACTTCTCAGTTACTTTCAATGCTGACAACCAGAAAATAATAATAAACAGACCAAATGCAACTTGAGTTGGAATATTCAACAGAATATACTCTGTGATTAGTATTTCCTGGTTTTAGTAAACCTTACAGTTTTATGCCACCATTGTACACTTCACTTATTTTGAAAACATTAAGCAACTATTGAGTGTTCAAGATTTGAAAATTCAGAACAAAACAGTGATATGTATCATTTTGAAAATAAAAACATAAACTTATAAGAATCTGCTATATAACCCAGGGAACTCTACTCAATACTCTGTAATGGGCTACATAGGAAAAGAATATTAAAAAAGAAAAGAAAATATAAACTTAGCTCCTTAATATCTATATAATTATTCTAATGGAATACCACTGGTTTTTAACAACTGTGTTGGCTGATAGAATATATTGAAAACAGCATGGTTGTCATGGGTTACAGTGGTGGAAGATCTCCTAAGGTTAGTGGTACAGAGACATATTTCTAGTGTCTAGAGAGGAAATTGAGAAAGGATGATCCAATAAAAGCAATATGTAAAATGGCATGAAATATGAGTAAATAACATTTTTGTACTGGAATAGTTATATAATAGCGCTAGCAGTAAAGAACATGCTGCCATTGCAGGAGACATCAGAAACTTGGGTTCAGTCCCTGGGTCCGGAAGATTCCCAGGAGGAGGGCATGGCAGCCCACTCCAGTATTCTTGTCTGGACAATCTTATGGACAGAGGAGCCTAGTGGGCTACAGTCCATAGGGTTGCAAACATCTAAACGTGACTGAAGTGAGTTAGCATGCACGCAGTAACACAGCACTATTCCTATGAGAGGTTGTCATGGTTCTAAAAAGCACTTTTCCAAATATACTTACTGAAACCAATCTATTCATAGGTAAGGACTACTTTGTGTGTGTGTGTGTGTGTGTATGTACTCACTCATATGCCCATACTACATATAAAAAGTACAAGAAAATATTTCTCAATGTGTGATAACATGAAACAACTTCACTCAAAGCTCAAGTGAGAAAAAAAGCTTATCACTGTATGAAAATACATTGTATGATAATACAATGACAGGTAAGTAAATGAAAATCTCAAGAGTTTAAGACATAATTTTCTTTAATATTATATATGAGGGGCGGGGTCTGAGCTTCCAGAACCAACTCTGCAGCTTCAGTATAAACCATGCAAATTATACAAAATGTTCTAGATTCTGACTCTTGAATTAATTCAATGCAAAATTTTGATTACATGTTTCAGCAAATGCATGAATTTTCATGATGATATAATAACAATTCAAGTGAACTTATAATTAACCACTAATATTCACAAGCTTAAGATAGTAAGATAAAACAAACATAACCTACAAATGCAAGTATCTACACAAAATTGTGATTTAATTTTAAAAACCAATTTTTAGTCATCATGATTATACTAATGAGGGACGACAACTTATTCTGGTTGGGAACCTATATAAACCATTCTCTTAGATGGGTTATTAATTTTCTTTTTATGCATCTGACACAGATGGTGATTGCAGCCATGAAATCAAAAGACGCCTACTCTTCAGAAGGAAAGTTATGGCCAACCTGGATAGCATATTAAAAAGCAGAGACGTTACTTTGCCAACAAAGGTCTGTATAGTCAAGGCTATGGTTATTCCAGTTGTCATGTATGGATGTGACAGTTGGACAGTGAAAAAGGCTGAGCACCAAAAAATTGATTCTTTTGAACTATGGTGTTGGAGAAGACTCTTGAGAGTCCCTTGGACTGCAAGGAGGTCCAACAAGTCCATCCTAAAGGAGATCAGTCCTGGGTGTTCATTGGAAGGACTGATGTTGAAGCTGAAGCTCCAATACTTTGGCCACCTCATGCGAAGAGTTGACTCATTGGAAAAGACCCTGATGCTGGGAAGGATTAGGGGCAGGAGGAGAAGGGGATGACAGAGGATGAGATGGCTGGATGGCATCATCGACTCAGTGGACATGAGTTTGGGTAAACTCCAGGAGTTGGTGATGGGCAAGGAGGCCTGGTATGCTGCGGTTCATGGGGTCGCAAAGACATGACTGAGCCACTGAACTGATGATTGAATATATGAAAACGAAAGTGGTCTAACTGATTTTCATGTAACTACACTTGAAGGTATGCCAGAAAAATTGAATGTATGTTAGAAAGTACTGCTAAGGATTCCAGGAGAGTTTCACTTACAATGGTTGCTAACTGGCATCAAAGATCATGAAGAATCATGGTGCCCAAATGTTGCATTATGGGAATGCTCACAAGTAGATAAGCAAGAGATTATGCAGTATTAGTAAAGAAGTATGGTTTAAATGTGATGAGCCTAGGTTCTGGACTTGGACTGCCTGGGCTAAACTCCCATTCTGTCTCTTAAAGAAATATTTCAGGGAAAGATACTTAGTTATTTTGGGGTTTCTCAGGTAATGCTAATGGTAAAGAACCCTCCTCCCAAAGCAGGAGACACAAGAGACATGGGTTTGGTCCCTGTGTTGGGAGGATTCCCTGGAGAAGGGCATGGCAACACACTCCAATATTCTTGACTGGAGAATCCCATGGAGAGAGGAGTCTGGCAGGCTACAGTTCATGGAGTAGCAAAGAGTTGGACATGACTGAAGTGACTTAGCATGCACTCATTCATACTCATATATAAAAAGTATATGTTATATGTAAATATAATATTATACAAATATATGTATTTGTAAAAATGTTTATCTGCTAATTAACAAGTTGAGTTTTTTAATCAATTAGTTATTTTAGATATGCTTGCTTTCATTTGTGATATTTTAAATTCTTAGAACCAAGAAAAAGATAACTGGGGTCAAGGAAACTTACTATAAACTATATGTACAACAAAGTAATAGATGAATATAAATTAAAATAGCATTAAAAGTTGTCAGAATGCTAAGTGTTATTATACCCAGTGGGAAATATACTTTGAATCAAACTAAATGTGTTACACAGCAATATTTATGTCCAAGCTAATATAACTGTGAGATTTTCCACCCTCTTGAGATTATACTTCTGGCTACTTGAACTCTTCTACCAGATGACCAGTGTCATCTATGATCTACAGTTTGCATTAAACGGTCAGACAAAATGACCAAGAATGAAGCCTTGGAGCACAGCCAGGACACAGCAAAGATGCTATTCTAGTTACTCTCAAGCTTGGCATGTCACCAGCAGGACTGTGTTAACAGTGCCAGCAAGGAGAGATGAAGTGTGATGACCACAGGCAAGACAGATGCTCTAACAACTCATTGAGGAGCTCTGGAAAGTGCGGCCTACATGTTAACTGCTGGGAAGAAATAGGGGCAGCCAGATTGATATCAAACAGCATGAAAAAGCAATCAGGGGTCAAGAGCAACCATGTCCACAACTCTCTTGGCAGTGTCTCCAAAACATAGGTCACAAAATTATCTGAGTAACTTTATATAATACAGGTTCCCCCATTTTCAGTACTAAAGATTTCCATTCAGTCAGCTGGGGTCAGGTCCAGGTAGATATATCTTTTTTAATATTAATTAAGAGAGTACGTCAAGGTTGTATATCGTCACCCTGTTTATTTAACTTATATGCAGAGTACATCATGCAAAATGCCAGGCTGGGTGAAGCAGAAACTGGAATCAAGTTTGCCAGGAGAAATATCAATAACCTCAGAAATGCAGATGATACCACCCTTATGGCAGAAAGCGAAAAGGAACTAAAACGCCTCTTGATGAAGGTGAAAGAGGAGAGTGAAAAAGCTGGTTTACAGCTTCACATTCAAAAACCAAAGATCACAGCATCTGGTCCCATCACTTCATGGCAAATAGATGGGGAAACAATGGAAACAGTAACAGACTTTCTTTTCTTGGGCTCCAAAATCACTGCAGATAACTGCAGCCATGAAATTAAAAGATGCCTGCTCCTTGGAAGAAAAGCTATGGCAAACCTAGACAGCACACTAAAAAGCAGACATTACTTTGCAAGCAAAAGTCTATATGGTCAAAGCTATGATTTTTCTAATAGTCATGTTTGAATGTGAGAGTTGGACTATGAAGAAGACTGAATCCTGAATAATTGATGCTTTTGAACTGTGTTGCTGGAAAAGACTCTGGAGAGTCCCTTAGACTGCAAGGAGATCAAACCAGTCAATCCTAAAGGAAATCAGTCCTGCATATTCATTGGAAGGACTGATTCTGTAGCTGAAACTCCAATACTTTGGCACCTGATGGGAAGAGCTGACACATTAGAAAAGACCCTGATGCTGGGAAAGATTGATGGCAGGAGGAGAAGGGGACAACAGAGGACGAGATGCTTGGATGGCATCATGAATTCAATGGACATGAGCTTGAGCAAGCTCTAGGAGATGGTGAAGGACAGAGAAGCCTGGTATGCTGCAGTCCATGGGGTCGCAAAGAGTGGGACATGACTGAGTGACTGAACAACAACAGAAAGTGCTTCTAAAATGGCCTTACACTAGTTTTAATACTGGCTTTGGGAACCCTTGTAAATAAAAGTATGTATACTCGAAGATGCAGGAAATGGAAGCTCAGTGAGTTCATTCTACTGGTTCAGAGGTAAGGTGAGGTCTGGTGAGAAGACTGCAGTTAGGACAGGTACAATCAAAGATAAGAAGAGTGGCCAAAGCCACAGAGTTAAAGGCTTTCCATGTCAGTAAGTTAAAGTGTCTGCCACACGATACAAGTCAAACACCTTTTTCTTTCCATAGCTACTCCATCTTTCTTGATATTCCTTCCACGGCCTAGACTATGGTCAATAGGCCCTAAGTATTTTATAAATGATTCAATGGATAGATGAAGCCTGCTCTATCCTGGCAGAAACATTTGGAATATAATATAATATCCTTTTCATTCCAAATTTTACCCATCTACTTGATCTGATTACACTCAGAAACAAATCCAACCACTTCAAATATACTCAGTTCTTGCCTTCTGATTCTTCTCTATGATATCTACTAAACGTTTGGAAGTGTAACCAAAGATTTTCCAGCTAGTATTATTCTTCATTTCAATGTTTGGATCCTCTATTCATATAGATTCTAGACCATTTGAGGGCTTTGACATAACACATTACATTTGTCAAAATACTGTCATATAATTTGTTTCATTTTCTTGATAATTCTGAAGTAGGTATCAGTGCATTACTATTTACAGATGAGACAACAGGAAGTCTAAGAAATTAAGTAACATATGCAAGGCAACACAGGAGGGCCAGAGGAAGGACTTGAACTCAGGTCCTTTAACTCCCAAAATGTAATCTTCATCTCACAATGCATAGAAAAGGTTGTTAATCTTTTCTTTTTTCTAATGTTTAGTGTCTCATAAAGTAGTTTTCTTACTGAGTTGTAGATGTTCACTAAATCTTAAAATACGGAATACGTATCAGTTATTGTCACTTTAACATAGGCTTCCATTAAGTCTAAAAACTAAATAGAAATAATTCATGGTAAAATAAAATGAATAAAAGTAATAAGAATTTAAAACATGAAAATTTACTTATGCCTGAATATAGAAAAAGGAAGAAAAATATTGCTATATGATTTCAATCATACTGAAAATAATGATCGGTAGTCTGTTCTGTCCAGGGAAAGAGAATAATAAGGTGGCAGCATGTTGCAACCAGCCATCCTTACAAAGTTCTAAGGTCATGTGACCACTCAGCTATTCAGAAATCCTTTGTTGGCTTTGAACTTAAGAAAAAAAGAGGAAAGAGTTATGAATAAAAAGGCAGTGGAAACTGTCCTTGCTTTATCTCTGAGCTGTTGTTTTTCTTTTTATGGAAAGTAGAGTCTAAATTCAGCACTCCCAAACCAAACTGGAGCCAAAGTAGAACACATATTAAGAATAAAGTAGCCATTAAAAAGTCTCAAGTATTTACCAAGATCCAATTTGAACTTCAAATGACAGTGCAAAATTAATCAATACCCAATTATCTCAGTCAAGCATTTTGAATTGATATTTAATAAGGACAAACTGGACAAAGTTAAACAGAAAGACTGTTGTGAGAAATATCACATCTCAACTACCCTTAAACTGCTCAGGTAGAGAGTGAAATGCCTAACATAATACAAAGATAGATAAAGCACTCTTCAGTTGGAAAAGAGACAGATGTGTGATTTATAAGGCCAGTGATGATGATTTATCAGACATTCAAGGATCACCGGTAGTCTCAAGGAGAAACTGGTTTAATATATTTATGGATGCCAGAAGAAATATCAAAACCTCAGATAAGCAAATGATGCCACTCTAATATTGAAAGTGAAGAGGAACTAAAGAGCCTCTTCATGAGGATAGAGAATAGTGAAAAAGCTGGCTTAAAACTCAAAGAGATGATGATCATTACATCCAGTTCCAACATTTCAGTTCAGTATAGTTCAGTCACTCAGTCATGTCCGACTCTTTGTGACCCCATGAACTGCAACAGGTGAAGCCTCCCTGTCCACCAGCAACTCTTGGAGTTCTCTCAAACTTATGTCCATTGAGTTTGTGATGCCATCAAAGCAACTCATCCTCTGTCGTCCTCTTCTCCTGCCTTAAATCTTTCCCAGCATCAGGGTCTTCTCAAATGAGTCAGTTCTTCGCATCAGGTGGTCAAAGTATTGGAGTTTCAGTTTCAGCAACAATCTTTCCAATGAATATTCAGGACTGATCTCCTTTAGGATGGACTGGTTGTATCTCCTTGCAGTCCAAGGGACTCTCAAGAGTCTTCCCCAACAACACAGTATAAAAGCGTTAATTCTTCAGTACTCAGCTATCTTTATAGTCTAATTCTCACATTCATACATGACTACTGGAAAACCCATAACCTTGACTAGACGGACCTTTGTTGACAAAGTAATGTCTCTGCTTTTTAATATACTGTCTAAGTTGGTCATAACTTTCCTTACAAAGAGTAAGTGTCATTTAATTTCATGGCTGCAATCAACATCTGCAGTAATTGTGGAGCCCAAAAAATAAAGTCAGCCACTGATTCCCCATCTATTTGCCATGAAGTGATAGGACCAGATGCCATGATCTTAGTTTTCTGAATGTTGAGCTTTAAGTCAACTTTTTCACTCTCTTCTTTCACTTTCAGCAAGAGGCTCTTTTGTTCTTCTTCACTTTCTGCCATAAGGGTGGTGTCATCTGCATATCTGAGGTTATTGATATTTCTCCAGGCAATCTTGATTCCAGCTTGTGCTTCATCCAGCCCAGCGTTTCTCATGATGTACTCTGCATATAAGTTAAATAAGCAGGGTGACAATATACAGCATTGATGTACTACTTTTCCTATTTGGAACCAGTCTGTTGTTCCATGTCTAGTTCTAACTGTTGCTTCCTGACCTGCATACAGGTTTCTCAAGAGACAGGTCAGGTGGTCTGGTATTCCCATCTCTTTCAGAATTTTCCACAGTTTGTTGTAGTCCACACAATCAAAGGCTTTGGCATAGTCAATAGAGCAGAAATAGATGTTTTTCTGGAACTTCCTTGCTTTTTCGATGATTCAGCAGATGTTGGCAAGTTGATATCTGGTTCCTCTGCCCTTTCTAAATCCAGCTTGAACATCTGGACATTCACGGTAAACATATTGCTGAAGCCTGACTTGGAGAATTTTGAGCATTACTTTATTAGTGTGTGAGATGAGTGCAATTGTGCAGTAGTTTGAGCATTCTTTGACATTGCCTTTCTTTGGGACTGGAATGAAAACTGACCTTTTCCAGTGCTGTGGCCACTGCTGAGTTTTCCAAATTTGCTAACATATTGAGTGCAGCACTTTTGCAGCATCATCTTTTAGGATTTGAAGTAGCTCAACTGGAATTCCATCACCTCCACTAGCTTTGTTTGGAGTGATGCTTCCTAAGGCCCACTTGACTTCATATCCAGGATGCCTGGCTCTAGGTGAGTGATCACACCATCGTGATTATCTGGGTCATGAAGGTTTTTTTTTTTGTACAGTTCTGTGTATTCTTGCCACCTCTTCTTAATATCTTTTGCTTCTGTTAGGTCCATACCATTTCTGTCCTTTACTGAGCCCATCTTTGCCTGAAATATTCCCTTGGTATCTCTAATTTTCTTGAAGAGATCTCTAGTCTTTCTCATTCTATTGTTATCACTGAGAAAGGCTTTCTTATCTCTCCTTGCTATTTTTTGGAACTCTGCATTCAGATGCTTAGATGCTTAGTGATCCAGTTCCAGCACTTCATGGCAAATAGATGGGGAAAAAGTGGAAATAGTCAAAGATATTATTTTCCGGAACTCCAAAATCACTGCAGATGGTGACTGCAATAATGAAATTAAAAAATACTTTCTCCTTGGAAGAAAAGCTATGACACACCTAGACAGCATATTAAAAAGCAGAGACATCATTTTGCTATATGGTGGACAAAGGTCCATATAGTCAAAACTATGGTTTTTCCTGTAGTCAGCTATGGATTGAGAGTTGGACCATACAGAAGGCTGATCACCAAAGAACTGATGCTTTTTAATTGCAATCCTAGTGAAGATTCTTGAGTCCCTTGGACAGCAAGGAGATAAAACCAGTGAATGCTAAGGAAATCAACTCGGAATATTCTTTGGAATGACTGATCCTGAAGCTAAAGCTCCAATGCTTTGGCCACCCAATTAGAAGAGCTTACTCATTGGAAAAGGGTTGATGCTGGGAAAGACTGAGCTTAGGAGGAGAAGGGGGAAATAGGGGATGAGATGGTTGGATGGCATCACCAACTCAATGGACATGAGTTTGAGCAAACTTCAGGATACAGAGAAGGACAGAGAAACCTAAAGTCTATGCAGTGGCAAAGAGTCGGACATGACTTCGTGACTGAACAACAGCAACAACATTTAAGGAATGATACATATAATAGTGTGGCTTCCCTAGTAGCTCAGATGGTAAAGTATCTGCCTCCAGTGCAGGAGGTCCAGGTTCAATCCTGGGTTGGGAAGATCCCCTAGAGAAGGCAATAAAAACCAGTCCAGTATTCTTGCCTGGCGAATTCCATGGACAGAGGAGCCTGGTGGGTTACAGTCCATGGGATTGCAAAGAGTTGGAAATGACTGAATGACTAACACATACTATACTAGTATTGCTTTTCACCTCTTTTCTAGAAAATTGGATCCAAAATAGCTGGTCATCATTATGTACTTCTTAAAAATGTAGATTCTACAATTTCTAAACTACAAATCAAAACTGGAATGTGCATGTGAAAAGTCACTTCAGTCGTGTCCAACTCTTTGTGACCCTGTGGATTGTAGCCCTCCAGGCTCCTCTGTCCATGGGTTTCTCCAGGCAAGAAATCCGGAATGAAGTGCCAGTTCCCCCTCCAGGGGATCTTCCCAACTGAGGGATCAAACCTGCATCTGTTACACCTCTTGCTTTAGCAGGCGGGTTCCTTACTACTAGCGGCACCTGGGAAGCCTTAGGTGTCCAAACAATAAATCAAAACTGGAATGTGAATGGTATTCACTCTATAGAGCTTGCAGCAAACAATTGTTCCATTAATTCTATGAAATTATTAAGAGCATGCATAACAATGGGAATAAAAATCCAGCTCTTCATAAATTCAGAAAGCATCCTATTCACAAAGTTGTAGATTTAAACTGATTTATTTCCCTCCTATTAAAAAAAATCTTTGTGCTTTTTACTTACAAACAAAGTAATGCTGTATCAGAAATCTGCTATTTTTATGAAGGTATTATACTAGTGAATTGAATTGGTATGAGGAATAACAATCTTCCCTCATTGTGAAGCTCCTTACAGAAATCACTGTTACATGAAATATTTAGGATATGTTTATTGCTGAAATCTCTCTCTCACACACACACACACATACACACACACACAAAGGTTAAGTTCACTAAAATCAGAGTCCCTTAAAGCTACAGAAATTAATTGGTTGAATTAATAAAACATTTGCCTATAAAAATTAATGACATCCAAAGATGGAAAAAATATAAAGAAGGCATAATAAGAAATAAATCAATACATCTAAAATATCCAAAAGATGTGTACTTTATTGTTAATAGCAAAAAGAGAGTTAGCAATGTAGAACTGTATCAATTTAAAAAATGGTGAGAATTTTTGAAGAAGCTCTAGTGTTGGATCAACATAATTATGCAAAGATAAAACTGATGCTAAAAAATACAGGAAAAAATGCTAGGTGCTTTAATAAGATTATTACTGCTAATGTAATAATGGTGGTGGTTTAGTTCCTAAGTTGTGTTCGACTCTTGTGACCCCATGGACCGTAGCCTGCCAGGCTGCTCTGTCCATGGGATTCTCGAAGTGAGAATACTAGAGTGAGTTGTCATTTCCTTCTCCAGGGGATCTCCCTAACCCAAGAATTGAACCCAGGTCTCCTGCATTGCAGGCAGATTCTTTACCGACTGAGCTATGATACTATTACCAAATTTAAGAAGGCTGAGTTCTAAAGAATTTATGTTTTCGAATTGTGGTGCTGGAGAAGACTCTTGAGAGTCCCTCAGGCTACAGGGAGATCAAATCAGTCAGTCCTAATGGAAATCAAATCTTAATATTCATTGGAAGGACTGATGTTGAAGCTGATGCTCCAATACATTGGGAACTGATGTGAAGAGCCAATTCATTGGAAAAGATCCTAATGCTGGGAAAGATTGAAGGCAGGAGAAGAGGGTGACAGAGAATGAGATGGTTGGATGGCATCTCTGACTCAGTGGACATGATTTTGAGCAAACGGGAGATAGTGAAGGACAGGAAAGCCTAGTGTGCTACATTTTATTGGGTTGTAAAAAGTCAGAGACAACTGAGCAACTGGATGGCAACATATTTGAACTATCCATCATTTTTAAAATTTACGAGCACATGGAAACTTAAGATATGTATTTTGAATAAGGTAAAAAATAGAGATATAATATATTTACCTACTATTTAGAAATTAACACAACACATATTTATTTGTTGATGTGTTATTCAGTCGCTAAGTCATGTTCCACTCTTTCAGGCTCCATGGACTGTGGCTTGCCAGGCTCCTCTGTCTATGGGACTTCCCAGGTAAGAATACTGGTTGTTGTTCAGTTGCTTAGTCATGTCAGACTCTTCATGACCCCATGGATTGCAGCACACCAGGCTTCCCTGACCTTCACTATCTCCAGGAGTTTGCTCAAACTCATGTCCATTGAATCAGTAATGCCATCCAACCATCTCATATGACCTCTGTTGCTCCCTTTTCCTTCCGCCCTCAGTCTTTCCCAACATCAAGCTCTTCTCCAGTGAGTTAGCTCTTCTCATCCGGTGGCCAAAGTATTGGAGCTTAAGCCCTTTCAATGAATATTCACGGTTGATCTCCTTTAGGATTGACTGGTTTGATCTTCTTGCTTTCCAAGAACATGAGAGTGGGTTGCCATCTCCTTGCCATTTCCTAGGGATTTTCTTGGACCAGGGCTGAAACCGGCATCTCCCTCACTGGCAGGTGATTCCTTATTACTGAGCCATTTGAGAAGCCCAATACGTGTTTATAAACCCAGTCTGATTTTTTCTCCATTATTTCTTTCCTTTCCCTACATACTTTGATTTCAAAGATTGAGGAAAACATTTGTGATAACATTTGGGTTTCATGATTTTCAGTTGACATTTACTGAATGAGAATACTAACGCCACTGGAATACAGAATCATCTCTCTTCTTGAAAGTGTTCTTCGATTTTATCCACATCCCCAACTATCTTCTGTCTCTCTGTCCTATTACAGGATCCTCCACATACATCTCAGCACCCCAGTCTCTACTAAAACTCCTTGAGGACAGAAGTTGTATCCTTCCTGTGGGTAGAACACAATTTTCAGAGCACAGTAGAAATTAAATATTCATTTTTAAATGACTGAATGAATGAGTGGTGTGAGAAATAAATATATGCCCTGTACAGCTCTAATGTGCTCTACAGTTATACAACCTTTTCATATGTATTATTTATTCCTCATAAAGAGCTTATGGGCTTAATATTTTACAAATGGTGAAATTGTAAAATTGAGATTTACAGTTGTGATTTGCTTGCCCAAGGTCAGCAGCAAAGCCAGACTAATGTCTGGATTTTCTTCTTCCTGCTGATCTTTGCACCTGAGCACAGCTGCCTAAATGAAGGAATTTTTCTGCTCATTTCCAGGTGATTTCTGGAGCCTCATTAAGTCTCAGAGGAAGGACTGCTAACATATATGCATTGTTTACATGCAGAAAAAATGTGTGCAGATGGACTTAATTATTTCGCAAGAAAAGCATATATTCCTTTCTGAAAGTGAAATATGGAGAATTGGCAAATATAAAATATTATCTTCCAAATGTGCATAAATATCTATACATATACTATAATGTATAATATAAATGATGTCACAGTCTTTATAATCAAGGGATGTAAACATCAAGCTCTTCCCTGGAGTTCTGCCTTCGGCCTGCTCTCTTGCATCCTATCCCTGAGTAATCTCTGTCACAGCCCACGAGCCAATGACTCTGTCACCAGATTGAGAGTACTAAATGTTAGGACAATGTTCCCCTGGTAAATTCTCTAGCATTGTTACACATGGCTCTGAGACCCAGAGGATATTCAGCATTTTCTTTAAATAAATAAACTGTTATGATTGAGTACTATCTGATGACTATTGCACTTACTTATGAGAAAAAAAACCTACATAGTTGAAATCATATTTATATTTTCTAGGATGTTTTAAAGTACAAATACTTTCAACATCTTAGTATCTTAAATGAGAAAAATGGAACATGCTGTATCTTTTACTAAGCAAAGACGGGACAAGATGATTCACTGACTTCGAAAAGATGGGTTTCTGGGAAAAACCCAATTAAGCTTCTATTTGAGACTGAGTACCTGAACAGCCTGAACTACTCATATGGACCTCATGTAATTATGTGCTAACTCTAGGAGCATTTAAAAAAGTCTTTTGGGTTTACCTAAAACTTTATGGGATCACAATGAAGAATCATATCCCATGGAACAGAGCAACCTTATCTGGCATTTCATTCCCAGTTGCTTCCCTCTCCATGGCCAGAAGGGTTTGCTTTTGTTTCCTTTTCGCTTATCCTCTTCTGACTTCTTTTGCGAGTTCATTAAAGGAAAGTTAGAGCATATATTCACAGTCTGTGTTACAACCCTTGCTTCCCTGTGGTCGTCTATTTTCAATTTAGCAGCCAAAGAATCTTTCAAAATCATGAGTCAGATTTCGAAATCATAGTCAGATTATGTCACTGCATTGAGATCAGGAGGCTGAGGATTTCCCTTCCACTCAGAGCAAAAGTCAAAGTCTGTACAATGGCCTATGAGGTCCTTTGTGTTCTGCTGCCTGTAACTTCTCCTCACATCCTCTCCTTCCCCTCTTAATCAGTCCCAATAGTTCATTCCTCCATGAACATTCTTGTTCCTCCTTGTCCTGGTCTACTTTTTCTTTAACCTTGGGTTTATCAACATCTAAAATAATTTTTTTACTCTACTTATCTGCAGAGTTTATTGGCTGTAAAAGCCTATATGTGCTTTGAAAAGAATGCATATAATTTAAATGTTGATTTTTGTTTCTGATATATCTACTAATTAGTGAGAGATGTGTGAATGCCTTCCCAAATTTGATGGTGAATTTATTTATCCTTGCATTTCTGTCATTTTTTGTTTTACACAATTTTTTAAAAATTATCTATACATCTGGTGAGTTCTTTTTATGCTTTTTGGTGTTACTACATCATGTGGGATCTTAGTCCACTGACCAGGGATGGAACCCATGCTGCCTGCAGTGAAGGCAGAGTCTTAACCACTGGACACCCCTGTGAGGTCCTCGTTTTCTATCTTGATGCTATGTTTCTGAGTATATAGAAGCTACATGTAACATCCCGACAAATTGACCCTTCTATCATTATGTAGTGATCTTAAGATCTAATAAGACTGTCTGCCTTACATTCTGTTTACCTGTTAATAACATAGCTTTCAAGAGCTCTCATGGACAGGGATTGCCTGGAATACCATTTTACATATTTTGGATTAAGCCTATTTTGATCTTCTATTTAAGATATGTCTCTTGGAAAGAATATTGTTGGGCATTTTATATCCATCTTTTAAAAAATCCAGTTTATAATTAGAATTTTTGTTATAAGAATGTTATATTTGTGTTTATCTGATTTCACTGATAATAATTACACTTACTTTTGATTTCTTATTTTGTGCTATTTCTATTTTCTTTTTCTTCCATTCTTTTAAATTAAGGCTTTCTCCCTTGCTTTCATTTTCTTTTTGTTTTCTACTTTGGAAATTATGATTTCTATGCTTAGATATACCATGTAATTAATATTTGTTTACTATTCTTTATTGTACCTCAGATCGTCTACCTTTGATCACTCTCCTTCTTCCCAAAGTTGATCCTTTAAAATTGTCTTTAAAGTGAGTCAGATTTTAAACCTCTAAGTTGTTCATTTGAAGATGTCTACATCTTATACCTCTTCTTGAGAGACAGCTTTGAAGTATTAAATGCTAGTTCATTGAAGGTGTTATTTTCAATTTACAGCTCCGTTGTGGTTGAGAAATCAATAATGATGTCTTTTGGAACTAATCTTTCTTTTCTGTCTAGCTGATTTTAAGACCTTTTCATTGTCTTTGGTGTTCACTTGCACTATGATATTGTCTATTTGTGAATTTCTTTTTAAACTGGGTTTGCTTTTTGATCTGAGATGTATTGTCTTTCAGGAATTCTGGAAAATTATCAATCATTTCATCTCTGAACATTTGCTTTCCCTCCTTGCCCCTCTTTTTTTAAAAAAAGAACTCTGTTTAGCGTTGGTGGCGTTAGTGATAAAGAACCTGCCTGCTGATGCAGGAGCAGTAAGAGATTCAGGTTTGATCCGTGGGTTGGGAAGATCCCCTGGAGGAGGGCATGGCAACCCACTCCAGTATTCTTGCCTGGAGAATGCCATGGACAGAGGAGCCTGGGGTCACAAAGAGTCGAACACGACTGAGTGACTAACACTTTCACTTTTCACCCTATACTTAACGTCTCATGCTCTTTTGCTGGTAATTCTCTATTTTGTCCCTCTAATCCTCCCTTCTCCGCTCTGCTCTGTGTCCTGGTGTATTAACCTCTAAGTCATGTATCACCAAAGTTCCCTTGCCTCTGGTATTTAGGTGTGGTTTGGTCAATGAAAGGTCCAACAAGTGTGGGAGGAGAGAGATGGGAATGTTTATTTCCCCATCTCCATACTTAGTGGGTTGTGGGTCAGCATTAGCTGCATCCTACCAGACTTGGCTCAGTGGTAAAGAATCTGCCTGCTAATGCAGGAAACGCAGGAGATGTGGGTTCAATCTCTGGGTCAGGAAGATCCTCTGGAGGAGGAAATGGCAACACACTCCAGTATTCTTGCCTGGGAAATCCCAGGGACAGAGGAGCCTGGTGAGATACAATCCTTGGAGTCACAAGAGTCAGGCATGATTTAGCATGCATGCCTCTACCAAAGCTTGTAATTCCTCTCAGATAACCCTTTGCTCTAGCTATAGTTACAGCTTTCTCCAGTTTCTTGCAACCTCTGTTTCTATTCACCTTTACATATAGGGCTGAAAATGACTCTTGTTAGTCCTGGATGCTTCATCATACCTTTCTGGTTTCTCAAATTCTGACTATCCTGTTTTTATAAATCCACCTGGTTATTTTGATAGATTCCTGTTCTGTTTTCACATTTACATTCTTTATTTCTTAATGTACATACATTTGAAAATTCCAATATCTGGAGACTTTTTAATCTGATTCTTCTGATTCTTGTTTCTGCTGACCCTGATTTATAGTGCTATGCTTCTTACAGTTTCTTTTTGTGTTCTGTGATTTTATGCAATGAACTAATTTTTCTTGGATATTTTATCTTTAAGAATTCTTTGAATTCCCAACTGAAATGTGTTTACTCCAGAGAATACCTAAGTTTTCTTTCCTGACTGCCTGGCCATTTCCAGAAACAAAAACAGAAGTTCAAGATTTCTAAAGTTTAGCAGATGCTCTTAGGACAAAATCTGGCTTTAATTCTTATCTACCTTCCAAGGTTTCTCCTTGGTTTAAGCACTTGCCTATTTCTTTATTTTCTAACCAGCTCAGCAATTTATTTAAAGAAATACATGGAGAAGGAAATAGCAACCCACTCCAGTATTTTTGCCTGGGAAATCCCAAGGAGAGATTAGCATGGCAGATTACAGCCCATGGGATTGCAAACAGTTGGACATGACTTAGCATCTAAACAGCAACAACAGCAATTTACATTTTATCCAGATTTTTAAGTTGTTTTCATGGGAAGGTATTGTCAGGGTATTTAGTATTTCATGCTGACAGTAACAGAAGCTACATTTTTTTCAAAAAAAACAAATTCAATTGTCATGATAATATATTTTGGAAGGGATAAAAACAAGCTAATAGGAATTACTTAAAATATTGCCATTATGTTCAACATATGAGGATACTGAGCTTTAGAAATGTTAAGTATGTAAGCTGCAGAATAAGAAGTAGGAAAGACAGAATTCAATTTTAAAGTTCTTTGATTTCAGACTCTCTATGATATAAGACTCTGTTAACCCTGGTTTTTTTGTATATATCAGAATAATACTTAGAATATACAAAATTACTTTAGGCTCAAGTAAGAGCCATTAAATCCCATGCTATCAGTGTAAAAGTGATGAGTTTAAAAATAGATGCTATAAGGTACAATAGAGAGAATCAATAAAATGGTATACAGATTTTAATAGATTCATCATTTTTAATATTAAAAAGCCAAATGAATTTATCTCACTAGGCAAAATGTTCTCTGAACAAGAATAAGGATAAATAAATTCATGTATACTTAGTGAAGAACTTGAAATAAATGAATGATGACCTAAAAGATACCATGATAAAAACAGATGATTTCTGTCCATTCCCAGATAAAATTTTTTAATAGGAAAAAATTCATCTGCATATATTTTTTGTTAATTTGCCTCACCTTCCATGCATTCTCTGCTTTTATTTTACCTAAGTTTCTCTGAAGATCTGGGTAACTTAGTAAAAACTTACAGTGGATTCATATTGCCCCTTATAATATTTTATATGTAGAAGATACACAGGCAAAAAATAATATGTTTACATTTTACTTACAGTGGTTCAGATGTATAATACCTGGATAAAGCAGTCTTTGGAGTACTTTTTAAATTGAACAATATAGGTAACTTTCTAATCTGGTTCTACATATGGTTCTATTTATGCTGAAGTCATTCTCTCTATAAGAAATGTCCTTAAGTATTGGCAATCCTTTATATAAAATCATCTATTCAAGATAGTGCATTAAGAACTCAATAAACAGTTGTTTCAAATAAATAATTATAATGTTCTTGACTAGTTATTATACTTTAAAAATATTATTATGCTTTTGGCATTTCTGATTAATCATAGTGTAACAATATTTCAGGAATATTTCTCACTATCAGAAACAGACAAGCACTGGTGAAAAATCAGGTCAGTGTGAATACAGGTCACTTAACCAATACCGCCTCACATACACACAGACTCACAGGGCAAGGGTCTAATTAGGGGTCTGCAACTGACTGTAGACATATATAAATAAATAATAGTGATTATTTACATAATCAATTTATTTGCATAAATAAACCACTATGATTTTTTAATGAATATTTATGTCTCCTATTTTCCTTTTCTTTCTTTATCTTTTGTAACTATAAAGTAATTAAAGATTATAGTAGTTATTTCTTGATGCTTTCCATTATATTGTCACTAAAATGATTCATCAGGGGTTTCCCTGATAGCTCAGTTGGTAAAGAATCCATTTGCAATGCAGGAAACTCTGGTTTGATTTCTGGGTTGGGAAGAGCCCCTGGAGAAGGGAAAGGCTACTCACTCCAGTATTCTGGCCTGGAGAATTCCATGGATTGTATAGTTTATGAAGTCACAAAGAGTTGGACATGACTGAGCGACTTTCACTTAAGAAAGAAAAATGATTTCTCTCTACCAACATTAATATCACAGACATTTATCAGCATTTAATCAATCTTTAGGATCTAAAGTTTCTAATTAATGGAAATACACATTTGAAAATCTACTTTTTATATTGAGAGAGATATTTGTGCTACAAGATATGTTAAATAACTTAAGAATCTTGTTAGGAACTAAAGCCACAAGTGGATGACTTCATAATTTTAAAAAATAATACTCTTTCTCATTTATCTATTATTACATATGAAATAAGCTAAATGTCATGCTTTTAAATGTTACATAGCAATAATCCTTTTGATGTTTTAATTAGAAAATCAGTAACATGTTGAGAAGGGATATACTATTCCACACATAGATCTTTAATTAGTTCTTTGATATTTATGACCTTTATTTTTCTCTGTTATGCTTTCTGGCTTAGTGGTTCTCAAATTGTGCACCTTGGATGACAAAATTTTCAATAGGGAAATGAAAAAAGTAAGCAATGTTTTGAGGCTTCTTTAAGCAGTATTTTTGGATTTAAAAAGTTCTCATAAAATGATGGTGATAATCAGTGATAACTTTATCCTTATTATTCTAACAAAATGTTCCAATTTAAAAACTAGCATTGCTCCATGAAATTCCAATGTCTGGGAACCACTGAATTACATGTTGTTGGGGGGATGGTCTTTTGGGAAAGCATAACATTCTTGATCAATTTAGTAAGCTGGAGGTTGGTGATACCCTTGCTTAGAAAAAATAAAAAAGCATGGGGAAGTGTTTAGCACTGTTGCATTAAATATATACAGAGCACTGCTGTATAAAATACATACATATTGATGCTATGCATAAAATAGATACATAGCATCAATAATGCATATAACAGGAGTCCAGTGGGTCTTAGGAAGCATCACTATCAACAAAACTAGTGGAGGTGATGGAATTCTAGCTGAGCTCTTTCAAATCCTAAAAGATGATGCTGTTAAAGCGCTCCACTCAATATGCCAGCAAATTTGGAAAACTCAGCAGTGGCCACAGGACTGGAAAAGGTCGGCTTTCATTCCAATCCCAAAGAACATTCAGCTACCACACAACTGCACTGATTTCACGTTAGGAAAGAAATGCTCAAAATTCTCCATACCAGGCTTCAACAGTATGTGAGCCTAGAACTTCCAGATGTACTAGATGGGTTTAGAAAGGGCAGAGGAACCAGAGATCCAAAGGCTAACAGCAACTGGATCATAGGAAAAGCAAGAGAAGTCCAGAAGAACATCTACTTATGCTTCATTGACTACACTAAAGCCTTTGTGTGGATCACACAAACTGGAAAATTCTTAAAGAAATGAGACTACCAGACTATCTTACCCGCCTCCTGTATGCAGGTCAAGAAGCAACAGTTAGAACTGGACATGGAACAACAGACTGGTTCCAAATTTAGAAAAGAGTACATCAAGGCTATATATTGTCACCTTGATTCTTTAACTTATATGCAGAGTACATCGTGAGAAATGCTTGGCTGGATAAAGCACAAGCTAGAATCAAGATTGCCAGAAGGAATATCAATAACCTCAGATATGCAGAAGACACAACCCTTATAGCAGAAAGTGAAGAAGAACTAAAGAGCTTTTTGATGAAGGTGAAAGAAGAGAGTGAAAAGTTGGTTTCAAGCTCAACATTCAGAATACTAAGATCATGGCATCTGGTCCCACCACTTCATGGCAAATAGATGGGGAAACAGTGAGAGACTTTATTTTGGGTGGCTCCAAAATCACTGCAGATGGTGACTGCAGCCATAAGATTAAAAGATGTTTGTTCCTTAGAAGAAAAGCTATGACAAACATAGTATATTAAAAAGCAGAGACATTACTTTGCCAACAAAGGTCTGTCTAGTCAAAGCTATAGTTTTCCAGTAGTCACATAAGGATGTGAGACCAGGACCATAAAGAAGGCTAAGCACTGAAGAACTGAAGCTTTTGAACTGTGGTGTTGGAGAAGACTCTTGAGAGTCCCTTAGACTGCAAGGAAATCAAATCAGTCATTCCTAAAGGAAATGAATCCTGAATATTCATTGGAAGGTCTATGCAAAAGCTGAAGCTCCAATACTTTGGCCACCTGATGGGAAGTACCGACTCATTAGAAAAGATACTGATGCTGGGAAAGATTGTAGGCAGGAGGAGAAGGGGACGACAGAGGATGAGATGGTTGGATGGCATTACTGACTCAATGGACATGAGTTTGACCAAGCAGTCCGTGGGGCTGCAAAGAGTTGGACATGACTGAGTGACTGAACAACAAGAACATAAAACAGAGGACTAATAAGAGTCTACTGGTGAGCTCAGGGAACCCTACTCTGCTCTGTGGTGAACTAAATGGGAAGGACATCCAAGAAAGAGAGGAGGTATATATGTGTATATATATATACATATATATATATGTATATATATATATATACACACATATGATTCATTTTGATATATAGTAGAAACCAAGACAACATTGTAAAGCAATTATACTCCATTAGAAATTAATTTAAAAATAAATAAAAAATATTAGCGGAGTGAATGTTAAGTGAACTAAAGTACAATTGTAAATATGAAAGTGAAAGGTGCTCAGTCATGTCCAACTCTTTGCAACCTCATGGACTTTACAGTCCATGGAATTCTCCAGGCCAGAATATTGGAGTGGGTATCCCTTCCCTTCTCCAGCGGATCTTCCCAACCCAGGGATCGAATCCAGGTCTCCCACATTGCAGGCGGATTCTTTACCAGCTGAGCTATCAGGGAAGCCAGTTGTAAATATGGATGGATATATTTGAATATGTGTTGCCCAGTCAGAAGTTTATGCTTGCCTGGCAGCACTGTGATAGTAAGTACTGCAGTATGTACCAGTGAGTGTGGGACCAAAAAATGCCAATAATTGACCCACATCATGGGTGACTCAATGGTATAGAATCTGTCTGCCAAGGCAGGAGAAGTGTGTTTGATCCCTTGATCAGGAAGATTCCCTGGAGAACGAAATGGCAACCACTCCAGCATTCATGCCAGGAAAATTCCATGGACAGACAACACCGGTGGGATACAGTCCATGGGGTCCCAAAAGGGTTGGACAAAACTTCGTGACTAAAACAACAGCAACAATAGACACTCTTCACCAAAATCCATCTTAAGACCTAGGAGAGAAACAGAAACATTTTCCTTTGTAAATCCAGCTCAATTCCAGGAGAAAAGTCAGGAGCTTAAAATAACAGATAAAACTATCTTTTCTTGAATGTACTGTCCTTTGTACGAAATTTATTTTCTCATTCTTTTAGCAATCTTCTAATGCATAGGCATTTCTAAAAATGATTATTCAGCAGCTATTTTGCTAGTATTGAATAAAAGCTATATTTGCTAGTATTGAATAATATAATTTCTAAACCTTTGACCTAGAGTGGCATTTCCTTCCACACTGCCTAGCATTATTTAAGTAGGCATTGTTTATTTTTACCAAAGTTAGATAAACATGCAATAATAAGATATTATATGTCAATTTCATTATCTATTCTGAAATAACTATCATTTTATAGTTATTAAATCTTAGTTAAATAACTAAGATTTTATTAAATGTTACCCTCTGTGTTTATTAAAATAATAAGCACATTCTTGATCAGAAAATCATGACATGTTATGACAATATGAAAAAATATATCATTTCATATTACTATTTTTTTGTGCATTTTAGTTGAAGTCTAATGTCTAGTAACCAGGAGGTATGGAAAAAAGTGATCTCTAAATAGATTGTGTTATGGGCTGAACTGAGTCCCTCCCCAAATCCATATGTTAAAGTCCTAACTCCCAGTACTTCAGAATGTAACTATACTTGGAAATGGGCCTTTAAAGAGATGACTAAGTTAAAATCAGGCTGTTAGGGTGGGCATTAGTCCAAACTGACTGATGTCCCTATAAAAAGAGAAGATCTAGACACACAGAGACCAGGCCAGGTGAGGACACACTGCAATGGTGGCTGTCTGCAAGGGAAGAAGAGAAGGTACAGAAGAAATCAAACCCACCACTCCCTTCACCTTGGACTTCTAGCCTCCAGACTGTGAGAAAATAAATTTCTGTTGTTTAAGTCATCTAGTCTGTGATATTTTATCATGGAATTCTTAGCAAAATAAAACAGACTGCGTGTCTATCAGTCTTTTGTGATACAGGTTAATTGGTTATTTAATTAACTAAAGTTTTAGATCTGAGTACTCCCACATAGGAAACTCTTTCCTGAGCTTGCCTCAGTTACTTTGGATTGAGATAGGAGAGAGAGTGACTCTACAGTATGAATATAAGTCAAGATTTAAAAACTGAGAATCTTGTTTTAATATAAAAGCTTAGCTCAATATCTTTTATAATTTTGGAATTTTATATTGATAGTAAATGATTTTCTTTGAGTGGGATTTTTTAAAATCGAGTATTGCATAGTCAATCATAATTTTTCCAAATCCCAAGAACATTTCTTAGTAGAGAGTAAGTCAAATAGCTACAGTTGGTGTGGAAGTGGAGATAACTTTTTAGGTCAGATTCATAGTGAATCTTTTCATTAAGTAAAATTAAAAAGGGGGTCTTTTTTGTCTTGGGAAAAAATTGAGTAACGCTGGTCTAGAAGGGTACTGTGAGCTTAACAGTGTTCATTGCAAAGTACTAAAAGTATTCATATTTACTTATCCGGTAATTCAGTTATTGAGAAGCCTCAACTATCTGAATTATAGCTGAGACTATGAAAGGAAGTCAATAACAAAATGAAAATAAAACCTCTAAATCTTACAACAAACTTTGTTCTGAGACTCAAATAAGATTATATGTGTAAAATGCTTACAGGAGTACTTGATGCTCAGTAAGGAATCAATAAATTCAAGCTAATTTTATTGCAGTACAATATCAATATTTGTAATAGCAACATTTATATGAGGACAGGTTTAAATTATATTTATTCTATTTTATTGACAAAGGCAAAGTGATTATAGCAGTTAAGAAAATGCCATCAACTACTGTCCAACAAAATGGATGCTGAGGCTTAATAATCCAGGGTCAATTAATAAGCTAATAACCAAACTGTGTTGAGAATGTGTGATTATAGGAATTACGTAACTCTTTTTCTCTTCACAGGAACCCTATGAGTTCAGCATTTCATGAAGAAGGTCGTTCACAGCTGGAAAGTGGTGGAGTCAGAATTTGAATTCAAGTCATTTGGCTCTATTCTATAGATCAAACTTTTAACCAAGAAAATTGGGCAATGTTTCTTTTAACTAAAATTTATTAAAAATTTTAAACTAAAATTTATTGTACCTACATAATGCCTTCATGTTCCTATTTAACTTTCCAAACACTATTACTGGGTAACATTTTCCCTCTTGAGAAAAACATTTCCCAATTATTCTGGAAATGTGAAAAGTTACTGCAATGCACAAGTGGTTTACCTGGAAACTTCCCATTATAACAACCTGGGGAGGGCATCTTTCACATAGAATACAATGTTAATGGTGGCCTGTGGAATTCTGGATCCTGGCAACCATGGGTTACAACAGGCATTCGCTAGACCAGACTATCAACTCTGGAAAGCAGAAACTGAGCCATGCTCACTACTACCCTCAGTGTCAATCAAAGGGGTGAGGATAAATAGGCATTCAAGTTGATGAGCTGGCCCAAGGCTTTGATAACACAAGACCCAGTGTTTAAACTACAATGTTTTATTTCAGAAGTATGACCTGGAAATATGAGTCAGTCAATAATGAAAAGTTAAATTTGCATTATGGAAATTAAACATAATGCAAATTAAACCAACCACCACATTGTTTCAAATAGTATTAATCAGCTCCTGAAAGCTCATATTAAAAAATGTTATATAACATTTTCTATTTTCAGGATAACTCATCAGGTCTTGTTAACATTATTGAAATACCTGCAGCTTTGTTCATGTTATTGCATAGTTTATTATTATTACAAAAGCCGTTAGGCCAACCTGATAGTTAACATTTGCTGTTGTTTAGTCAATCGGTCATGTCTGACTTTTTGTGACCCCAAGGACTATAGCTCATCAGGCTCCTCTCTCCCTGGGATTCTCCAGGCAAGAATACTGGACTGGGTTGCCATTTCTTTCTCCAGGGAATCTTCCTCACCCAGCGATCAAACTCATGTCTCATTCATTGGCAGGGGAATTCTTTACCACTGAGCCACTGGGGAAGCCCTGAGTTAATATGGTGGTGCTTTAGTCTCTAAGTCATGTCCGACTCTTGCAGCCCCACGGACTGTAGCCCACCAGGCTCCTCCGTCCATGGGATTCTCTAGGCAAGAAAACTGGACTGGGTTTCCATTTCCTTCTTCAGATAATTAATTTCCCATTTCATAAATTAAAGAACACAATTTTTCAGCAATCCTTAGAGCAATGTTTGAGAGTAAAACGTTTCTATTTGGTAGTTATCGTACTGTGAATTCTTCAAATTGTTGGAAGCATTCTAATAGATGAGTTTGTGCCCTTCCTGCCCCCATTCTTCTCGAGGGGGTAGGTTGCAAACTCCTTTGACTCTAGGGGTGGCTGTGTGGCCGATCCAGCCTGAAGTTCTGTAAGCCAAGTCACTAGGGACTTCTGGTAAAGCTCTTTGAAAGAGAGAGGCTCGGCTAGGCTTTGTCTCTGTGTTTCTTCTCTTTGCCCTTTCTCTTCCTCCTGATTGTAACATGGGTATGATGGCAGAGATGGCCCATGCAAACATGCAGGCAATAAGCAGAGAAAAAGCTACAAGGTTGGATAGACAGCTGGAAAAATCTGGGCTTTCTGGTGGCATCTCCTAGCTACTTCAGTGGGCTGATCTTACTGCTTATAGTAGAGATAAGTATAGAAAAATGAAACAAACGCTGGTTTAAGTCAGTGTGGGGGGGTCAATTTTACTAACAATTGGATGTAATTCATAACTTGTACAAATGCCTTTTAGTAGTAAATGCATTCAGGCATATAGATAAAATCTGTGAATTCTTTAACTCCATTAAATATTTATTGAACAGAAATTTATCACAGAAATCTCAGCAAGTCATGGCTTTCTCGCTGTGCCATATATAGGGTTCTCAGGATCATGCCTACCTTACTCTCCCAAATATAGGGTTCTCAGGATCATGCCTACCTTACTCCAGGGATTCATTTGCTTATAGGCTTGATGAGACCAGTTAGCTATGACACATGGAATACTGCACCATCTTAGAAGACAACCTCAACTATGATGAATGGCAATAGGGTACACAAACTGAAGCCAACCTATGTGAAATACTGGCCAGCATATCTGGTATGGGTAATTCTGATAATTTATTATCAAAATGTATATTTTTTATTAATTTCATTTTTGAGAAGTGCAGTCCATTTATGTTATTAAAACAATTTATCACTTAATAATAGTGAATAAATGGTAGGCAAGCTGCCATATTTGCTATTAACTTGTCCTAACTTTTCTCTCACTTGTTTGCAGAAGAAAATTAAGTGCAGCTTCTCTTGTAGCCTAATAGCAGCTACTGTCTATATAAAAATGAACCTACAAGTCTGCATCTTTCTTCCTGCCCTGCAGATAAGTTTATCAGTAGAATTTTTTTCTAGATCCCATATATATGCATTAATATATATTTTCCATATATAAGACAGATAGCTAATGGGAAGTTGCTGTATAAGATAGGGAGGTCAGCGTACTACTCTGTGACAACCTAGAGGAGTGGGATGGAGGGGGGGGGGAAGGTTTAAAAGCATGGGGACATATGTATACTTATGACTGATTCATGTTGTTGTATGGCAGAAGGCAACACAATATTGTAGAGCAATTATCCTCCAATTAAAAACAAATTTAAAAAACAATAAGGGAAAAATGAACCTATAATGCAAAGAAAAGTATTGGGCAAGGGTTCAGAAGTGACTTTTTAAAATTAAAAGGCTAGATTCTCTGTGTTAAGAATGGTAACTTTGCTTTTTAGCCTAGCATCACTGTAATAGGGCTCTGTTGGAAGGCTGCTTAAGGTCTATTTGGCACATACTTGATTTGGCAACTTAAATAAGGGCGGCTGTTTCTTCTTAACTCTTATTTTGGAAGCAAGTAACTATTAGGAATTTATATTGGAATAATCACAATTAAGATATATCTTTTTTTCATCTGGATTTGAAAGGGAAAGAGTTCAGCAGTTTTCATTTTAATATTTCACCTGAAACTGTTTTCTAAATTTATACAGATGGTTTTTGTTGTTGTTGTTGTTAAGACAAAGAAAGAGATGCACTAAAAGAGAACTGAATTAACAACCTAACTAAACCCATGACTTAAATTTAAAGCTCCCACATTTGGGAGGTATTTTTCTGAAGTTTCTTATCCTGCTGTATTATGATATTTTTATCCTGCTTCTAAGACAAATATAGGGTTCTCAGGATCATGTCTTTGCTTTTCCCACTGTGCTTTTGACTTTTAAATAAATTACCCAGTTTATTTTATCTGCTGCTGCTTTTTAAAATAGCTCTAGCAGATATGAGATAAAATAGTCTTTGCATTGACAGATGCTCTTGGATTTCCAAAATTCCACTGTAACCAAAAAAGTGCATAATTTGGACTCAACTACAAAGAAAATTAGAAGTAAGTTTCTTTCAAACTTTAATTTTTTTATTTCTAAATAACTATTATAGCTAATTTGTAAACTAGGTTAAACTTGCCTGGAAAAAAATTTTAAGAATTTTTATTTCTTTAAATAGATTTATACATTTGAAATTATATATGAACAATATGAATAAAATACTAAAAATTATCATTATTTATGTCTAATTTCATTGCAAAACTTATATTCAGGTGATACTTCTGACTTGTCAATCAATTAGAAATAGTTGACATCCATCACTTATTTTTATGAATTTAGATGTGTCAAACTGTTGGCACATGATCTAGCTGGAGGCCTCAGTCCACAATTCTTGAATTGACATCTATACTTGTCATCACAGCTGTAACTCAGACACATGAGGATAGCATTCCTATCTGTGGCAGCTATCATCTAATGAAAAAATGTGCTAAAATATACCCATTAAATTAGGTAAGCTATTGACAGGGCCAAAGAAATGATGCTTGTAATCTGCTCGCAAAATTGACCGAAGTGTGTTTGTAAATTTGAAACACTCAAAGTGCATTTAAGAAGAAAGAATTAAAGATTTCAGATTATAAAATATTGCACACTGTATTTCATTAAAAAATGGGTGGT
This sequence comes from Antilocapra americana, assembly GCA_007570785.1. Classification (NCBI taxonomy): domain Eukaryota; kingdom Metazoa; phylum Chordata; class Mammalia; order Artiodactyla; family Antilocapridae; genus Antilocapra; species Antilocapra americana. The sequence continues at coordinate 7,397,951 of ML661344.1, read as the reverse complement.
TTAGAAATATTAGTAGAGTGCAAAGCTTACAGGCACTGCAAGAATCAAAGACTTCACAGACAGCCCACAATGGTTACTTAATGAGCATTTCCTATGTATATGAAAGGATGTATTCATTTGTAGCAAACGATATAGCTGCTAGGGTGTTTATTAGAAAGTTTTTGAGAATACACCAAAACATTTTTTTAAAACATAAATTTGCTCTGTTTCTATGGGGAAGAAACAGACCTAGTAGTAAGATAGAATTTGCCTTGATGGAAAAAAAAGGCAAACCACAAAATAAAGATGCATTATTTTTACTGTTATGCTATACATCCTTGAATTTCCTTAGGAGACAGTCACATTGACATTACTATTTTGTTCTAGAATATTGATAGTTTTTTTTATCATATTTTGTAATCAGTTATTGCATGCTTGCCTATTATCATTTGCAAAGGATTCATATGGGCACTGAGGTTAAACCTCTTTGAGGAGTGACACTCATCTACATATGATTATCATTGAAGCTTAAAAATTAACCTATGAGGGAGTCTCTTGAAATCTATCTTATCCCTTAAATCATTCTTACCTGTCGTTCTCAGGCCCTACGTCAATCTAGAGCTGTCTGCAGTGTAAACGACAGTTTGTTAGTTGCATAATGGCCTCTGGATTAGGAAGTCTGTTCACCAAACCTTCTGTTCCTGCCTGGAGTCGCTCCTGCATGGAGGAAGGAGTGCCACATGATGCACAAAGGCGCCAGATGCACAAACATCTGTCCCGGAGGGCTTCGAGAGCTTTGAGGATTTCTTCTAGTCTCCATCTTTACCTTCCTCCAATCCCATTATCTAAAGGTATCAGAGGTTATGCTCTTAAAAAGATAATTATAAAAAGATAAATATAACTATCTCTCTTAACAGTTTTATGGTTCCTCATATTGTAAATACTTTAATAAATTGTGTATGTCATACAAGGTTCTTAGAAATCTGAAGCCAATCAACTCTTCTCCCATTTACTTCCACTCTTCCATAGCCCTGCAAGTCTGCTTAGGGTCTAAGTTAGGCAAAGCAAATGGACCATTCCTCACTTCCTGGAGAAAAAAAAATAATAATTTCTTCACCTTCAAAATTGGGAAATAATAGTAACAACTAATAATTTCAGAGTGTCCATCGTGTCTGGGCATCATTCTAAGCACTTTACAAGGTAGTTACTATTATCATTTCCATTTTACAGATGAGCTAATGGAAGCACAGAGAAGCAAAGTAATTTATACAACATCATGGTACTAATAAGTGGTAGAGCCAGCATTTGAAGACTGCAGAGAGTGATACACAGAATCTCTAAGTTCCTATTCCAATAAAAATAACCTCTTAGAGACTTGAAAATCTTAAAAAACTTCAAGATAACACCATTCATAAATTTTTACTTCTCTGTTGGTATACAATTATTTTCTTTCAATAATAATATTATATTTTCAACATTTTCTGGTGGTTTTCCATCACCCATAGAAACAATATTTCCTTCAAATATATACTTTCTGCTGTCTAGAACATGTCTCATCACCTACTTTTATCTAGTATCTCAAAAAAAAAAAAAGACACACTTCAAATGTTTACAACAGAGAGAACTGAATGCAGGGACATTAGTGACACAGGAGGTGGAAGTATTGACACCAAACAGGGGACAGAGATTAGCAACAGCAGGTAGGAATCCACTACCAGCAATAGTTCATAGAAACTGAGGGAGGAGGCATATTTCTGAAGCCTGGGTATAATTCACCTGGCAGAAATTTATCCACGGTATGCCTATCTGGGAGGAGCCAAAGCAAGGTGGAGATGTAGCCCTTGTGAGTTTAGCCCCTTGTGGCAAAGACATGGAAGAGAACTGCTTTGTCTTCTCTCTTTCTCTCTTTGTCAATTGCAAATTGGCACTTGCCATGGGCACTTGCCAGCTACCTCTACAGAGATTAAATCATGTACGGCTGCAGCTGCTGATTTTTAACACCCCTTGAAAGGAGTTCACAATAGAGAGTAGAAATGAGGCACTTGGTGCTCTGGGAAAAACTGGCAGAACAGGTCTTTGGATGGTTAGATATTTTCAGGAGCAAATTTATGAGCCCAATTCTTGTATCTCCTCATATCTAGAAAAGCACTAAAATCCTTCATAGTGACAACTAGCAATGACCTTCTGAAAAAACTATGTGCTTGATTGCATGTATTCCCCTCTTCACCAAAATGACATATATACAGACCTTCCCCTCTACCCTGGGCAGTTTCTCAGAGCTATCTGAAATGCTGTCTCCCAGACTGTAGTCCTCATTTTGCCCCAAATAAAACTTAACTCTCAATTCTCACATTGTGCATTTCTTTTTAAGTTGGCATCTCCAGCCAGAATCTTCCACCACCAGTTCCAGCCAGAAACCAACTAACAGAGCATGGGCAAGAGAGGAAGGCAGGCAGAGGAGGGCAGGAACTGGCCCTGAAGCAGAGTCTTAGGCCCTGCATATCTGGTGAATGACTCTTTCTTGGCCCTTCTTTATACAGATCTCCCTGTACCACTTAGATTCTCCCAAACAACCATACAATTAATTTCTTTTAATACCTAAGTATGATACTAATGCACTTACCTACAAAACAAAAATAGACTCACAGACATAGAATAAATTAATGGTTGCCAGGTGGAAGAGTGAGGGGGAAGGGTAGACTGGGAGTTTGGGGTGGGCATGTACCCAATGCTTTATTTAAAATAGATAACCAACAAGGACCTACTGTACAGCACAGGGAATTCTGTTCAATACTCTGCAATAACCCAAATGGGAAAATAATTTGAAAAAGAATAGATACATGTACACGTGTAACCGAATCACTGTGCTGTGCAGCTGAAACTAATACAACCTTGTCAATCAACAAAAGGTCTGCAAATCAAAAAATGGCATAATTTCACTCCAACAGAGTGATAAAGGAAATTGTAGAATGAAAAAATTTAGTGTTCAAAAATATAAAGGAAAAAATATACTCCAGAAGCAAGAATTTGTGTATTTAAAATACATCTAGTTAACTAGCTGGCTATCTCAAGCAAATGTGAAAATTAAATATATAGTCTATGAAATATAAAAAGCATTAATGGAAAGATGAAACAGCAAAATAAAACCAGTGGAAGAGAAAACTAGTTCATTATAAGATTGTCCTGAAAAATCACCCCATGTGCAACACGAAGACTAAAGTAGATGTAAAATATGAAATAAATATTAAAAAGTACAAATGATTATATATAGCTAATACACATATAATGGAAATTTTAAAAGGAGAAAATAAGATAGAAATAATATTCAAAGAATTGACAAAAACTTTTCCAGAAGTAAACGTGTAAGTTTTAAATGGAAGGAGACCATAAGATCTGAGCAAAATAAAAACAAATCTATACTGAAACAAATTATAGTGTCAATACAAAACGTTAAACAAAAAGATAATGCCTTAAAAGAGATAGCTGGAATGGTAGCAGACTTCTTATGCACAAAAGTGGTAGCCAGAACTAAAATATCTTCAGTGCTGAAAAAACTGGTGAAAACTTAAAATTTTTTTGTGTACACTATCCTTACACTCAAGACTGAGAGCAGAAAAAAGATATTTCATTAAAAAATTGAGATTCTTCCACTATACAGAATCTTTTAAGGATAGACTATAAGAAAAAAGCTAAATTTGGCACGGGTTGTAGGAAGGAAAAACATTGATTAGCAAAGAAATTAGTAAAATATATTGGCAAATCTGAACTAGTATTGATCTTAAAAATTAAGTAAGACCAAATTGACAGCATTTAAAGTTAATAATGGAACTAAAACACTAGAAAATACCAGAATAAAAAAGTAGACAACAATTACTCTCTTGTTTTTTCATTTCATTCAAGTTCTACCCTGTAGTGCTCCTCCTACATTCTTACAGGCCATAACTCTTCATTCAGTATTTGCCAACAATTTCTAACTCATGTTTCAATATTTCTTTGCCTTCATAGCTAATTTATCATGTGCTTTAGGAGACTACATCAAGGACTACTGGTTAAATTAGAAAATGCTGACATTCAAATTGGAACTCAACACTTAACTTTCATTATGCCAAGACGATAAAAGCCAAATGTAGGTGATTCTCTTGTCTGGTGTTTTTCTATGAGTGCTATTCTAAATGTCAGATATGTACCACATGCTATTATAGCTGTGTGAATTATAATGAATTTGCTAATTTACACAATTTTATTGCTTTATTCCAAACTTATGAAGAAAAATGTGAAATAATGGCTTGAGTGAAAATCTATGCAAGAACACTCTACAGACCCTCAAATCATTTTAAAAATACCTCTTAGCAAATAATCTTAGAAAAAACGAATAAAGTAAAATAAATAAATAAGGATTTACCACTTTTATGGCAATTCTAAGTTATTGCTATAGTTAAAAACTTGAAATTAAAAACATGACATTGTATTATCTGCACTTCTCTGTTTTATAAAAGGGAATAGAACTGTCAGCCTAATTTTAAGTATGTTGTCTGACTAGTCATTGTGTATATTTTAAATCATTCATATATGCTGTCTGATTAGTAACTGTGTATATTTTAAATCATTCATATAAATAATATACTGTCAATAATCTATGAAGGTCAGTGATGCATAATTCATAATAAACTGTTATAAACTGTCCACTCAACACTCTGCAACTTAACAGAACATGGACTATGATCTTGAGGATTTTGCAATCTAGGATAAAACTCTACTGGAAAAGTCGGGCACCAATATTTATCACAGTTCTAAGTTTAAAACAGCTGGGAGATTCTTATAGTGTGATTTTTATAAAACCTGATATTTAATTCAATTATGGCATTATAAGCGCTTCCCTTGTGGCTCAGCTGATAAAGAATCCGCCTGCAATGTGGGATACCTGGGTTTGATCCCTGGGTTGGGAAGATCGCCTGGAGAAGGGAAGGGCAACCCACTCCAGTATTCTGGCCTGGAGAAGTCCATGGACTGTATAGTCAATGGGGTTGCAAGAGTCAAACATGACTGAGCTTAGTGGTTATGGCATTATAAATGCATAGCAATAACTTTTTGTTATTTATATTCTTTATGAGACACCATTCTTCACTAAACATCAAGTTATTACAAACATATTCTCTAAAAGAGGTAGTATGTAGTGGCTAAGGTCAGGTGCTCTGAAGTCAGATGACCAGGTTGCTTTCAGACAGCAGTTTAAGTACCAGTTAGTTGAATGATCTGGATGATTACTTTTTCTTCTTTTCTTTCTCTGGATGACCACTTGTTCTCTGTACCTTTCTTTCCCGATCTATCCAGTGAACAATGATGTGAAACAAGGAGAAAATTTCATGAAAGATGAAGTAGAGAAAAGAAAACTAGAGTTATCAGTTTTGAGGATTAAGTGTCCTGACTTATTGAAATTCCAAAAAGAACACAAAAATGGAAAAAAATTAAGCAAAGATGAGGCAATTTTGAAGAACTGATGACCCGAGCTTCTATGTCATAAAAGCCCACCATATGGCTAAATATTTTACAAAGCTTAATGCTTTATATAGTAAATATAATTTTAAAAACTTCATTTTGTTGTATAAAAATGAAATTGATTTTTGCATGTTGAATTTACATATTTTGAAAGGGGCAGCAAAAGACAAGATGGTTAGATAGCATCACTGACTCAGTAGACATGAATTTGAGCAAATTCTGGGAGATAGAGGAGGACAGAGGAGCCTGGCATGCTGCAGTCCATTGGATCACAGAGAGCTGGACAGGACTTAATGACCGAGCAACAATAACAGTACTTACTCCTTGTAGTTATTTTATACATTCCTTTGGGTTTTTTGTAAAACCAATCATGTCATCTGAGAATTAAAAAATGATTTCACTTCTCTTCTAAGCTTTTGCCTTACCTCCAGTTGCTAGAACCTCCAGTACTATGTCAAATGTAAGTCATGGGAGTAGATATTCTTTCTTTGTTCCTTGTCTCAGGGGACTACATTCAATTAATTATTAAGTAAAATGTTATCTGTGAATTTTTGTAGGTACTCCTATTAAGTGAAGAAAATTCTTTTCTATTCCAGAAATTGCTAAAGATTTTTATGATTAAAGCAAATTGCAGTTTGTCAAACACATTTTCTGCACCTATTGTGATGGTCATATGAGTTCTCTTCTTTATTCTGTTAATATGGTGATTTACATCAATTTGTGAATGTTAAGCCTCAGATAAACCTCATTCATTCATGATGTATTCTCATTTTTTATATTGCCAGGTTCAATTTGCTAATACCTTGTTATCAATAAGAACATGGAAGATATGAATATCACTTTTAATCACCTTAATCTCACTGACATTCATGGACTACTTTACCCAGCAACTGAAAAATACATATATTTTCAGGTACACATGAGACATTATTGTTGTTTAGTTGCTAAACCATGTCCAACTCTTTGTTGGACAGACCCCATGGTCTGCAGCCTGCCAGGTTCCTCTGTCCATGGGATTTCTCAGGTAAGAATATTGGAGTGGACTGCCATTTCTTTCTCCAGGGGATCTTCATGACCCAAGGATTGAATCTCTGTCTCTTGCATTTGGCAGGCAGATCCTTTATGGCTGAGCCACCAGGGAAAAGCCCTCATTAGACATATTCCAAGATAAACCAAATAAAGGCAATGAATGAATGAAATATTTTTAAAGTTAAAAAATTTGCTCTTACTTTAACTGCTTCCTATGAATTTTGGTATTATTTTTAATTCAGTTTGAAATATTTTCTAAAATTTGTGATTTCTTTTTCACCCATGGGCTACTTTTAAATGTGTTTTATAAATTTAAAACATTTAGGGACTTTCTAGTTTTTTGAAAAATCAATCTCTTATTTAATTCCATTGTAATTAGAGAATATACCCCAGGGGTGTATTTTATATATATATATGTATATATATATATATAAAATATATACATATATATATATATATATATATGGAGAGAGAGAGAGAGAGAGAGAGAGAGAGAGAATATACCCAGGGTCAACAATGGTGTTACATCTCCTTCTTTCTAAACCAAGTAAAGGGAGGCTTAAAAAACAATTGGACAGTTTTGAGATATCTGTAAACTGTTTAATCTGACGTTAATCCTTCCACCTTTTAAGTAAAGAGAGCAATAATTTGAGAGTAATGGAAGAATAGAGAGAGAGAGAGTTTGGGGTAGTTTAGAGGCATCTCCCACTTGGCCTAGCAAGGAACAAGCTATGATTAATCAATCATGAAGACAAATCATGCATCATTAGGAAAAAGAACTTGAATCGCAAAAGAATGTGGGTTGTGTCTTTGAGAAAACAGCTTAAGGAATCTGGAAGAGAAAAAGCTGGACAGGCATTTCTATTACACAAGAGTAGAGGCAAGAAGGACCCACTTCTACAGGCTCCTTTGCAGATATTCGTACCTTTGCTTCAAAAGAAAGGTAGAAATCAGTATCCTTTACCCAGAAGGCACTGATGTAAGATGGCATGTTCTAACAGTCAACTCAGTCTTTGACAGGGATCAGATCAGCCCCTGTCCTTTATCTCTCTTTTCCAGGACTAACATGTAAGAGGAGAGAAGGAGGAAGAAAGGAGCAGATCATTCCTCTTACCCATTGAACTGATGACTTGCTTGCCTTCTAAAAGGAAGAGAAGCATTGGCCTTGTGATTGAAGTTTCAATCTAGACTGAACACTTAAATATTAGAAACTGATCAGAAAATTATGGAATCAGCCTAAAGTGTTTCTAAGTGACAGGAAAGGAAGGGTGTCGTTGAAGAGAGTGATTAACGGGAGAAAAATACCTCAAAACTGACCCTTGAATCTCACTGAATTAGGAAAATTCATAAGCAGGATTAATTATAAAACAAACTTTAATATAAAAGCCATGAAACATATAGGAAAACGGTATGGGAATGCAAGAGGTTTCCTAGGTGGCACTAGTGGTAAAGAACTCTCCTGCCAAAGCAAGTGACTGAACAATACTATGTTATGGCTTCAAGCAGTAAGCTATGGGATTCCCAGGTGGTGCAAGCAGTAAAGCACAAGCCTGCCGATGCAGGAGACATGAGACGCTGGTTCGATCCCAGTGTCAGGAAGATCCCCTGGAGGAGGGCATGGCAACCCACTCCAATATCCTTGCCTGGAGAATCCCATGGACAGTGGTGCCCGGTGGACCACAGTTCACAGGGTCTCAAAGAGTCAGACATGACTGACGTGACTTAGCACGCCTGCACACATGGGAGTACAAACAGAGAAGTGATCAATTTCCATTTGACTGATAGGAAAATAATGTATACTATTATAACCACATAATCACACGACCCATTGAGAAAACAAATAGCTAAACCATTCCTGTTTTTATACAAGGCATTTCACTTTGGAATTTTATAGATACTCTCCCATGTAATTTTCAGCAACCTTGTTTTACTCAGTAAACAGATGAAGAAATAAAAACTCAGAAAGCTGAAGTAATGAAGTAATTATGACTTTTACAAAACTGAGATTTGGATGCTTTGGGGACAGATTTTACACTTTGCCTCTTGTCATTGTATATTATTTCTACAAATAATTTAGAAAGACATGTTCCAAATTAAGTTTTATATGTCCTTAGCCATTCAGTTATTTCATTTGTGGATATTTCTAGTACAGATAATGAACCAAGGTAGATAATGTGTCTTATATAGGAGATTTACTTTATTATATTATAGAGATTATATATATGATATATTGCTCTCTATTTTGAGGGCTGATTAATATTTTTTCATCTTTAACTGAATTGGAAGCTCACCATTTAAGGGTTATCCTAGCTAACAGTCAATAGTCAGTTTAAAATGAAACCTCTTGAGGGCTCATTCTGGAGCGGTGTTAATAGGCAAAGGACTAATCTAGCATAAGTGGTGGCACTGTTGGTTCAGCACATCAATTAGTGGCAGACTGTTAAGCAAGTAAGCAAACTCTCCAGTGAGTTATTATCATTGCGATTAACAAAATAAATTTAATGTGATCTACCACAAAAGGCACCACACTGTTTACCATTTCATATATCAAGTTCTTGATTCATAGGTTGAGACTTGCCCCTTAAAATATGCATTTTAAATAATTAATAAACATTTAAAGCATTAAATAAACATTAATTTCACAGTATGTTAAACTCAGAGAAGATATTTTTATTTGAAAAAGTATGTGATTCATGCAATAGTGAATAATTTTTCTTACTAATAGAAGAAAGAAATGATACAGACAATTCAAAAGTCATTGAGATTTAAATTAAGATTACATTAAATTTCTTTAACAGGCTTGTATTCTAATTATACTTACATTAATGTTAAGAATAAAAATCAACATGATTTTCTGTCTCTGTGTTTAATAATCCTGGGTGCAAGCATTTCTTTCCGGCCCAGTGTTAAACAACAGTGAAAACAGCAACAATATCTTGTTATAGGAAATAGTTGTTATTGTAAGAGGAGACTATGAACTAACTAAAAGTAAAGTAGTTTTAGTGTTTTACTAAAATTAACTAGTAAAATGAAATAATTTATATAGCAGGCCTATCAACTTACTCACCAAGATCAATACGAGAAAGTGCCCAGTAATCTGAAGCTATTGTTATAAACTATCCAAAACCCAATCAGGTCCTTACCTTGCAAGATTCACCTTAAGGTTTTCCAACTGAGGCCCTGAGATTCAGTCATGATATATCAGCAGAAATGGCTCAAAACCCTTACATACATGAGGCTCTCCCTTGTATTCCCACTGAGGAATGTCTCCAGTTGTGACAGTGAGGAACGTTCCTCATTGGATTTGAGCTCTGATTTCTTTTTAAAAGCTACCAAATGCTAATTTTCTTTTGGTCTAGGAATGTTCTGTTTCTCTGCTTAGATTTAAAAAATGGTTATCTTTGATGGAAAAGATAACACAACCAACAATTCAACCAACAGTCTCTAGCCATCCTTGTCACTTTCCATGGTGAGTCTCTAAAACACAATCTATTGAAAGAAAACTGCTTTAGGTTTGATGAGCCCAACCTAGGTCTATGCTAGAGTCTCAGAATAGACAAGCTTAGAGGGATTGTCAAACAGGCTCTTTTTGAAATTACTTTGCCTTGTTTTGCACTGTGTACAAATATTCTTCTCCCACGGCAAACATGGATTGCATCTTTAAAGATTCACTCTCTGCTATGCCTAAATAAAGGATTTCAATCTCTACCATTATGATATTGTTTCTGGAGATTTCATCAACTGGAAAAGACATCAGAAAAAAAATTTCCATTAAGACAACTGAAGGGAATTATCAGCTGTTAACAACGAATACAATCGTAAAAGACAAGATTGTTGTTCCTCACATCTATAGTCTTCTGAAGACCTCAAGCTAAAGACTTTAAGGAATCCTTAAGAAGCAGACAAACTTTGAGAGTATGACAAAGTGTTTGCAATGACTTTCAGGGCAAGGAGACAACTGTACAAAGTAGAAAGCTCCCATCATCACCTTCAGATAAAGATGGCAAGTGCACAAAGCAGAAAGCAAAGCACAAAGCAAAATCCTCGAGTCACAGACCCACAGTCTTAGCTCAGTCTCCATGTGTTCTGATTTTTAATTTTTCATAGCTATTTCATTTTCTTTTTACGGTTTTGAGATTCTATATTATGAACAGATATTTATTTTTCACTTGGTAATTATGATACCTCAAAGTCTCTATCTTTAATAGTTTTTTGCCTTCTTAGGGTTTGGTATAAGTCAAATATCAGACAATAATTAACCTGTCTGTGTTAGACTAAAACATCCGACCAATCCAACTGCTGTGTTTATATTCACTTATAGTTCAGCTCCATCCAGCCTCCTATGATACCAGTTTAAAATAATAAATAAGTTGTCTCCCAGGTAGTTGGATTGAAATACTAAGGCATTGCAAAAAATGCAATAAGACAGAAACCAGGAATCTAAAGCACCTTTAAGGATATACCTTTATGGGAAGGTTCTTGTTTTCACAGAATCAACATCTGAGTCCTTTCACAGGGGTCTGCTTTGGTAGCAAAATTTTCACAGAAATAAAACCTGGCAAAAAAGCTAAATAAGTACTGGCATATAGTCTGAGGTGGACTTTTATAACAGAAATAATAAGAAAACCACTTCACTTAGACTCAAATCTAAACTCCTGCTTTATTTATATCAAGTGATCGCTACATTAGAATTCTCTGGTTCATTGGTGATTATTGACGAATGATGACAGAACGTTTACATGCTATTCAATAATACCATTTGATTATTTCAGCTGAAACAGATCATTGAGAGAACTTAAAATATTATTATTGGATTTGGGGCACAAAAAATCTATTGGTCACTATCTATAATTTAAATACGAAATTTTACCTCAATACACTAATACTTGCAATCAACATGGTCTCTGATACCATCCAGAGTTCAGTTTGGACCATTAACTTTTCCTCTTTGAAGGAAAATAGACACTTTGATCCAAGAAAGATAAAAGAGGATCTCAGTCTGAGTTCAAAACTTTAACCCCAAAGGAGAACTTCTGATTCCTTTCTTCATCCTCCAAACCTATTTACTTCACATGACATAAGAGACCTGAAAGGGCTTCCCAGGTGGCTTAGAGGTAAAGAATCCATCTGCCAATGCAGGAGATATGGGGCGTTTGATCCCTGGGTCAGGAAGATCCCCTGGAGAAGAAAATGACAACCCACTCCAGTATTCTTGCCTGGAGAATCCATGGACAGAGGAGCCCGGCAGGCTACAGTCTATTGGGTCACAAAAGAGTCAAACATGACTTAACGACTAAACAACAACAACAGAGACCTGAAAACTGGGTCAAAAATACCTACTTACTTTAGCACAGGGAATAGTGGGATAACAAGACAGTAAGACAGAACTTCTCACCCAAGAAATTCATAAAATTGGACAGGTGATGGTTCAAAGTAGAATTCGTTTATATATAATTCTGACAACTTTAGGTGGAACATGTGTTTTCTTAGATGAAGAATGTTGTACTTATATTCTGACAAATCTTCATGGTTCCAGAAAAAAAAATGATTTCAGAAAAGAAAGAAATAATACAATTAGGCGAAGAGCTGACTCGTTGGAAAAGACTCTGATGCTGGGAAAGATTGAAGGCACGAGGATAGGGGGATGACAGAGGATGAGATGGTCCAATGGCATCACCTAATCGATGGACGTGAGTTTGAGCAAGCCCCAGGAGACGGTGAGGGACAGGGAGGCCTGGCTTGCTGTAGCCGATGGAGGTGCATACAGACATAGCTGAGCAATTAAACAACAAAAATCTCCATATCAGCTCCACAGAATCTTTAGTATGGATGGGTTTTGGTCTCTTGGCTTAATTCATGCTCTTAATTTGGAAGCAGACTGAAAATTCTGTTTATAATACTTCTGCTTTTGTATGTGTTGCATGGATCAAATTTTTGATTTTTAGAGTTCCAAATGCTGCCATACAATGACTCTTCCATATCAATAAACGATACCACAAATGATCTCCCAACAAAAAGAACAAGAATATACGCCACTTACAAAAAATGAAATGACTGCCATCAGATGTACATATAATCATGACATATCAAACACAAGTTTGAGTCTGTATTAAACATTGTCACATCATAATGGTCTATATCACAGTTTCAATTAGAAATTACCAAAAGAATGTCACTGAAAACTGCAGTAAACAGATATCCTTGACACTGTGTTAAAAGATGATGAGAGCAGGATTACTTTCCTGTACCTAAATTAAGCAATGCTAAGACAGTGCATACTTTCCAGCCCAATGTTACTATTGAGAACAAACATGGTTATAGTTCTAGGAAATACTTGCTTCTGAAAGATAATTCTGCAAACTATCCAGAAATTTAATTTGCCAAGATGAATATATTACTTACCAAAACTTACTTCATTATATCCTCCATGCCAACCTATTCTTCTCCCTGCAGAGCTTGCCTTAAAATCTCAGGTAAGACTCTTAAATCCGAAAAAAGATCTTACCCTGACCTCCCTGTTCTGAGACACTAAAGAGACCCTATCTAGGTCATGTTTTATGTTAATGCACTGGGCTTAAGAAATTTTGCTTTGTTTCATCAGTACATCCCTTTTGTTGTTGTTGTTTAGTTGCTGTCATGTCTAACTCCTTTGTGACCTCATGGACTGTAGCCTGCAAGGCTTCTCTGTCCATGGGATTTCCCAGGCAAGAATAGTGGAATGGGGTGTCATCTTCCTGACCTAAGTATCAAACCTGAGTCTCCTGCATTGGCAGGCAAATGCTTTATCACTGAGCCACCAGAGAAGCCCATAGATCTCTTTGCTTATCCTTTAAGAAACTTTTTGTTAATCTTTTAGAAGATCAACCATCAGCATATTAAAATTATTCTATATAATTAAGTGTGAATCATACAAGAAGAAATTAATATACCAGGAAATATATTAGCTTAAGGAAAGGGATTACATATGGTTAAGAAATCACTGAAAGTAATTCACAGAACAGATATCTACAAATAGTCATGAAAAGGAAGATGGAAATAGAACTAACATGTATTTGGAAACTCCTTTTGAAAAGAGGTTTAACGTTTTACATATACTGTCTCATTTAATTATCAAAACAATTTTATCATGTGTTCAAACTACTTGTAATATAGTAACTGTATTACTATTTTCCTGCTCCGTTCTGTAATACTGAATTATTTATTTAGAAATAACCTCAAGACAATGAACAATATTAGTCTTTTAAATCTGAAATGCAAAAGAAAGGACCATCTTAATAGAAAATATAATCAACTACAACAGACAGGAAGAATTAGAAAACCTAAATTTATTTAGGTCTACGTGGCTCTTTCAATTCTGGTTTCCTCGGTGTGTATGCCCAGCAGTGGGATTGCTGGGTCATATGGCAGGTCTATTTGCAGCTTTTTAAGGAACCTCCACACTGTTTTCCATAGTGGCTGTACTAGAGCCACATGTACCCCAATGTTCATCGCTGCATTGTTTACAATAGCCAGGACATGGAAGCAACCTAGATGCCCATCAACTGACGAATGGATAAGAAAGCTGTGGTACATATACACAATGGAATATTACTCAGCATTAAAAAAAAATTCATTTGAAGCAATTCTACTCAGATGGACGAAACTGGAGCCCATTATCCAGAGTGAAGTAAGCCAGAAGCAAAAACAACAATACAGTATATTAACACATATATATGGAATTTAGAAAGACGGTAACGAGAACCCAACACGCGAGACAGCAAAAGGAACGCAGATGTATAGAACAGACTCGTGGACTTTGTGGATGAGGGTAAGGGTGGGATGATATGGGAGAAGGGCATTGAAACAAGTTAATTATCATATGTCTAATCAATCGCCAGCCCAGGATTGATGCTCGGGGATGGTGCAGCGAGATTTCCCAGGGGGGAGGAAGGAGGGAGGGGGGTTCTGGAGGGGGAGCATATGTAAACCCATGGTGATATCATGACATTGTAAGGCAAAATAATAAAATATATATATATCAAAAGATATCAAAAAAAATTTATTTAGGTCTATTAAAGACATTCAACCAGTAGTCTGAAACCTACTCCCATGCTACAAAATGAAACAAACAGGCTCTGTTACAAAAACCCCCAAGTCTAGATGGTTTGAATAACCTAAATCTACCAAACAAATGATTCTAGAGAAGTGAAAGAAAGCAAAAGAAAGGGAGAGAAAAAAGTGAATTGGTAGGGAATATGGAAGAGAAACAGGGGAGAAGAAGGAAGAGAAAAGAAAGAGAATGTTCCCCAAGTAATATAAAGTCACTGTAACCTTTATGTCAAAGAATAATACATGGGCAATATGAGAGAAGAAAACTGGAATTGAATTTCATTCATAAACATAGTTGAAATATCATGAATAAAATATTAGCAAGTTAAACCCAGTCAATATAAATATTTATGTATTCATGATCAATACACACTCATTCAGAGAATGTATGGTTGGTCTAACTTTAATCAGTCTATTATTGTAACTTCCCTAATAAACCTATTAAAGGAGAAAAACCATATGACGACTTCAATGGGTGCAAAAACTTTTAGATGAATTTCAAAGCTTAGATTTTCATGTCACCAAAACAGTTTAAAACCAAAATTTCTTTAACTGAATAAAGTACCTACCCAATACCTTCAGCAAATATCATACTTTATAGTAAAATTAAACATCAGAAATAGCTTCTCTATATTCAGAGACAAACAAAAAATACATCAGTTGTCAACATTTGCATTTAACACTGTACCAGAGCACCTAAGAAGCCCATAATAAGGAAACAAATAACTGAAAGGTCCTACAGGTTCTTTGAGCTTCCCAGATGATGTCATGGTAAAGGGTCTGCCTGCCAATGCAGGAGACACATAAGACATAGGCTCCATCTCTGGGTTGGGAGGAAATGGCAACCTGCTCTATTATTCTTGCTTGAATAATTCCACCGACAGAGGAGCCTCATGGACTACAGTCCATGGGGTCACAAAGAGTCAGACATGAGTGAGTGACTGTACACAGCACAGAAATTCTTTAGATAATCACAGCCTTTCTTCCTTCTACAAAAGTTATTTTTATAGGAAGATATATATATATATACACATCACTTATGTATATTTATATGTGTGCATGTTGATGTGTAAAATTCTTTGAATGCATAGGGATGTTACATTTATTTAGTTAGTTAAGGAGCAATTATTCTAAAGTTTAACTGAACTTTAGTCTCTCTATTTTGGCCTCTGTAAAAAAAAAAAAAAAGGCAAGCTTACTACCAGAAAAACTGTCATATTTGGCCTCTGTAAAAAAAAAAAAAAAAAGGCAAGCTTACTACCAGAAAAACTGTCATATACCAGGAACAGAAAAGTAATCAATAGTTCAGAGTGTAAGGTAATTAAATAGAATCCTATACTTGGCTGCATGGCCTGAAAACATGAAGCTGGTCATTTTTTTCCCCCAAGAAATGCATAACTACACTTTTCCTGGGGAGTACTGAATAGATGCACAGTGGATTCTTTCAAACCAGTAAGCTCAGCATGTACTCATTTATTCAATTATTCAACAAATATGTCTTAAACAAAGCCTACCACTTAAAGTGATTAATTAACTCCACATACTAGGGAACTTGTTTTAATCTACTTTCTAATATCTGTTTTCTAATACTTCATGGTTTGTGGTTAAGCACTGCATTGTCTTCATTTTTACTAATTTAATAATCTTTATGAGATTATTTCATATGTTGTCAATATTAACATACTTTCAGTAGTGATATAATTGACATATTACACTGTGTTGTAAGTTTAAGGTACACAACATATTAATACAACACATTTATATATTGTAATAATATTGCCACCTATAGTGTTAACTAACTTCTCTGTGTGATTCTATCAAGTCACATAATTAACATTCAAGTGGTGGTGAGAAAGTCTAAGATCTAGTTTCTTGTTGACTCTGTTGTGTATTGGATCTCTAGAATTTATTCATCTTCTAACTGCAAACTTGTACCATATGATCAATATTTCCCCAGTTTCTCCATCTTCTAGTCCCTGGTAATTACCATTGTACACTGCTTTTGTGGTTCACCTATATTAGATTCCACATATAAGCAATTTCATATAACATTTGTCGTTCTCTGTCTGATTTACCTCACTTTCCCACAAATGGCAGGATTTCTTTCTTATTGTTGATAAGTATTATATATATGATATATAAATTACATATATATATTTCTTTATCCATTCATTCATTGATATATCTTGGTTTCATTCATTCATTCATTGGCTTCATTCATTCATTGACATATCTTAGATTGTTTCCATATCTTGGCTATTATAAATAATCTGTCAGAATGGTTACCATCAAGAAGACTAGAGATAGGTATGGTGAGACCATTAAGAACAGGAAACCCTTATACACTGGGTCAGTGGGAATGTAAGTTGATTTAACCACTATGGAAAACAGTATGGGGGTTCCTCAAAATATTAAAAATAGAACTATCATATATATATATATATATATATATATATATATACACACACACACCTCTAGGTATATATCCAAAATAAATAAAAACAGGGTACTGAAAAGCTATCTGCACTCCCATGTTTATTACAACATTATTCATAATACCAAGATATGACATACTGTTTTAAAAATAAATATGAATAATGTATGATGTACATTTTATCTTTTATTTCTTTAATTACACTAGTTTGATAGGTAATAGATGGGTATTGCAAATTTTCACACAAACTCTTTGGTTGTTTTCCTTGAGCAAACATTGTACTTTTGCTCTGGGTTATTTTAAAAATACCAAATTAGAAAAACTATTATATTACAATGTTGCCTATAAAATAAGTTCCCATAGAAAAATTCTAATTATTTTTGTTACACAATTATTTCAGTTTGGACAAAAAGATAAAAAATATACTCAATATTTTTGTCAAAAATACAAAGTTATTCAATTTTTTTCAAGTAAAGTTGGGTAAATTTTAATCCATATCATAATTCACAACAGATTTAGTATCTCACTTAAGTTGCATGAATATCTCTTCATCTGAAACAGCTTAAATATCTAGAGTTGCTCTTCAGGATGATTTGTTCATAGCAGCTAACCATATGGTTAACTTGTAGACAAGGTAGTCATTTCAGCTAGATGCTCATCTCTCCCAGCACTGGCCAGTAGTCTGTCTTGTTTTTTTTCTTTATGCAACTGAGTATTTGCAGGAACACTGTGAACCTCAGGACTCTCTTCTAGTGGGCCAACAAAGTTACTTAATTTAAAAATATACAAAGTTACGTTACTTGGCTGGGTTCAGTCTGTCCAACTCTTTGTGACGCCATGCATTGTAACCCACCAGGCTTCTCTGTCCATGGGGATTCTCCAGGCAAAAATACTGGAGTAGGTTGCCATGCCTTCCTCTAGGGGATCTTCCCAACCCACGGATTGAACCCGGGTCTCCCACATTGCAGGTGGATTCTTTACCATCTGAGCCACCTGGGAAGCCAACATTACTTGGTTACCCATACCATTTATGGTATTATCTCTGATTTCTTTTTTAATCTTACCTTTAATATTTATTTTAGATTACTATAATTACTACTTTGTCTCATCAATTCAATGTACCAATTATTATTTTCATAATAGATTCCATAACTATTTAAATTAGTTTTAATATCATTCTCTTTCATTTAGTCTTTTAGTAAAGAGTAATCATATTCACTAAGGTTAAAGCAAACACTAAAGTTATTTAAGATCTTGAATGTCAGACACTTCCCACTCTACATTCCTCAATTTTACTTCTCCAGTCAGCTTTTCTTTTACATTTACTTCAATCTTCAGTTAAGTGTCTGCCTATACTGTTAGATCTATTGGACTCTTGCGATTATCCTTACACTTAAAACATCTGTCTTGCTTCTAGGGTCTCAGATGTCACTGGCTGCACTGAAACAATTCCAAAGTATCCTGAGAGAAGTGGTCACAGCAACTGCAGCCTGAAGTTAAAAGAGGAAAACTGTATTTTTAATTCTATGGATTCAAAGGAATAAGAACGTACAATAGATGATAGAATTCATAAGCTGACAGAGAGTGAACCTTTCCCTCACCCTTCACCCAGAAAATATAAAATGATACAAAGTTTCAACAGAACCACAAATTAAGCATGTAAAGCAATGTTATTTCAGAATTTTATGATTCAGAGTATAGATGAAAACTACCACAACAGCTGTGTGGACTGTGTAAAAATGCATACTTGCAACAACTTGAAATGCCTATCTCAAAGATCTTTTAGACCGCACAATGAATATGTAAGATACTATCTAGTTTTCAAAATCAACAAGAAACAGCAGACAATAAAGCTTGGTTGTTAACACAGGCTTTATGGCCAGACTGCTCAGGTACACTTCCTGGCTCTTCTGCGTTTTACCCCTTAACCAAAGTAAGTCACTTAGAATCACTATGTATGTCAGATTCCAGATCTGTCAAATATATATGTAAGTACCACTGACCTGACAGGGCTGTTATAAGAATTAAATGTATTACTAGATAAAAGCATTTAAAATAGTACTTGATACATTGTAAGTATCTCCAAAAGGTTAACTATTACAAACAATAGTTTTTATGTCACTAAGTATAAATGAGTTAAATCCTCTTATCCACCTTCAAGGTCAGGAGAGGCGGCCGTGAGGAGATACCCCTCGTCCAAGGTAAGGAGCAACGGCTGTGCTTTACTGGAGCAGCCGTGAAGAGACAACCCGCATCCAAGTAAGAGAAACCCAAGTAAGACAGTAGGCATTGCAAGAGGGCATCAGAGGGCAGACACATTGAAACCATAATCACAGAAAGCTAGCCAAGCTGACCACACGGACCACAACCTTCTCTAACTTAGTGAAACTAAGCCATGCTGTGTGGGGCCACCCAAGACGGATAGGTTATAGTGGAGAGGTCTGACAGAATGAGGTCCACTGGAGAAGGGAATGGCAAACCACTTCAGTATTCTTGCCTTGAGAACCTCATGAACAGTATGAAAACGCAAAAAGATAGGACACTGAAACATGAACTCCCCAGGTTGGTAGGTGCCCAATATGCTACTGGAAATCAGTGGAGAAATAACTCCAGAAAGAATGAAGGGATGGAGCCAAAGCAAAAACACCACCCAGTTGTGGATGTGACTGGTGATAGAAGCAAGGTCTGATGCTGTAAAGAGCAATATTGCATAGGAACCGGGAATGTTAGGTCCATGAATCAAGGCAAATTGGAAGTGGTCAACCAGGAGACGGCAAGATTAAATGTTGACATTCTAGGAATCAGTGAACTAAGATGGACTGGAATGGGTGAATTTAACTCAGATGACCATTATATCTACTACTGTGGGCAGGAATCCCTTAGAAGAAATAGAGTAGCCATCATGGTCAAAAAAAGAGTCAGAAATGCAGTACTTGGATGCAGTCTCAAAAATGTCAGAATGAGCTCTGTTCATTTCCAAGGCAAACCATTCAATATCACGGTAATCCAAGCATATGCTCCAAGCAGTAACACTGAAGAAGGTGAAGTTGAATGGTTCTATGAAGACCTACAAGATGTTTTAGAACAAACACCCAAAAAGATGTCCTTTTCATTACGGGGGACTGGGATGTGAAAATAGGAAGTCAGGAAACATCAGGAGGAACAGGCAAATTTGGCTTTGGAGTACAGAATGAAGCAGGGAAAAGGCTAATAGAGCTTTGCCAAGAGAACGCACTGGTCAGAGCAAACACCCTCTTCCAACAACACAAGAGAAGACTGTACACATGGATATCACCAGATGGTCAACACCGAAATCATATTGATTATATTCTTTGCAGCCAAAGTTGGAGAAACTCTGTACAGTCAGCAAAAACAAGACCAGGAGCTGACTTTGGCTCATATCATGAACTCCTTATTGCCAAACTCAGACTTAAATTGAAGAAAGTAGGGAAAACCAGTAGACCAGTCAGGTATGACCTAAATCAAATCCCTTATGATTATACAGTGGAAGTGAAAAACAGATTTAAGGGACGAGATCTGATGAACTATGGATGGAGGTTCATGACATTGTACAGGAGACAGAGATTAACACCATACCCATGGAAAAGAAATGCAAAAAAGCAAAATGGCTGTTTGAGGAGGACTTACAAATAGCTGTAAAAAAGAGAAGCAAAAAGCAAAGGAGAAAGTGAAAGATACTCCCATCTGAATGCAGAGTTGCAAAGAATAGCAAGGAGAGATAAGAAAGCCTTACTCAGTGACCAATGCAAAGAAATAGAGGAAAACAACTGAATGGGAAAGACTAGAGATCTCTTCAAGAAAATTAGAGATACCAAGGGAACATTTCAGGCAAAGATGGGCACCATAAAGGGCAGAAATGGTAGGGAACTAACAGAAGCAGAAGATATTATGAAGAGGTGGCAAGAATACACAGAATAACTGTACAAAACAGATCTTCATGACCCAGATAATCATGATGGTGTAATCACTCACCTAGGGCCAGACATCTGGGAATATGAAGTCAAGTGGACCTTAGAAAGCATCACTATGAGCAAAGCTAGAGGAAGTGATGGAATTCCAGTTAAGCAATTTCAAATCCTGAAAGATGACGCTGTGAAAGTGCTGCACTCAATATGACAACAAATTTGTAAAACTCACCAATGGCCACAGGACTGAAAAGATCAGTTTTCATTCCAATCCCAAAAAAAGGCAATGCCAAAGAATGCTGAAACTACTGCACAATTGCACTCATCTCACACACTAGTAAAGTAATGCTCAAAATTCTCCAAGCCAGGCTTTCGCAATACGTGAACCATAAACTTCCAGATGCTCAAGCTGGTTTTAGAAAAGGCAGAGGAACCAGAGATCAAATTGCCAACATCTGCTGGATCATCGAAAAAGCAAGAGAGGTCCAGAAAAACATTTCTGCTTTATTGACTATGCCAAAGCTTTTGACTGTGTGGATCACAATAAACTGTGGAAAATTCTGAAAGAGATGGGAATACCAGACCGTCTGACCTGTCTCTTGAGAAACTTGTATGCAGGTCAGGAAGGAACAGTTAGAACTGGACATGGGACAACAGACTGGTTCCAAATAGGAAAAGGAGTATGTCAAGGCTGTATATTTCACCCTGCTTATTTAACTTACATGCAGAGTACATCATGAGAAACACTGGGCTGAAAGCACAAGCTGGAATTAAGATTGCTGGGAGAAATATCAATCACCTCAAATATGCAGACGACACCACCTTTATGGCAGAAAGTGAAGAGGAACTAAAAAGCCTCTTGCTGAAAGTAGAAGAGAGTGAAAAAGTTGGCTTAAAGCTCAACATTCAGAAAACTAAGGTCATGGCATCTGTTCCCATCACTTCATGGGAAATAGATGAAGAAACGGTGGAAACAGGGTCAGACTTTATTTTTTGGGTTCCAAAATCACTGCAGATGTTGATTGCAGCCATGAAATTAAAAGACGCTTGCTCCTTGGAAGGAAAGTTATGTCAAACCTAGATAGCATATTAAAAAGCAGAGAGATTACTTTTCCAACAAATGTCAGTCTAGTCAAGGCTTTGTTTTTTCCAGTAGCCATGTTCGGATGAGAGGGTTGGACTATAAAGAAAGCTGAGTGGCGAAGAATTGATGTAGTGTTGGAGAAGACTCTTGAGAGTCACTTGGGCTTCAAGAAGATCCAACAAGCCCATTCTAAAGGAGATTAGTCCTCGTTGTTCACTGGAAGGACTGATGTTGAAGCTGAAACTCCAATACTTTGGCCACCTCATGTGAAGAGTTGACTCCTTGGAAAAGACCTTGAGGGAAGGATTGGGGGCAGGAGGAGAAGGGGACGACAGAGGGGATGGCTGGATGGCACCACCGGCTTGTTGGACATGGGTTTGGGTAGACTCCGGGAGTTGGTGATGGGCAGGGAGGCCTGGTGTGCTGCATGGGGTCGCAGAGAGTCGGACACGACTGAGTGACTGACTATCTATCTGTACTGCAAAGACTCTCAGATTCGACTGTTAAACAAAGTGAAAATATAAGTTAATTTATAAGAACTGCACTCAAAAAATTTTCAGGAAAGGATAAAAAGTATTAGAAATAAATAAGGAAACATGAACCAAAAAAAAATTATTAAATTTTTTAATTTATTTTTTGGCCATGCAACTTGCAAGATGTCACTTTCCCAACCCAGGGGTCAAACCGTTGTCCCCTGCTGTGGAAGTGAAGAGTCCTAAACACTGGACTGCCAGAGAATTCCCCTAAAAATCATTTTAAAATAAACTGGACTGATATGGTGATTTAAGTTTGACAAAAGGTATAGTGCATAACCATAAAGCTTTACGTAATAAGAAATAGGGTATTAAAATATGCAGAAATGTTAAAAACACAAAAATAAAATAATGGAATAATAATAAATGATGTAAACCCAATTTTAGAGAATTATTCAAAAATAAATAAGAAAAAAGTAATAAAATTTGAATACTAAATTCTTATTGATTTAATAGTTGCAAGTCAAAGATAGTAAATTATGGAAACTTCATGCTTAAGTAATTATAGAAGTTTTAATATACTGCCAGATATTATCCCACAAAGACAACACTAACAAGTTTTTAGAAGAACATATTGTAAATGCTCTACCTCTGTGGTTTCATTGCATGAAAACTGTAAAGCAATAATACAAATAAGAAAGAAAAACTCTACTTGGAAAATACAAAAACACCCTACTTAACTCTTAGATTAGAGAGAACATTAAGATAGAAACTTGAAACTAGTTAATAAAATTACAGCCTTAAAATTATGTATTTATTCATTAATTTCATATATATTCATTATTCAAGTCACTGAGTTTCCAATGATAAACAAGAAAAACAGGTCTTGCTTAGCTGGCTTGCAGTTTCATTGGGGAAGGGAAAGAAGCACTTACTCATTAACTCACTCACCCAATAAATCAATAAATTATCAAATAACCAAAATGGGGAAAACCCTGAGACAAGCAAGAACAAAATATAATAAATAAAAAAGTAATTTGGAGTGCCAAAAGTTATAAAAGAGAAAAATAAATGTAAAACAGTTCCTTGAAAAAAAATTTAGTGAAGTGGGATTTCACATGGCAATCATGTAAAAAAGGTTAATCAAAAGTATGTAAAATTAAGAATGAATGATATAGAAAATTTAAAATGTTATAAGAGAATACTTGGCCCTCAGGTATAGACCATATACTACATCTCAGGTACTGTGATAGAGTTGAGGATCAAATGGTGAGCAAAACTGCCTTCTTTCCTCACACAGCTCAAAGTCTAGTGTGAGGTCTCTGAAAAGTATCCAGGGAAGTAAAATATAATGTAATAACTGCTTGCATGGTAAGTCACTTCAGCCATGTCCCAAATTTTTGCTACCCCATGAACAGTAGCCTGGTAGGCTTCTCTGTCCATGGGATTCTCCAGTCAAGAATACAGGAGTGGATTGTCATGCCCTCCTCCAAGGGATCTTCTAGACCCAGGGATCAAACCCACACTTGTTATGTTTCCTGCATTGGCAGGTAAGTACTTTACTGCTAGTACAACCTGGGAAGCCCAATGTAATTTGCACGTGAGGGATAACCACCTAAGAATGGCCACTCACCTCATCTTTGAAATTCAAGGTAGCATTACAGGAAGAAATGCATGAGGTTCTGCCAGAGGTAAAAGCTTGAAAAAAGTATGTAAGGTTAGAGAGAACATATGTTATTAGATAATCTAAACAAGATTATGACTTCTTGGTGCAGAGAGAAGAAAAATATTAAGAAAGAAACAAGAGCCTTTATTGAAAGCAGAGGTGAATCAAAAGGTCTTTGGAAGCCACAGCAAAGGTTTTGACTTTTAGGTCAAAACCTTAGGTCAACAGGGAGCATCTGGAGTGACTTGAGTAAGAGGCAGATATGACCTGATTTAATCAGATGACCACACAGGCTAGCTATAGAGTCAAAAATAGATTGTGAACACACTGAGAATGCTGATGATTGGGTTGAGATTCTTTATCAAGCAATCAGCCAGTGTCGTAAGACAACAAAAGTAAAGACTGGGATTTTAGGGGAAAGAGTGGAAGTCTAAACAACATACTGTTACCTAACTTAACAGCATTTTATTAGGTTAGCTGAAATGAGCTGAGTTTGGACAACAAAATGGCATCTTCTCTCCCCTTTCTGGTTACTGCTCTTGATCAAAAGCTATTTCAGGGTTATGGAGAGAGGAAAGAAGGGAGACTGGCAGACAGGTTCCTGGTCCCTGATCAAAATGATACCAAACAGACTAGGACATCATTTTATTCCAAAATTATCAACATTATATCAAACTCAGAGATAATTATTATTGCTACAAAACATATTGAATGTAAAATGAGGAGGGATGAGGTCCTATGGAAAAACTCTGAGGGACATCACAATGAATAAATTTGAAAACAAAGGAAATTTGAGTTAAAGAGGAGTAGACTGCAAGGCAGTCAAAAAGCAAGGAGCAAACAAAATGAGTAAGGCATGATATCATGTAAAACAGCAGAAAAGAGGATTTCATGGAAGTTGTGGTCACAGTGGTTATTAGTGTCCTTGGTAAAAGTAAGTTCAGTGAAGTGATGAAGACAGAAATCACACTCCAACAGATTAACTTGTATAACAGCGTTTTGAGAAGTGCAGGCAATCAATGTAGACAATTTCCTCAGTGAGAGTGATTTTTGAAGCAGGTGATCCAGGAACCAGAAAGAAAATTATTAAAAGAGTGACAGATTTGGCTACAGAGCTATCAAGTCTAAGTTAGGAGACAAAAGGGAAAAATATTTACAATACATATTTATAAGTTGATAAGAGAAAATAATTTATAAGGGCTTCCTAGGTGGCTCAGTGGTAAAGAATCCACCTGCCAGTGTAAGAGACACAATAAATGTGGGTTTGATCCCTGGGTCAAGATCAATCCCCTGGAGAAGGAAATGGCAACCCACTCCAGTATTCTTGCCTGGAAAATTTCATGGATAGAGGAACTTTGGGGGCTATAGCCCATGGGGCCACAGAGAGTCAGACATGACTGAGTACACACACATGGGAATAAATTTATAAACAGCTCATAGAAATATAAAGATAAAAGCTTAAAGGATACAAATAGGTAATTAATAAGAAAAAATAGCCAATGAATATTTGAGAAGGTACTAATATCATTACTGAAAAAAAAGCAACGATGTACAATATTAAACTTTTAGATTATCCAAAATTAATCATATATGGTAAAGGTGACAAGTATAGGTAAATGAGATTATGGATGAGTTGGTAACTGTTACACCCATTTTTTTAAGGCAATTTAGCACTATAAAATCCCATGACAAATCAACAGCCATCCTGTAAATCTACTCTACAGACATAGGTGTCAATTTCACTATGATCTGGAATAGCACAATACTGAACAATCCTCTTTAGCAAAGGTACAACCCTTTTAAGAAGGTTTGCTGTGAACAGGAGGAAAGAAATGAATGGTAGAGAGAAGAGATAAGAGATAAAGTAGGAGAGGGCAAGTTGTTTGTTTTTCATGGGCGATAGATGTGGAAGATTAAATGAGAAAGAAAAGGAAAAAGTAAAAATAGATATGTTAAAATACAGAGATAGTGGATAACAGATAGATGGTGGTAGAAGACATTGTGATCCCAAGCAAGAGAAGTGAATAGGAACCATTAAAGAGGAGGAAGAAAAGAGGACAGGGACTCACATCAGTATGATTACAGATGTGGTGACAAGAGATTGAAAAATTCACATAGGACAGTGTCTACGTCCTCTTCAATTTAAGAAGCAAAGCTTAGTTGTTGCAAGTTGTAGAGGTTTGCAAATTAGATTTTGGGAATGTGAAAAAGATAGGAGTAGGTATGGATACAATGAGAACAAAAAAGCAGTTAAGCACATAAACATTAACTCTGATGACATCGACCTCTGGGGCTATTTACTTTGTCAGTAGTTAATAAAGGCAGAAAGAGAACCTGTCAGTGAGTAAGAAGGAAAAAAGAAAGGAATAGAGGAAATACTGGAGACACACATTAAGAAGTCAAAACTACATCAAAATGGAAATAAAACAGAATCAATAGAAAGTGTAGAGCTGTTATGGAATGGGGTCACAGGGTGTTTGAAGAATACGTGATAGGCTGAATGCCTGAGTGTGGAGAAGTGCAGGTTGCAGAGAGTGAGATGCTTAAGTAAGGTTATAAAGAGTTAGTATTTCCAGCTAAAAACCAAGGTATGAATAACAAGTTCCTCAAAGAAAAAGGCAATGGCACCCCATTCCAGTACTCTTGCCTGGAAAATCCCATGGACGGAGGAGCCTGGTAGGCTGCAGTCCATGGGCTAGAAGTTGGACACGACTGAGCTACTTCACTTTCACTTTTCACTTTCATGCGTTGGATAAGGAAATGGCAACCCACTCCAGTGTTCTTGCCTGGAGAATCCCAGGGACAGAGGAGCCTGGTGGGCTGCCATCTATGGGGTCGCACAGAGTCAGACACGCCTGAAGCAACTTAGCAGCAGCAGCAAAGAAAATACTATACTGAATAAATCAAACTGTCAACCAGTCTTAATTTACAGTTTTATTTGCAGTTTAAACAAAATTCTAGGCAACTTAAAATATTATCAAAATGGTTATTATAATGCTTTTTGAGAAGAGCCAATATAGTTTTAATAGGTCTTATATTTTTAAGAAGTCTTTGGTTTACCGCGAAGCTAAATGGAAAGTAGAGTTTCCATATAGTCTTTGGCCCCTGATAACCCATGGACCCTCCACCCACCCACATCCACATCAGAATAGTATATTGGTCACAAGTGATAAGTCATTATATGGTTCACTCTTGTTATTGCACAGTGTATAGGCTTTTGACATATATATAAATCACATTCAGTTCAGTTCAGTTTAGTTAAGTCCCTCAGTCGTGTCTGACTCTTTGCGACCCCATGGACTGCAGCACACCAGGCCTCCCTGTCCATCACTGACTCCTGGAGTTTACTCAAACTCAAGTCCATTGAGTTGGTGATATCATTCAACCATCTCGTCCTCTGTCATCCCCTTCTCCTCCCACCTTCAATTTTTCCCAGTATCAGGGTCTTTTCCAGTGAGTCAGTTCTTCACATCAGGTGGCCAAAGTATTGGAGTTTCAATGACACTTCATTCATTTCCAATGAATATTCAGGACTGACTTCCTCTAGGATTGATTGGTTGGATCTCCTTGCAGTCCAAGGGACTCACAAGAGTCTTCTCCAACACCACAGTTCAAAAGCATCAATTATTCAGTGCTCAGCTTTCTTCACTGTCCAGCTCTCATATCCATACATGACTACTGAAAAACCACAGCTTTGACTAGAGGAAACTTTGCTGGCAAAGTAATGTTCCTGCTTTTTAATATGCTGTCTAGGTTGGTATTAACTTTTCTTCCAAGGAGCAAGCGTCTTTTAATTTCATGGCTGCAATCATCATCTGCAGTGATTTTGGAACCCCAAAATATAAAGTCTGACACTGTTTCCATTGCTTCTCCATCCATTTCCCACGAAATGATGGAAACAGATGCCATGATCTTAGTTTTCTGAATGTTGAGTTTTAAGCCAACTTTTTCACTCTCTTTCACTTTCATCAAGAGGCTTTTTAGTTCCTCTTCACTTTCTGCCATAAGGGTGGTGTCATCTGCATATCTGAGGTTATTGATATTTCTCCCGGCAATCTTAATTCCAGCCTGTGCTTCTTCCAGCCCAGCGTTTCTCATGATGTACTCTGCATGTAAATTAAATAAGCAGGGTGACAATATACAGCCTTGACATACTCCTTTTCCTATTTGGAACCAGTCTGTTGTTCCATGTCTAGTCCTAACTGTTGCTTCCTAACCTGCATACAGGTTTCTCAAAAGGCAGGTTAGCTGGTCTGGTTTCCCATCTCTTTCAGAATTTTCCACAGTTTGTTGTGATCCACACCGTCAAAGGCTTTGGCATAGTCAATAAAGCAGAAGTAGATGTTTTTGTGGAATTCTCTTGCTTTTTCAATGATCCAATGGATGTTGGCAATTTGATCTCTGGTTCCTCTGCCTTGTTTAAATCCAGCTTGAACATCTGGAAATTCATGGTTCATGTACTGTTGAAGCCTAGCTTGGAGAATTTTGAGCATTACTTTACCAGCATGTGAGATGAGTGCAATTGTGCAGTACTTTGAGCATTCTTTGGCGTATTGTTATATAAATACCAAAAATATAAAATACATGTATGTATCTACCATTATATTATCATGCAGAATAGTTTCCCTACTCTAAAAATCCTCTATGCTCTGCTTCATATCCTTTCCTGAACCTGCTATAGCCTGGCAACCAATCATCTTTTTACTGTCTCAACAATTTTGCCTTTTCCAGATCATCATATAGTTGGACTCATATGATATGTAGCATTTTCAGATTGATTTCTTTTACTTAGTAATATGCTTTTCAGTTTCCTCCATGTCATGCATGGCTTGGATAATTCATTTATTTTTAGTACTGAATAATATTCATTGTCTGAATAAACCAGTTTATTCATCCATTCACCTACTAGAGGACTTTTTGGCTGCTTCCACATTATGGTACTTATAAATAAAGCCACTGTAAAGATCCATGTTGAAGTTTTTGTGTGAATGCATGTTTTTAAGTCCTCTCGGTTTATACCAAGGAGTGTGATTCCCGAAAAGCAAGTTTAGTTTTGTAAGGAACTGCTATCGTGTGCATGCTCAGTTGCTCAGCTGTGTCCGACTCCTTGTGGCCCCGTTGACTGCAGCCCGCCAGCCCAGGGCATTGCCCAGGCACGAACACTGGCGTCTGGTGCCACTGTCTACCCCAGGGGATCTTCCCAACCCAGGGACCAAGCCTATGTCTCCTGGGTCTCCTACACTGGCAGGCAGATTCTTTACCACAGCGCCATACTGGGAAGTCCTGCTACAGTGTCATCCAAAGTGATTACACCATTTTGCTTTACCCCCAGCGATGAATGATAGTTTCTGTTGCTCCAAAATTTTACCAGCATTTGATGTTGTTAGTGTTTGGGACTTCTGCCATTCCAATAGATGTGAAGTGAGAGTTCTTGCTGTTTTAGTTTGAAGTTCCCTAATGACATATGATGTTGAGCATCTTCTCATATATTTGTTATTTCTACATGTTGTTTGGTGAAGTGTATTATCAGAACTTCTGCCCACTTGTTTAACTTTTGCTCATTTATAATTCATTTTCTTATTGTTGGGTTTTAAGTGTTCTTTGCATATATTGGATAACAGTCTTTTATCAGACATGTTTTTGGCAAATATTTTCTTCCATTCTATGGCTTGTTGTCTCATCCTCTTCACAGTGCCTTTTGTATAGCAGAATGTTTTAAACTTTAATCAAGTTCAGCTTATCAATTATTTCTTTCATGGATCACATCTTTGGTGGTGTGCCAAAAAAAATTAACCTCAAGGTCATCCAGATACTATCCTGATATCTTCTAGGAGTTTCTTAGCTTTGCAATTTACATTGAGATAGATGATTCACTTTAAGTTAATTGTGTGAATGTGTAAGATCTCTGTCTAAATTATATTTTTGCATGTAGATGTACAGTTATTCCAGAAGAGAAGAAGATTATCTTTTCTCCATTGCTGCTTTATTTTTTTGTCAAAGATTAGGTAATTATATTTGAATGGGTTCATTTCTTGGCTCTCTATTATGTTACATTGACCTATTTGTCTATTCTCTCACCAATTCCACATTTTCGTGATTATTAGAGCTTTATAGTAAGCTTTAAGTTGGACAGTACCAACTTTAATCTTCTGTTATACTAAAATTTATAGCTCTTTCACTTTGAATGGATAGTTTACCAATATACAATTTTGCAATATCAAGTATGGATCATTTGGACAAGACTAGAGCACTGAATTATACATATCTTCCAAATGCTGACACATGCTGTTATACAATGTCATAATATACCACCAACCTTATCAGAAAAACCTTCAAGCTCATAGCGACACAAGCAAGTTTTCCAAAATTCTAATTTTCACTTGAAACCTTTAATTTTACCATTTGCCTCTACAATTATTGTCCTTGAAATAGTTGGCTCACTTTGTTAACTTTTGAGGAAATTTCTGCTAAGTAACCAGTCTGAATAGTCTGTTCTTTCAAGAAGAAATAGTATTAAGAAAAAAGACAAGTTCAGTTTGAAACTCAAAAAATAGAACAAAGACTTTTCCATGTAACAACCATTTTACTTTTATTTGCAGCAGAAATACTTATGCATAATTCCCAATTCTTCATGAAGAATCAAAAAAGATTTGCACTCAGAAGTTAGGATTTGGGCTTCCTTTGTGCTCCAATGGTTAAGAATCAGCTACCAATGCACAGGACACAGGTTCCCTCCCTGGTCCAGGAAGATCCCACATGCCGTTGGGCAAGTAAGTCCATGTGCCACAACTAGTGAGCCTGTACCTAGAGCTCACACTCCACAGTGAGGGAAGCCACCACAGTGAGGAGGGTGCACGCTTCAGTAAACAATAGCCCCTGCTCACCACAACTGGAGAAAAGCCTGTGGGCAGCAATGAAGACCCAGAACAGCCCCCCCCCCCAAAAAAATACATAAATATTCTTTAAAGTATTATTTCTTAAAATAATTAATTTTACTTCATCAAGGACATTCTTAATAGAAACTGATGGCCAATGAAGCAACGGACAAACAATTAATCTCAAAAATATACAAGCAACTCCTGCAGCTCCATTCTAGGAAAATAAACGACCCAATCAAAAAGTGGGCCAAAGAACTTAACAGACATTTCTCCAAAGAAGACATAAAAATGGCTAACAAACACATGAAAAGATGCTCAAC
Source organism: Antilocapra americana (assembly GCA_007570785.1). Lineage (NCBI taxonomy): Eukaryota > Metazoa > Chordata > Mammalia > Artiodactyla > Antilocapridae > Antilocapra > Antilocapra americana. The sequence continues at coordinate 7,366,578 of ML661344.1, read as the reverse complement.
ATCACTCATTATCACAGAAATGCAAATCAAAACCACAATGAGATATCACTTTACACCAGTCAGAATGGCTGCCATCCAAAAATCTATAAGCAATAAATGCTGGAGAGGATGTGGAGAAAAGGGAACTCTTACACTGTTGGTGGGAATGCAAACTAGTACAGCCACTATGGAAAACAGTGTGGAGATTCCTTAAAAAACTGCAAATAGTCCTGCCATATGACCCAGTAATCCCACTGCTGGGCATATACACCAAGGAAACCAGAATTGAAAGAGACACGTGTACCCCAATGTTCATCGCTGCATTGTTTACAATAGCCAGGACATGGAAGCAACCTAGATGCCCATCAACTGACGAATGGATAAGAAAGCTGTGGTACATATACACAGTGGAATATTACTCAGCATTAAAAAAAAAATTCATTTGAATCAATTCTACTCAGATGGACCGAACTGGAGCCCATTATCCAGAGTGAAGTAAGCCAGAAGCAAAAACAACAATACAGTATATTAACACATATATATGGAATTTAGAAAGATGGTAATGAGAACCCAGCATGCGAGACAGCAAAAGGAACGCAGATGTGTAGAATAGACTCGTGGACTCTGTGGATGAGGGAAAGGGTGGGGTGATATGGGAGAATGGCATTGAAACATGTTAATTATCATATGTCTAATCAATTGCCAGCCCAGGATTGATGCTCGGGGCTGGGGCAACGAGATTTCCCGGGGAGGGGGGAGGAGGGAGGGAGGAGGGAGGGGGGTTCTGGAGGGGGAGCATATGTAAACCCATGGTGATATCATGTAATTGTATGGCAAAACTAATAAAAAATAAAAAATAAATAAAAAAAAGAAACTGATGATATTTTGATTGCAAGTGAGTGGCAGTGAAGACGAGAGTACTATTTCAGTTTGATGACACTGCTTGGATTCACATGAAGGCCTAAGTAGTTTTACTCAGCATTGTTTTTCTTACCATCAGCACCAACACATTGAAAAAGACATATACTTTTCATTAGTTACTAAGAAAAAGTTTGACCTTACTGGCCACCTAACCCAAAGGTCCATGACCACATTTTGAGAATTGCTGAACTAGAAGGGAAAGTGAAAGTCATTCATTCATGTCAGACTCTTTGCAACCCCATGGACTATACAGTCCTTGGAATTTTCCAGGCCAGAATACTGGAATGCATAGCCATTTCCTTCTCCAGGGGATCTTCCCAAGCCAGGGATTGAACCCAGGTCTCCCATGTTGCAGGCAGATTCTTTACGAGATAAGTCACTGGGAAGCCCTGGTAGTAACAGATAAACTGGTAGCCACAGCTGGTCACAGAAAAACTGTGAATTAGAAGTAGTCACAGATAAACAGGTCAGGGGTCTCTGAAGCACTAGAGCAGAGCCTGCACACGTGTCAACCCCTTCGCCCGAGAGTTACGCTGGGCTGTGACGTGAGTCATGCATGAGTAATGCATTGCTCAAGCTACTCAATGTTGAGGTTGTTTGTTTCAGCAAAAAATATCTCAACTTAGAAAGTGATATTTTGAAGTCTGGTGTTACCATGACAAAAACTCAAATATGGACATTATGTGAATGCAAGATGTGTGGGCTATAGATGGCAAGGAGACAGAAGCTGTAAGGCTGGAAAGTCCTATTCTGCCTTTTAAAACATTTGGTAGACCTATCTCTAGCAAAAGCTTGGAAGAGATACCTGCTCACAGAGCCCATAGCTCTGGAGGAAAGAATGAACTTGATCATATGTATTGGATGCTACTGCTGTTTTCAGCAGAATATTAATGACAAAAAGAGATGAACTTAAACAAGAATTGACAGATTTGTTAGCAGAAATGATAGAGAAGAGAGAGCCCATGAATTTGAGGCCTTGAAGGAATGCTAGAGACAACAACTTCTAGGCTTCGAGCAATAGGAAATAAGATCCTTAAAATTTGCCTCTCAAAGTCTGACTAAGTCTTAGCCATTATAGCAAAGGTCAGATTCAGGATACAGCCTCCCCGGAAACATGTGATGGTCTAGGGTGCAGATACTATTGAGTCAGGCTGGCACACACAGGAAAGAACTGAGGATACAGTTACTAACATAGAGTTGACTTAAATAGATCAAAAGCTTAGTAAGTTTTCAAGAAAATTTTATGGCCAAAAAAATAAGGAGTCTGAAATTATTTGATATTTAAAATGACTCTCTCTGGCCCCAATATCTGTATGCACCAGAAGTAAGTTGTGAGTATTGGGCCTCCACTCAGGTAGACAAATCCCCAAATTCTCACATCAGATCTGCTAATGGAGGCTATTAGAAAAGGAAGAACTTCTTAGACAGAGCCTAGAGCCAGGGAACTTAAAAAAAAAAAAGGGACAAATGTTCTTATTAGAACTGGAGTCTAATTAAGGAACAGCCCTCCTACCTCCATCACAGCAGGAATCTTCACATCCTGACTCCTCATCCTGTTTCATAAATGTTACAGACCAGTGTCTTCCTCTACCTAAAAACAAGTTTCACTTATGTTTTTTTTTTTTTAATTATGCTCCACATTGTATATTACTGCTCTGTGTGGGGTTGTGAATTTTTCTTTTAGTTTTTAGGATGCTGGCCCACAAAGAACCACATTCGGATCTTATGAAGAGATCTGCCTATCACCCAAGTACTATCCCTCCACTTTGATCTGGATCCAGGAACTACATGGAATTTTGGGTTGCCTTTCTGGAGGAGAAATGAATCTGTCCCATGCATGCGAAGAAGAGTGAAACAAGTAGGTGATGTTCCAAAGAGTAGACTATGACAAGGCAGGTACCCACCAGTCTCCATGTTCTCCCCTTCTTCCTGAGCAAAGTAAGAATATATTTTCCACACCTCCTTGGCGTGGGCTTGTGACTTATTTTTGGACAATGGAATGTGAGTGGAAGTGATGTGAGCCAATTTCTGAGCATATAAATACCTCATTTTCCATTTTTTTCCTTCAGCTTCTGGCTGATGATGAAAATTCCAAAGATTTAAAGAACTAAATGAGATCTCTGAAGCCTCTCTCTCTGGACAACTGCTTATGTAGAGTGTACTGAGTTGACCTGCACTAGAGTTTGAGCAAAAATGTGAAGTAAGCCTTTTATTACAATGTTTGCTGAGATTTAGGGGTGTTTGTTTGTTTTGTTTTATATCAGTCATCTACCTTGATCATAATGCTTGAGATGTTGAGTCCTGCAGAAAAAAATAATTTCCTCCACTTGTAGACTCACAAGCAGTTTGGGTATTTCTGAGTTTTGACTCAGCTCACAAAGACTTTTACTCTACACTCTATCCTTGCTGCTAATGTGTTCTTATACATAACACTCCCTAGATAACTGTGACCTTTTTATTTTAAAGTGGAGATTCCATAACTATTAATTGGAAATCTACCATGTGCCAGGCATTGTAGTAGGTGATGGTGAGACAATGATCAGCTAATCAGGCATGATCCCTCACCTCATATTAATAGGCTTGTTTCTGTTAACTCATTTGCATTTGACTTATATCCTCTTGATTTATGTTAGATGCCACCCTAGACTTCTAGAGCTGAATTCTAATCGCCGCCCATATTCCAAGGTAATTGGGACATCCATTCAAGTATCACAGCTGTGAGGAAAATGTATGAAAAAGAGAAGGGCAAAGAAACTGGCCACCAGACAAACGCTGGTTTTGTTACTGATTAAAAATTTAATGTCTTTGTCATGTAACTTGGGACAAACAGATGTAGGATTAAAAATGCAAATGCGATATGGAAATTAAATTCTTCCCAAAGAACAATGAATGACCTTCAAGTTCTCTGACAGAATATCTCCAAGAACACGTTTCTCTCACTTGCCTGCTGTATAGTCTAAACCTGTAAGTTTCCTTGGGTTGGAGAAATACTTTATTACAGACAATTAGTCAATTAAACTTATTGTTCCTCCTCTGGCCTATGCCTTGCCATTATGAATGTGTCCTTTCCACTTTGAAATACAGGCTATTTAGTTTCTCTGGAAACTTGGTAAAGCTAACACTTTTGACAATATACCTTTAAGGCAGAATCCAAACTAACCTTAGTCATTCATTAGCAAGTACTTCAAGAGACATTTATTTTTCAATTAGGCTTTCTAGGCTTCAGATTATTTCCCCTCATCATAAAGTCCATGAATGTATCAAATCATTGAGGCTTTAGAAAAGACTTTTCCATTAAGTTTTCTGTATTACAATAAGGATAAATTTAAATAAAATATTGCTGAATTAATTGAGGAAGAAAACACATGGGACTTGAAGGCTTCAATTTTTTTTTTTTAACTAAACATTTGATTGTGAGAGTTCTGTTTGGATGTATATATAACACGGCACTACCAAATACCTTTATTATAACAGAATTATTGATCTATTAATATTTTAGAATGTAAATACAGAAAGTACTTACATTTTGTTACAAAGGCATGCTTTTTTGTACAATAACCAAAAGAATCTGGATTTTACTAATAAATATTCACTTTCTAGGTATTTAAAACTGACATTAAATTCTATTTTCATAAAAAATTAATTGTTACACCACGAAGCCTGAGGTTTTAAAAACTATATCCAATGTTTCTTGTAATCTTCTTAAAGAGGCTGATATTAAGAATCATATTTTTTTGTATACTTTGCAGTGCTAGCCCAGCACTGATATAAAAAATGTATTTGAGAAATATTTATGATTGTCCTTTGACAACCATTTAAATTTTGCTTTATCTTTTAAATTACAGTAAATTAATAATTTCATTAATAGTAATATTGGTAATATTAATATATACTTAGTAGTTAAGTCCCATCCTCTAACCACTCCACCTCATGAAGGGAGCTAAAAATTCTTGTTTTCTTTTTTTTTTTTGAATATAATTTCTTTTAATTTAATAACCACTGTCATATTTTCTCATGATTTATACAATTTAAAAATAAGCCTGGGTTCACGTCGATTCTTTTAAAATGCAGCATGTGTTTGAATCACAAAATGATTAGCAAAATCCATTATTTCACCCTTCACCATCCTCCATAAAAACCTCGTTGAACAGAGTACTTAGGAAAAAGCAGACTGCTGTTCAGGGGGAAAGTATATTAAAACTAAAATCAAGGGCACTTTTAATGGTACAGGCACAGATCTTCGCAAGAAGCTCTCTAGAGCCCTCCGAGACTGCAGGAGCAATCCTGTGCCCGGCTCCGGTCTGCGGGTAGGCACCGTCCCGCCCCGGCGCCGCCTACAACTTCGGGATGGACCGTGAAAAATTCTTGTTTTCTTGTTACCAAGTCCAAATTCCCTCTGCTGGCTGCGTGACAGGCCGATAAACCCAAGAGACTAGGTGTTGAGGCAAAGAATATGACTTTATTCAGAAAGCTGGCTGATCAAGAAGATAGCAGACTAATGTCTCAAAACAGGTGTTTTATGGGGTCTGGATGACAGCTTCTTTTATAGAACAGAGAGGAGGAGGAGTGAGGAAGTAAAGTAAAAACGCCATTAACCTTGCAAATATCTCTCCTGGAATGGGGGGAGGGAAGGATGTGTTAATTTCTTCCTTCCTGTAGGCATCCACAGGTGGACGGGGTCCTGAACAAAGGCATTTTGATTTAACATTCAAGCAGAGGGGCAGAGTTCCCAAGAAAGGCCATTGTGTCTGGACAGTATCCTTTTAGGGAACAAAGACAATGGGAAGCCAAGGTTAAAGTAAAAGAAATAGATCCAACATATAGTTAAAATTGGCTCTTCCCTATAACATTCTGTGTTGAGGGTGGTAGGGGCAGGGTAGGGATGTTAGTAAGTGATTGCTTCCTAATTATTGGAGATTTTCTCAATTCAGACAAATAATGATTTTGCTACAATAATAATTTCCATTAAGCTGATAGTAACATGAAACTGCAACTGATCTTTTGCACCCCCTCAAATATCTTACTTCATTAACATACATATATGCACATGTATACAATTATGTGTATATTTATAGCCTCTTGTCTCAAGAATGTGTTTGCTTAAAATCAATCCACTTGGAGAGGTTTAAATAAAGGTTTGTTTTTCTTCACATTATTAGAATGCTGAAAGCAGGAAGCTGTTGGCATTGATTTAATAGCTCAACAAACCATCTCCTTGTTCTTTATATTATTTAGACATTTTTCTAAAGACCGATGCTGCAGATTCCTTTTGACTTGATAAGCCTCTGCTTCTTTCACTAGAATTTCAAGAAGACCCCAGTAGTCTTTGTGAATACTTCACTGATCAGAACTATTGTTATAAGACCAAGCCTAGCTGCAAGGGAGGCTAGAGAAATGAGGATTTTTTTTTTAAGCTCTTATATATGCAAGTGGCAAGAGAGCAGGAAATTAAGAGTGTTTGGTACAAAAATATTTATAAGTTCTTTATAAAAGGGATTACATAGTTGATAAAGTCTAACAAATAATTTTAAAGTAGAAAGAGTAATTATATGCATATTCCAGCATACTTGTACTTAATCTGAGTGTCTTATGCCAAATATTTGGCCAAAAGGAAAGAAGAAGAAAGTTATGCCAGGCTCTTATAAAGACATAAAAACAATATACCTATGCTAGCTTTTATCCTATGCAGTGGAATACACTGTGGAAGTATCTATATGTCATACTGATAAACATTTTATAAAACCTATGCCCTGCTTCCAAATTTGTGGCAAATTGTTTCTAGTCATTCTAGTAATTAGAGTTGCCTGATGTTATTACAAATTCCACTCATTGCCACAGTAAGTAGATTAGTTGCATTTTACAAATGAGATAGATCACACAAGTTGTTAAATTTCTGTATCCCTCAAGTCACACAGAAGTTAATAGGAGAGCCAAGATAAGTAATCAGTGCCAAGAAAGGGAACATGAATGAGACAATGAAAGTTGCCTAAGGGTGATTTAAATTGCTCCTATTCCTTTCTGCACAAAAGAACACAGCCCAAACTGGTGTTTGTGTGGTGATATTAACATGCCACAGAGGCTAGGACAAACAGAGCTTTACCTGCCTACAATGCTGATAGGTAAAAATGAATACTTTCCTTAGCTGATTTGCTTGTTTTAGTGGTACATAGTTTTACAGTGAATGATAAACAGTATTATACAGTTATCCAATACTCCAGGGTTATATTCCAATTGTATTTAATATTACTTGAAATATGTGGCCAATGGGATTGGGTAAGAAAATTGTAACAATGAACAGTTTATTATTACGCTCTTAAGTGTTTGTCTTAACAATAAAATTATCTGAGAAGAAAAACTGTGTCTGTCACATTCATTTTTTGTTGGTGTTATTCCCATGTGCCACTTCAAGCACAAACACGATTAACAAATGCTCTTGATACTGTAAGTAAATTAATAATTTTTTCCAATGGAGAGTTTGTGTCTATATATATATATGATATATCCATGAATATTTTCTAATATGAAAAAAACTGAACTGGTTTGCCAAGAACAGATATATTAGATGTATAGTTAGATGAATGGTTTCTAATTGCTGAAATTCTATGAATGATAATATTGAGTTCTCAAAATTATATGCTCAATGAATATTCTTATATTTTTCTCATTAATCATTACTCTTTTCTAGGCTATTAATGAAAATCCATAATTGCTTTTCATTATCTCTTCTTGGATATATATTTTACCCTGCCATTGATCTTGTAAGTCTGTTTAATAATACTAGGAAGATACATCAATAACCTTAGATATGCAAATGACATCGCCCTTACGGCAGAAAACAAAGAGGAATTAAAGAGCCTCTTGATGAAGGGGAAAGAAGAAAGTGTAAAAGCTGGCTTGAAACAACAATAAAAAAACATGGAATCTGGTCCCATCACTTCATGGCAAATAGATGGAGAACCAATGGAAACAGTGAAAGACTATTTTCTTGAGCTTCAAAATCACTGCAGATGTTGACTGCAGCCATGAAATTAAAAGAGGCTTGCTCCTTGGAAGAAAAGCAATGACAAATGTAGACAGCATATTAAAAAGCAGAGACATTATTTTGCTTATAAAAGTTCATATCATCAAAGCCATGATTTTTCCAGTAGTCATGTCCAGATATGAGGGCTAGACAATAAAAAAGCCTGAGCCCTGAAGAACTGATGGTGCTGTAGTGCTGGAGAAGACTCTTGAGAGTCCCTTGGACAGCAAGGTGATCAAAGCAGTCAATCCTAAAGGAAATCAACCCTGAATATTCACTGGAAGGACTGATGCTGAAGCTGAAACTCCAATACTTTGACCACCCAATGCGAAGAACTGACTCATTGGAAAAGACCCTGATGCTGGGAACGATTGAGGGCAGGAGGAGAAGGAGACGACAGAGATGAGATGGTTGGATGGCACCACCGACTCAACAGACATGAGTTTAAGCAAGCTCTGGGAGTTGCTGATGGTCAGGGAAGCCTGGTGTGCTGCGTCCATGTAGTCGCAAAGAATCAGATGTGACTGAACAACAGTAACAATAGGAAGACATTCTTCTAGAGTAATTCCTCTAGATGGGGAATTCCTCAAATAAATGGGGTTTCAGGAATTTACCATCTCAGAAGTTATCAAAATGCTTACATTTGCCAAATCTAGAAATGTTACTTTGCTCAACATTTGTAAATATACACTCACTTAAGCAGCAAATATTTCAAATCAAATGGGCTACAGTACACTAGTCAGTGTGCTAGAGGCTAAGAATACAGCAGTGAACAATTCATACTCCCTGATCACACTCATTGTAGACACAAGCAAAAAAGGCACCAAATACAATACACTGTGGTCCACATGAACAGGGATGCACTGAATCTCCACACATGGAGGTCCCAGTCTGGAAGATGATGCTTGGGGTGAAAACTGCAGGCTGAGTTAAAGTTCAGCGAGTAAAGGTGCTAAGGGAAAGTAGATGGTTTTAGGAAGAAGAAGTAGCATAAGAACAGCCAAGAAGTGAGGAAAAATAGTCCAAATTAGAGAACCAGAAGTTAGTTAGTGTTCCTACAGCTTAACGTGTGAGGAATGAAAAAAAGCACTTGCTTTAGTGCTTAATTATTATGTGATCTTGGGCAAGTTACCTGATTTGGGTGAGTTATTTAAAACCCCTGAGCCTCAGTGTCCTCATCTACAGTAGAGATAATACTTTCAATCAAAAGTTGTAAAAATGACTATATGTGTACATACATTTAATTTACAAAATGAAGTTCAAAACATTGAGAAGTTTTAGGTAAATTACATCATATATTATTAAATAGACAAACTAATGTAAAGAATCAGTTCATTATATCAACACTTTAAAATCCCCAATATGTTCCTTCACCATTACGGGCATTCCTTCACCATTATGGGTGTTCTCTCAAGTCAAAGGAAAGCTTCCATGCCAGTGACAAGAGTTTTAGAATAAACCTAATTCTTCTCATGAAGAGTATTTCCTAAAAACTTACTTAAACCAAGCTATAACTACTTTTTATTGATTAAATTCTATATAGCAGAATGCCCAAAAACTTAATTCTTAAATTGCTCACAGATTTAATTTATATGAATTGAGATGTTTTTCAGGTATTAGAATACCAATGCCAACAAAACAGTAAACCACATAAAATAAAATTATTATTGATTGGAGAAATGCAGAACTGATGATTTTATTTTTAAATCTTAGATCAAGTTTTAACTTAGTCACTTTAACTTTTAAATTCTTAAAAAATTTATACTATACTATTTTATGTCAGAAAACTTTGGTTTTCCATATTATTTTCATTGTAGTTTACTGAAATATATACATTATTTTTAATGCAATATAGGGCAATAACATTAGACCATAATAAGAAGTATTTAAAAACATAATTAAAACATCAATGACATAGAAAAGCAAAGAAAAAAAATCAGAAGTCAATATTCATTATTTGAAGATCCTGAATTTATGAAGCTGCCTTTTCAAACAAAATTATCTGCAAACTGCAATCTAATACTTACACCATGTTTGTGGTCATGTGTGGCCATGTGCATACACAGAGCATCAAAAACTTGAACTGCTCCATGTGCACACTTCCAGCCAAGAATTGAATGCATATTGTTTTGCCTTCTTCTTTCATCATTCATACCTCGAACAAGTGTCCTCTTTGTTCTTACAACACCATGTATTTGCATTTTGTTGTTGGTGGTTTTGATCTTAAAGTGTTCCCAAAACATGGTATTGAAGTGCTATCTGGTGTTCCTAAGCATAAGAAGGCTACCATATACCTTATGGAAGAAATATCTTGATAAGCTTTGTTCAGGCATGAGTTATAGTGCTATTTGGCCATTAGCTCATTATCAATGAATCAACAATATATATTGCATAAGGCATCTTCAAATAGAAGACACATAAGTCAAGGTTATCTATTCTTTGGTTAAAAAAAGCCTTGGGACGAGAGGTTTGCAGGAATCTAACCCTGCATCTCTCCTCAGTTCAGTTCAGTTCAGTTGCTCAGTTGTGTCCACCCCTTTGCGACTCCATGAGCATCAAAACATGGAGCAGCACGCCAGCTTCCCTGTCCATCACCAACTCCCGGAATTTACCCAAACTCATGTCCAACCAGGCAGTGATGCCATCCAGGCATCTCATCTTCTGTCGTCCTCTTCTCCTCCTTCCCCCAATCCTTCCCAGCATCAGGATATTTTCCAGTGAGTCAACTCTTCACATGAGGTGGCCAAAGTATAGGAGTTTCAGCTTCAACATCATTCCTTCCAATGAACACCCAGGACTAATCTCCTTTAGGATAGACTGGTTGGATCTCCTTGCAGTCCAGGGGACTCTCAAGAGTCTTCTGCAACACCACAGTTCAAAACCATCAATTCTTCAGTGCTCAGCTTTCTTCACAGTCAAACTCTCACATCCATACATGACCACTGGAAAAACGATAGCCTTGACCAGATAGAACTTTGTTGACAAAGTAATGTCTCTGCTTTTCAATATGCTATCCATGTTGGTCATAACTTTCCTTCCAAGGAGCGAGCGTCCTTTATTTCATTGCTGCAATCACCATCTGCAGTGATTTTGGAGTTCCAAAATGTAAAGTTAGCCACTGTTTCCACTGTTTCTCCAACTATTTGTCATGAAATGATGGGACCAGATGCCATGATCTTAGTTTCCTGAATGTTGAGCTTTAAGCCAACTTTTTCACTCTCCTCTTTCACTTTCAGCAAGAGGCTTTTTAGTTCCTCTTCACTTTCTGCCATAAGGGTGGAGTCATCTCCATACCTGAGGTTATTGATATTTCTCCTAGCAATCTTGATTCCAGCTTGTGCTTGCTCCAGCTCAGCATTTCTCATGATGGACTCTGCATATAAGCTAAATAAGCAGGGTGACAATACACAGCCTTGACATACTCCTTTTCCTATTTGGAACCAGTCTGTTGTTTCATGTCCAGTTCTAACTGGTGCTTCCTGACCTGCATGCAGGTTTCTCAAGAGACAGGTCAAGTGGTCTGGTATTCCCATCTCTTTCTTTTTATTTATTTATTTATTTATTTATTGTTTTTGCCATACATTGTCATGATATCACCGTGGGTTTACATATGCTTCCCCTCCGGAACCCCCCTCCCTCCTCCCTCCCCCCACCGGGAAATCTCGCTGCACCAGTCCCGAGCATCAATCCTGGGCTGGCGATTGATTAGACACATGACAATTAACATGCTTCAATGCCCTTCTCCCATATCATCCCACCCTTACCCTCATCCACAAAGTCCACGAGTCTATTCTATACATCTGCGTTCCTTTTGCTGTCTCGCATGTTGGGTTCTCGTTATCGTCTTTCTAAATTCCATATATATGCGTTAATATACTGTATTGTTGTTTTTGCTTCTGGCTTACTTCACTCTGGATAATGGGCTCCAGTTTCGTCCATCTGAGTAGAATTGCTTCAAATGAATTTTTTTTTTAATGCTGAGTAATATTCCATTGTGTATATGTACCACAGCTTTCTTATCCATTCGTCAGTTGATGGGCATCTAGGTTGCTTCCATGTCTTGGCTATTGTAAACAATGCAGCGATGAACATTGGGGTACACGTGTCTCTTTCAATTCTGGTTTCCTCGGTGTATATGCCCAGCAGTGGGATTGCTGGGTCTTTTGCACAACAAAGGAAACTATAAGCAAGGTGAAAAGACAGTCTTCAGAATGGGAGAAAATAATAGCCAATGAAGCAACAGACAAACAATTAATCTCAAAAATATACAAACAACTCCTGCAGCTCCATTCTAGAAAAATAAACAACCCAATTAAAAAGTGGGCCAAAGAACTTAACAGACATTTCTCCAAAGAAGATATAAAAATGGCTAACAAACACATGAAAAGATGCTCAACATCACTCATTATGAAAGAAATGCAAATCAAAACCACAATGAGGTACCACTTTACACCAGTCAGAATGGCTGCCATCCAGAAGTCTACAAGCAATAAATGCTGGAGAGGATGTGGAGAAAAGGGAACCCTCTTACACTGTTGGTGGGAATGCAAACTAGTACAGCCACTATGGAAAACAGTGTGGAGGTTCCTTAAAAAGCTGCAAATAGACCTCCCATCTCTTTCAGAATTTTCCACAGTTTATAGTGATCCACACAGTCAAAGGCTTTGAAATAGTCAATAGAGAAGAAATAGAAGTTTTTCTGGAACTCTCTTGCTTTTTTGGTAATCCAGAGGATGTTGGCAATTTTATCTCTGGTTCCTCTGCCTTTTCTAAAACCAGTTTGAACATCTGGAAGTTCATGAATCACGTACTGCTGAAGCTTGGCTTGGACAATTTTGAGCATTATTTTATTACCGTGTGAGATGAGTACAGTTTTGTGGTAGTTTGAACATTCTTTGGCATTGCCTTTCTTTGGGATTGCAATGAAAACTGACCTTTTCCAGTCCCGTGGCCATTGCTGAGTTTTCCAAATTTGCTGACATATTGAGTGCAGCACTTTCACAGCATCATCTTTCAGGATTTGAAATAGCTCAACTAGAATTCCATCACCTCCACTAGCTTTGTTCAGAGTGATCCTAAGGCCCACTTACCTTTATATTCCAAGATGTCTGGCTCTAGGTGAGTAATCACACCATCTCCTTGGAGCCATGATTTGCTATTTCAGTGTTAGCAGCAAATTTATAAGAACACAGTTACTATGGATAACCAAAGTCAATTTTCTGACATACTTTACCTCATAAAAAATTTTAAATGCTACAAATCTAAAATAACGTTATTATGGTGAAAGTTAAATGACAACCTAGAAAAAAAAAGCATGCAGCACTTGAGAGCAAAGGGCTAGTATCAATAATATATGAGAAAACAAACAGAAAAAGTTATGAAAATAAAGTATATTAAGATTCAACTGTCTTTAATTACACTTTTCTTAAAACTGCAGTTAAAATCATTGGTCACAAATTTGAAAAGTATTAATGAAGAATGTGAAGTAAAAAATAAGCTGTTGACATAAGAGTTTTGACACTTAGTACTTAAAAGTACTAAGTTATTCATTACCTTTTTTTGGAAGAAAATTAAGCCACGTACATTTGTCAAAATACTTTAACCAAATTTATACCTAGTATGTATCTTTTTAGCGTAAAGTTGAATTTCTTGCCTAACTGTATTTAATTAAGAGCAATGGATTTCTTATTATAAATAGATCTAATAAAAATTCAAGAACTGTTTTTGTGGAACTGTGAGCCTGAAGATGTCTGCAATAAAAAATTGTATTTGGTCAAATATTCTGTCTATAAAACTGTGTTTCCTTAAATTTGTGAAATTTTTTTCCTTGGAGGTTGAATATACCCACCAGTCTTATAACAGCTTAATCATTATGTGTCAGTTAAACTAGTATATATAAAATGTGTTTCCTACTTAAATTATAAACTTTTTATAAAGGACTGTCTTTTAAAAATGTGCTATGTAAAAAATTAAACCTATCCCTAATCTAATTATACAGAAAACCAAAACCTTATTCTTCTTCCACCATAGCAAACAGTGCAAAGAACAAAAGAAAAAAAAATCACAGTTTTTATAGGCTCATAAATTTATTTAATCTTTTGATTTCATAGAGTAAAATTTTTTCTTCAGCTAAGAATAGAAAAATGTAAATATTAGCATATTAAATCATTTCTACTACTGCTCTGTCTAATCATCTTTATGAATATATAAAAGTGGGTTAGGTTTGAATATTCAGAGGATAAAATATCACTGGATGAATGTACAGTGTAAAAGCTACATTCTAACAACTGTGAGAAAACAAGGCTGGCCCAAGTTTAAATCGTGAAGCTCATGGTCTTCCTCCTTTCTCCTTTCTCTGTTTTTACAGACTAGTTTTTTCCCTTTCTAAATAAAAACCTTAATGTTTTCATGCTCTCTCTGATAATTGTCAAATATCACATTATTTTTAAATGTTTCCTATGGAGAAATGCCAATTTTATAAATATCATGGTGTATTAGAGTATTTATTATTGTTCAGTCACTAAGTAATTTCTGACTCTCTGCAACCCAAAGGACTGCAGCATGCCAGGCTTTCACTCCTTCACTATCTCCTGGAATTTGCTCAAAGTCTGTTGTGTCGATGATGCCATCCAGCCATCTCATCCTCCTTCATCCCCTTCTCCTCCTGCCTTCTATCTTTCCTAGCATTGGGGTCTTTTCCAATGAGTCAGTTATTTGCATTGGGTTGCCAAGGTATTGGAGCTTCAGCTTTAGCATCAGTCCTTCCAGGGGTGAATATGCACAGTTGATTTCCTTTAGGATTGACTGCTTTGATCTCTTTGCTGTCAAAGAGATTCTCAAGAGCCTTCTTCAACATCACAGTTCCAAAGCATCGATTTTTCAGCGCTCAGCTTTCTTTACAGGCCAATGCTCAGATCCATACATGACTACTAGAAAAACCATAGCTTTGATTAGAGAGATGTTTGTCGGCAAAATGGTGCCTTTGCTTTTTAATATGCTATCTAGGTTTGTCGGAGATTTCTTTTCAAGAAGCAATCGTCTTTTAATTTAATGGTTGCAGTCACCATCTGCAGCAAGTGGAGATGCTTCAGACCTTTTCTTGGAACCCAATAAAATAAAATGTCACGGTTTCCATTTTTTCCTCATCTATTTGCCATGAAGTGATGGAACCAGATGCCACAATCTCAGTTTTTTGGAATGTTGAGTTTAAAGCCAGCTTTTACACTATCATCTTTCAGCCTCATTACATCAGTTCAGTTCAGTTGTTCACTCATGTCCAACTCTTTGCAACTTCATGGACTGCAGCATGCCAGGCCTCCCTGTCCATCCTCAACTCCTGGAGTCTACCCAAACTCATGTCCACTGAATTGGTGATGCCATCCAACCATCTCATCCTCTGTCATCCCCTTCTCCTCCCACCTTCAATCTTTCCCAGCATCAGGGTCTTTTCAAATGAGCCAGTTCTTTGCATCAGGTGGCCAAAATACTGAAGTTTCAGCTTCAGCATCAGCCCTTCCAATGAACACCCAGGACTGATCTCCTTTAGGATGGACTGGTTGGATCTCCTTGCAGTCCAGGGGACTCTCAAGAGTCTTCTGCAACACCACAGTTCAAAAGCATCAATTCTTCAGTGCTCAGCTTTCTTTATAGTCCAACTCTCACATCCATACATGACTACTGTAAAAACCATAGCTTAGACTAGACAGACCTTTGTTGGTAAAGTAATGTCTCTAATTTTTAATATGCTATCTAGATTGGCCATAACTTTTATTCCAAGGAGCAAGTGTCTTTTAACTTCATGGCTGCAGTCACCATCTGCAGTGATTTTGGAGCCCCCAAAATAGTCTGTCACTGTTTCCCCATCTATTTGCCATGAAGTGATGGGACCAGATGCCATGATCTCAGTTTTCTAAATGTTGAGTTTTAAGCCAAGTTCTTCACTCTCCTCTTTCACTTTCATCAAGAGGCTCTTTAGTTCTTCTTTACTTTCTGCCATAAAGAGTGGTGTCTTCTGCATATCTGAGGTTATTTATATTTCTCCCAGCAATCTTGATTCCGACTTGTGCTTCATACAGCCCAGCATTTCTCATAATGTACTCTGTATATAAGTTAAATAAGCAAGGTGACAATATACAGCCTTGACATACCCCATTCCTGATTTGGAAGCAGTTTGTTGTTCCATGTCCAGTTCTAACTGTTGCTTCTTGACCTGAATACAGATTTCTCAGGAGGCAAGTCAGGTGGTCTGGTATTCCCATCTCTTTAAGATTTTTCCACAGTTTGTTCACGACCCAGATAATCACGATGGTGTGATCACTCACCTAGAGCCAGACACCCTGGAATGTGAAGTCAAGTGGGCCTTAGGAAGCATCACTACAAACAAAGTTAATTTTAGGTGAAGGAATTCCAGTCGAGCTATTTCTAATCCTAAAAGATGATGCTGTGAAAGTGATGCACTCAACATGCCAGCAAATTTAGAAAACTCAGCAGTGGCAATAGGACTGGAAAAGGTCAGTTTTCATTCCCGTTCCAAAGAAAGGCAATGCCAAAAAGTGTTCAAGCTACTGCACAATTGTGCTCATCTCATACACTAGCAAAGTAATGCTCAAAATTCTCTAAGCCAGGCTTCAACAGTATATGAACTGTGAACTTCCAGATGTTCAGTCTAGATTTAGAAAAGGCAGAGGAACCAGAGATCAAATTGCCAGCATCTCTTGGATCATCAGAAAAGCAAGAGAGTTCACCCTCATAAAGAGATTCTTTAGTTTCTCTTCACTTTCTGCAATTAGAGTGGTAACATATCTGCATACCTGAGGTTGTTATTTCTCCAAGCAATCTTGATTGCAGCTTGTGATTTATCCAGTCCAGCATTTTCCATAATATACTCTGCATACATGTTAAATAAATGAGGTGACAATAAACAGCCTTAACATACATAGCATTGAGATCTTTCCCTACATCTGGCATGCTGAGTTTTTCAGTTATAACTCTCAGTGAACCCCAAATCTTTGTCAAAGTCAATTCTTATTCTAAATAAATAAATAAGAACTCATCCCCTCCTACTTGTTATGTGTGTTTTTCCATAGCACATGTTTACCTTATCTTAGACTACTGAAATACTTTTCAAGACTCACATCAAATGCAAGCTTTTCTATGGACTGTCCCTACAGTATCCAGAGTCAGGGACCAGCTGATATTCCTACCTAAACAGAACTACAGTCATGTGGCAACCAAACTACTTATCTCAATTGTAATTATCATTCCACCCTCTGTGCTATGCTTAGCTGCTCAATCATGTCTGACTCTTTGAAACTCCATGGACTGTAGCCCACCAGACTCTTCTGTTCATTGGGATTCTCCAGACAAGAATACTGGAGTGGGTTGCCATGCCCTCCTCCAGGGGATCTTCCCAACCCAGGGATGAAATCCAGGTCTCCTGCATTGCAGGTGGATTCTTTACCAGCTGAGCTACAAGGGAAGCCCTTCCACCCATTGATAGATCTAACTCCTTCTAAAGGAGACATTTTGCCTTATTAATTTTGGCATATAGTCAAGTACCTTACATAAAGCAATTGTCAATAAATTTGCTGAATGCAATTTATATATTCAATAGAACAGTCCATTTCAATCATCTTGACTAAGTAAGAGGATACTTGCATAGCCAGAGAATCACTATGGTGTCTAATGCAGCAATGTATGTCAAAACCAGATTGCTCTCCCACATTTGATGAATGATTAATTTTTAATATTTTTCCTATACATGATGCTGTCTTTTCTACCTCATTACCATAATACCATGAATAGTAAGTCGTTTAATTTTCTTTTATAGAATAGAAGCTTTTTAATTTGATTTTAATTCTCAGATCCTAAAGTGGTAGGAAAATTTCTCAGAGCTGCCCTAATACCTGCTACCTCACCTAATACCAGCAAACCCAGGGGATTGTGATAAAAATGTTGGTAGATTCACATCTACTTATAAAATAATTACAGCAAAACCGTAAAACAGTAAAAAGTGATGCCAAAGACATCATAGTCCTTCACTAAAACCTAATCTATCACACACATTATTCTCTTGGTGTCTTACTCTCTGCTAGAGCTAATCCAATAACCCAAATCACTAAATCAAGTAAAAATATTAATGATTTAATGTTTTTCTAGCTTCAAATGGCATCTCAATAGATTTATAATTTATCTATAATTTATCTTCTTTTCACCAATCAAAAGGATTATTTAGGGGCTTTACAAGTTGTGAATTATTCTAAATGGCCAATACAGAATATCCCATAATTTTTTTATTGACATTTAACATTTTTAAAAACGTATTTTGTTTTGAAGACAAAAAATAAAACTGCAGTATTAACCTCTGTGGGCTAGGATCAAATCTGGAAAGTCTCTGACAAATAAAATAAAACTGTCGCTCAGTCCTTCAGTCCCTTCTGACTCTTTCCAACCCCATGGACTGCAGCATGCCAGGCTTCCCTATATCTCACTATTTCCCAGAGTTTGCTCAACCTCATGTCCACTGAGTCAGTAACTCCACCCAAACATCTCATCCTCTATCACCCCCCTTTCCTCCTGCCCTCTGTTTTTCCCCGCATAAAAGTCTTTTACAGTGAGTTGGCTCTTCACATCAGGTGGCCAAAGTATTGGAGTTTCAGCTTCAGCATCAATCCTTCCAATGAATATTCAGGGTTGATTCCCTTTAGGATTGATTGGTTTGATCTCCTTGGTGTCCAAGGGACTCTCAAGAGTCTTCTCTAGCACCACAATTCAAAAGCATCAATTCTTTGGTGCTTAGCCTTCTTTATGGTCCAACTGTCACATTTATATATGATTACTGGAAAAACAGTATCTTTGACCATGTGCACCACTGTTGGCAAAGTGATGTCTCTGCTTTTTAATATGTGGTCTAGGTTTGTCATAGCTTTGATTTCTAAGAAGCAAGCATCTTTTAATTTCATGGCTGCAGTCACCATCCAAAGTGATTTTGGAGCCCAAGAAAATAGTTTGCCACTGGCTCCACTTTTTCCCTTTCTATTTGCCATGAAGTGATGGGACTGGATGCCAAGATCTTAGTTATTTGAAAGTTGAATTTCACACCAGTTTTTTCACTCTCCTCTTTCACTTTCATCAAGAGACTCTTTAGTTCCTGTTCACTTTCTGCCATTAGGGGGGTGTCACCTATATATCTGAGATTACTTATATTTCTCCCAGAAATGTTGGTTCCAGCTTGGGATTCATCCAGCCCAGCATTTTGCGTGATGTACTCTGCATATAAGTTAAATAAGCAGGGTGACAATATATAGCCTTAATATACATCTTTCCCAGTTTTGAACCAGTCCATTGTTTAATTTCTGGTTCTAATTCTTGCTTCTTGACCTGCATACAGGTTACTCAGGAGGCAGTAAGATGGTCTGGTATTCCCATCTCTTTCAGAATTTTCCACCATTCGTTGTGATCCACACAGTCAAAGGCTTTAGTGTAGTCAATGAAGCAGAAATGCACATCTTTCTGGAATTCCCTTCCTTTTTCTATGGTCCAGCGGATATTGGCAATTTGATCTCTGGTTCCTCTGCCTTTTCTAAATTCAACTTGTACATCTGGAAGTTCTTGGCTTATATACTGTTGAAGCCTAGCTTGAAAGATTTTGAGCATTATTTTGCTAGCATGTGAAATGAGTGCAATTGTGCGGTAGTTTGAACATTATTTGGCATTGCCCTTCTTTGGGATTGGAACGAAAACTGACCTTTTCCAGTCCTGAGGCCACTGCTGAGTTTTCCAAATTTGCTGGCATACTAGAGCAACAAATAAATAAGCTTTTCTGTAATACAGTGATTCGCTAAGGTTAGTTTAGATATGTATTTTTTGCTTGCCTTACAGTTCTAAACTTGGTCCTTGCAATCACTTTGTGGAGCTCACTTATCTCCTTCTTCCTCTATGACCATATGTCTAATTTCAGCTTTGTTATATACTGTGCAAGTCTTTAGTAGCCGGCTCTCTTCTTCAATTCTGTTACTTCTGGGAAGCCTGCTATGTTGTATGAAACAGAGCACCAGAAAAACAGAATTTTGGAGTTCTGCTACTTTTTACCAGTGCAATTTGAAATAAAATTTGTAACCTCTGTGAGCTTTTATGGATTGTATAGAAATGCAATGAGATAGATGCTAAAGTCTAGATATGTCTTAATTTTGTTTTCCATAGGAAATGAGAGTAAGTAACTAAGCTTATAGGAAGGTTTTTGAAACAAAAATAGTTACAGTAGAAATAAATAGCATGGCAACCAATAAACATTTATTGATAATTAAACTTTAGAGCCTATAAGATATCCAGCACAATACTAAAGTGCTTCATATCCATTATTATATTAAACCTCTATATTTACTATCATTTCCTTTGACAGTTAGGGAATCAAGCCCCAGAGAGGTTAAGTAATTTCAGTTTTAGTGCTGAAATTTTCAACTTAGAGTAGTTCATTTTTGTTAAATTTTAATTTTTCTAGTATGTTTAAGAAAGGCATAAACAAAAATAATCTCCTCCTGACCAAAACAAAACAAAACAAAGAAACAAGGCTCATAGAATCACCACTAATAAGATGCCGTCTCTTCTTCATTAAAAGTAAACTGTGTAATTTAAGATGCACTGGGCTGGAAGTAATATAAAATCTGTCTTACACTGGCTTAAACAATAAAAAGTATTGTTTTAGCTGGACATAAAAGATAAAGCCTAGAGGTAGAGTAGCTCTAGACTTAATCTGATCAGTGTTTCAAAGAGTCACATGGAACTAGGGAGCTTCCATCTCCCTCTCTATTCTGCCAACTCTTGAATCAGATTCATTCTAAGTCTGGCTAATTTTGTGGTCAAATGTTAATGCATTGGTCTCAGGTATAATATAAATAAGAAAAAAATTACACATAGGAATAAATGGAGTTTAATTTTTTTGTATCTTCAGAGGGGTGAGGAAACTTTTGTGGAACTCCTTTCACATCTCATTGGCCAGAATTGGGTCTAAACTGATCATTGACAAAGGATTGGGATGGCCATGATCAGGCTAGACCAATCATGATTTACCCTGCAAATGGAAATAGGTATATCCTTCCTTAAGACTTGTGGGGGAGAAAAATATCCAAATAAAATTAGGGTTCTGTCAGCAAGCAAGAAAAAGAGTTTGGATGTCACTTAGATAACTAGCCATGTCTTCTGCCATCCCATAATCAAAACACTGATGGGGCTAAGGCTGAAAACTACAGGCTCCAACTCCTACTACTTTTCATTTGCATTATGTCATTTTTGGTTTATCAGATGTGACTTTCCAATGAATGGAATATTGTTTTCCAAAGCTTATTAAAGGTCTTATCATAGTTTTAGTATACTGAGTTTAAAAAAAAAATGACAACTTACAACATGGTTTAGAATGTAAAGACTGGAGTTTAGCCTATATTATTTCTAGTCTACTGTTGTTACATAAATTATCTCACAAGAATAGAGGGTCCCGAGCAGGGTAGGGAATTTCCCAGAGAATATACAATCTGCATATATATGCTCATGCTTAAGGAAATCAAATATACTGTCCTAAAGGAAATCAACCCTGAGTATTCATTGGAAGGACTGATACTGAAGCTGAAGCTCCAATACTTTGGCCACTTGATGCAAAGAGTCGACTCATTAGAAAAGACCCTTATGCTGGGAAAAAAACTTGAAGGCAAAAGGAAAAGGGGGAGCAAAGGAAGAGATGGTTAGACAGCATCACTGACTCCATGGGTATTTGAATTTGAGCAAACTCTGGGAGATAGTGGAAGACAAGGGAACGTGGAGTGCAGAGCCCATCGGGTTGCAAATAAACATGACTTAGTGACTGAACAACAATATTATCATAGATTAAGAAGCACTGCAACAAGATAAATGATCAAGAAAGCTGTCATTGTGCTTCCTCAGGTTTCTACAAAAGTCCTTGGTAAATGTAGCAAATTGAAAAAAAAGTCAGGTATACCAAAAAGAAATTAACATGAGCATCATCTGCACTGCGTTCTATCTGTGTGATCCTAGGCCAATTACTTACCCTCTCTGGTCCTTTGATTCTTCATTTGTAAAACTAAGATCCCTTCTACCTCACTTTTATGTGGTACCCATTAGTGCAATGTATGAGATGAGTAATGCACACTGTTTTTCTTTTTTATACTTCTCCTGTAGAGATTCTTCTTAGAGCTTCAGGCATATTTGAGCTTCTTATTATGTATCATTTGCTATGCCAAGTCAGGTAAGAAAAGTGTGTGAACCAAATATATGAAAACCATGATGACTCTGAAAAGTCTGAAAAACATGTATATAAAAGAAAGAGAGAAAAAGGCTCAATAGGATCAGAGTTAATAATGTTCAGCAAAAATACCTGGAATGTGAAATCTGTAGAACTGAATCATTGACTCTGCTGACAGCATCCATGACTTAATTAATTGCATCCAATATCTCTCTGTGAATACTGGCTAGAAATACCTTGGTATGTATTATGGTTAATTTTATATGTGAACTTGGCTGGGCTATAATGCCAGATATTTGGTCAAACATTATACTGGATGTTTCTGTGAAGGTGTTTTTTGGATGAGATTAATATTTAAACTGGTAGACTTTGAAGCAGAGTACCCTCTGTAATGTGGGCAGACCTCCTGCAATAGCTAAAAACCTTATTAGAAAAAGACTGACCTCCCTTTCTCTCTCCCTTTATCTGCACCCCCACCCCCGACTCCCTACAAAGCCAGAGTGTATTACCTTTGGACTCAAACTGAAACTTCTCTGAGTCTTCAGCCTGCTGGCGCCCCATGTGATTTGGGATTCATCAAACCAGAATCAGGTAAGCCAATTGACCAATTCCTTAAAACACACACACACTCACTAATACTTGTGTGTGTGTGTGTGTGTGTGTGTGTGTGTGTGTGTGTGTGTGTACAAATGCATGCATGCATGCTCAGTTGCTTCAGTTGTCTCTGACTCTTTATGACACCATGGACCACGCTCCTCTGTCCGTGGAATTCTCCAGGCAAGAATACTGGGGTGGGTTGCATGCCCTCCTCCAGGGGATCAACCCAGGGATCAAATCCATATCTCCTTCATTACAAGCAGACTTTTTACCCATGGAGTCACCTGGGAAGCCCATATACATATATGGGATAAATCCCATTGGTTCTGTTTCTCTGGAGAATCCTAAGAGAGTATGTATCCTGAGCCTCACAATGTAGTAGGAAGACTTCCTTTCAGCTGGAGTCAGCCTTTTTCTAATTCTTTGCTAAGTTTCCTTGGTTGCCCCTTATTTGCTCTACTCCTCTGGGCTTTTATTTTCTGTATTTGGTATATGGTGGTAATCACACCTCCCTTACAAGATAGCTCTGGATGTCAACATATGTGAAAGTTATTTTCTAATTGTGAAGTATAATATTTGTTATCATAGTTATTCTTACCATGTTAAGCATCTATATTCATATACTTGTTAGAAAAAGATCAGTTGTTCCATGGAGACAAAGTGGCCTTTCCCTAGAGAAACATAGCCTATGCCTCAAAAATCTAAACCTGTCTTTTGGAAAATGCCTAGGAAAAAAATTCCAATAAAAGGAAATAACTCATAAGTTCTGACAATAATAACAAGTCTGCCCTCATGTCAACCATACATCAATTTACTGTTCAAGAAAGCTTTTGTAAAAGATTAAAAAAAAAAGAATATGCTCAGTTGTGTCTAACTCTTTGTGACCCCAAGGACTGTAGCCTGCCAGGCTCCTCTGTCCATGGAATCCTCCAGGCAAGAATACTGGAGTGGGTTACTTCTCCAGGGGATCTTTCCGACCCAGGGATTGCAGGCAGATTCTTTACCCTCTGAGCGACCAGGGAAGCCCTTTGTAAAAACTACCAGTCCTAAACTGTACTACTGTGTTTGCTCAAGATATTTGGCATCCCTATTAAATACATATTTCAAATTACTTAAACTGGATCAACATGCTTCCTGATATATCCCCATTGATTACATCCTTCCTTGAAATTTTAGCCTCTGGATCATGGGTAAATGAAGCTTAGTAGGCTGACACTGAATAGCAACTGAGTAGGAAAAACTCACACTTCATTAAAAAGCTGCAATTTAGTTCACTGACTAAACACATCTTTCTGGGTATGCATAAGTAGAAAGGACAACACATTCAGATTTAAATCTATTCAAGTAATACATTAACAGAATTTTGCTCCTTAAATCAATTTACCTCACACACAAAAATTGCATTTAGTAGTTGTGAACATTCCCTCACAGAATATTCCATTGTGATTTTTTTTTTCTGTCAAGTCTTCCTTGCTTGTTCTCTCCCTATTTCTATGACTGTGATATAAATAAGTTCACTGAGTCACAAAAGTATTAATATTTGCAAAGGTGCAAATTACAAAGAAAATGATCACACTGCTTTATAGTAATATGTGATATTGTTCAATTTAATAAATATCCTAGTAGTTTATGTTGAAGTTAGAGGTAAATGGACATCATTGAAATAGGTAAGTGAGTCTAGCAGACTGTCCCCCAGACATCTCTTCTTAGCATCATCCCACACTCCCTCTAAAATCCAGCTATTTGAAGATTTCAAGTCCATAACCTTTATTCAGTCAATAGCAATATACTGACTATTTATTACAGGTCAGACATTATCCTAGATGCTGGAGACACTGTGCTTGATGATGTGATTCAAATTAAATCTTGAAGATATATTATTTAAATTATACTTAGTGGAACCCGTTTCACTTAATGAACATTTTTATTTATGGTGGAAGGAGACAAAGGTCAGAAGAGGTGGGAAAGACAGTAAGTTGTTCTTCCTTCTAAAGACTCAGAGAACCAAACTATTTAGTTTATAAAATCAATTGTATTCTGTAATCTCTACACCTTTGCACGTGAATTTTTTGAAATTTTAAACCTTAAAAACAATTTATGTTTCTTAAACTTATGACAATGTCTTCAAAATATATTTATTGAGTAAATAAATCAGTTAAGCCACAATCAGTACAGAAATTACAGATCCTTTCCTTAAATCTAATGACCTTCATGTCTCAATCCCTTTCATTCTTTCATTTATTCAGTCAACAATTATGTATTAAGCATCTACACCTGTATCTTGAAACTGGAATTAAATTTTCAACTTATTCTCCTTATGAAAATATGTCTGGATGTGAATTAATTAATGAACAAGGTCATCAACTCCTGATATTGAAATATTTATTATTTTTAATATACTCTATAAATGACTTCACTTTTAAATGCTCATCATATATCACCTATTTACCTCCTCCACCCCCTATCTAGAGTATAAGCCCCATGAAGACAGAAACCTTTTACCATTTTGCTCAGTGTTTATCCTAAGTTATTAACATAGATCTGTTATACAATAATAACTCAATATATATTTGTTGCATAAATAAAATAATAAATTAATGAATATACAGTAGAAAAAACTCTGGTTTGCAGGTTAAAGCCCTGGATTCAAGTCCAGGTTGGGAAACTCTGACAGTGCAACTCCACAGAGTTTTGCAAATATTAAATAAGGCAATGTTTGTATAAGCAAATTGGGAAACACTGACCAAGTGGAAGGAATTATCAGTTAATATTTAATCAATAAAACATACTATTATAATAAGGCTGATAAAAGATAACAGTAGTATTTATTGTGTTTATTTTTCAGTTTTATAAGAGAGTCAATGAAAATTGAAATCAATTTCTGAAATTAATCTGCCTGCCTCACCAACACACGAAGGGACTGGTAGCAGACTGTTGTTCCCAGTCCAGACACTGTAACCATTCTGTGTAGTTGGTGTCCAGCTCTTACACCAGTGAAAGGCGGGGAGACAAGGGGTAGAGTACAGTCTAACCACACACTCTGCAGCCTAAATCAAAGATGTTTTTGTGGATGAATTCCATTTCTGTTCTCCAAATCAGTATGAGGAAAAAATTTTAAAGTAAGTTGTAATTCCAGATGAGAATATAAGTGGTTCAGCTTCTAGCTAAACCTGGTGACAATTTCCCACAAATCAAAAGACTGACTTCCTGTTCATCTGAGTAAAAGGTTTGATTCAATTGAAGCTGTAAATATAGGTACAGCCACCACTTAGTTATAAAACAGGTTATCTTTCTGAGGCAATTACGAGATCCTATTGTTTTCATCCATGTGTTTATCTCCAGTGATTAACAGTAAGGGCTCTAGAATCAAATGGCTGGAGTTTTTGTTCTGTTTTCACCATTTAATATGCTGTATAGTTCTGAGCAAGTGACTTAACCTCTCTGGGTTTTTCTTTTGAAATTCCTAATTGGTACTAACACTGGCATTGATGTGAAGAGTAAATATAATAATCCTACTAAAGGAGCTGAAATGCTTGACCCAAATGGGCACTGTGGGGGCTGTGGTGCCTGTGTGCTCAGTCGTGCCCAGCTCTTTGGGTCTCCATGGACTGTAGCCCGCCAGGCATAAACGAAGTGCTCTCATTATAAAAAAGGACTTGCCTCAGAACAGAAAACAAAAAGTCCTTGTCTCAAAGTACGTGGATAGTCCTTCTGTTACAGACAGACCCACAGGTATTATTGTTCATTTATGTGTGATTTAGGATAATTACTTAGAAGAGTTAAGTACAAGGTAATTAAATCACATAATCTCTTCTATATGAGACAGTTTAATAGCCTGAGTAGGTAATCACTTATTGAATATATTACTAAATATATATTTTTAGTAAAAGTGTGCTCAGCATCAAGTTAAAGAAAATTTACTGGAAACTTAAGTGGTATAATCATAGCTAAAGATTTCCAAAATGGGGAAATGATGGGATATTTGTACAAATTTCATAATATACCAAAGATACGATAAAAGTGCCATATGGTAGAGTTAAATGCTATTGGAATGAGTAATGTGATACATCACCTGGCATGGAATGAAGCCAGCATAGGTTAAACTTTCCTATGCAGGTAATGCCTGGTACACCATTAGAGCAAGAACACTAAGGTAAGGAAAATAATGTAAAGTTAGTAGCTGCAGTAGAGTAATTATTATTGTTGTTTAGTCAGTAAATCATGTGTGACTCTTTTGTGATCCCATGGACTGTAGTCTGCCAGACTCCTCCCTCCATGAGATTTCCCAGGCAAGAATCTAGAGTGGGTTGCCATTTCCTTCTCCAGTGGATCTTTCCCACCCAGGGATAGAACCGCATCCTTTACCACTTGAGCCACTTGGGAAGCCCAGCAGACTTATTACTACTGAAAAAAAAAAAAAGAATTATCAGGTAGATATTGGTCTAATAGTGGTTAAGACCCCTGGGTCAGGAAGATCCACTAGAGGAGGTCATGGCAACCCACTTCAGTATTCGTGCCTGGAGAATCCCATGGACAGAGCAGCCTGGCGGGCTACAGTTCCTAGGTCACAAAACAGTCAGACACTGAAGCGACTTAGCACACACTTACACACAAAAGCCAGACTTCCCCACCTTGAAATCGACTCCTATTCATGACCATCTATAGATTTTGGTAAGTTACTTAACTTTCTTATGCTTTATTTTCTTCATTAGAAAAATGGACACTATGATGGTACCCCTTTCATAAGACAGTTGTGAGGTTTAAATGAATTAATTCATATGACATGTTTAAAATAGTGCCTGATATATGGTAAATATTCAAAAAACGTAACAACAATGATTTTTACAAACTCTCTTTGTGTAGAGTGACATAATTTTCTATGCATGTTGATATCAAAAAGGAATGATGTTAAGATTCTTTTTCACTATTTAGAATAGTTTAGGTAACACTTCCTCCAGGCTAAGTAGGAGTTAGCCAGGCAACTAAGGAGGAGATAAGAACATAAGGAATGGAAAGCAGGATTTGACCAGAACTAGGTAGTGAAGGTGGAGAAAGCAATGGCACCCACTCCAGTACTCTTGCCTGGACAATCCCATGGATGGAGGCGCCTAGTAGGCTGCAGTCCATGGGGTCGCTAAGAGTCGGATGCAACTGAGTGCCTTCACTTTCACTTTTCACTTTCATGCATTGGAGAAGGAAATGGCAACCCACTCCAGTGCTCTTGCCTGGAGAATCCCAGGGATGGCGGAGCCTGGTGGGCTGCCGTCTATGGGGTGGCACAGAGTAGGACACAACTGAAGCGACTTAGCAGCAGCAGCAGGTAGTGGAGGCAACCCACTTCAGTATCTTGTCTGGAGAATCCCATGGACAGAGAAGCCTGGTGAGCTACAGCCCACAGAAGTCACAGAGTTGGACACTACTGAAGCGACTGAGCACACACACACACATTTTGAGAAGGTATCAGTTAGCACCGGAGACTATGACTCAGAGGGATAAAGTATGGGTGGAGTGAGACCAGTTAAAATGCAACTGGAATATTTTAGGCGAGAGATTTTGAGGATATGGACTAGGGTATTGATAACAAGAAGAGAAAAATCACAAGTTTAGCATGAAAGTCTGTATATATAGAGTATGGACAGGACTTAGCAATGAATAAGATATAGGAAGTTAAGAAGAGGGAGAATTCAATACCAAGCTCTGAGAGGTGGGTTATAAAAGTAATTCCCAAGGCATTTCAGAACCATTAGGAACCATAATAGAATTGTTAGCACCAGAACAAAGCCTTCCTGGGGGTTACTTTGAAGAAAAGAGTGCAATTGCACTTATGTTACTGTTTATATTCTGGAATGCTTGCCAAATAAAACTGGTCACAGTCAGCACAAAAATTACTATAATCCTTTTGGAAAATAATTTAATGGAATGCATAAAGAGGAAAAAACTTCACAATTAATCATATAAGAATTTTACTTCTAATAAATTACTCCAATATATTTAGGAAATAAGGGGCTAAAGAGCCATGTACACAAAAATGTAACTTAGACATTTTTGATAATAGGAAAAATGTTGGCAGAGCCTGAATGACCTTCAGGAGAAGGCTAGTTATACAGTATATCAACTTCATAGAATGTTACACAGACAATAGTAATTATACATTTTATCCAGATGAACTTGATCTGAGCTTAAATCATTTGTCTTATTGGGGAAACTGAGGCTGAGGGGAACTTCCTACATCCATGAACCCAGAAACTGACCCTAATCCCTTAGCAGATCCTATCCACAGGCAGCTTCTCCAGTCCCTTTGCCACTTATTAGCTGGGTGACCTTGGAAAATTGCCTTAATTTCTCTGTAGTCATATTTTTTCCTTGTAAAATAGGGACTGGAGAAGCTGCCTGTGGATAGGATCTGCTAAGGGATTAGGGTCAGTTTCTGGGTTCATGGATGTAGGAAGTTCCCCTCAGCCTCAGTTTCCCCAATAAGACAAATGATTTAAGCTCAGATCAAGTTCATCTGGCTACAAAGCCTGTGTTCTGAACACCAGCTTTAAAGTCATGTTTAAACAAGAAGAGCTGAACATCTATGGTTTCTACTGTAAAATGTGTACAACAAAAGGTAAAGAAAAGAAGTCTATAGGAAAAATGGGAACCATTGTATTGTGAAAGTTTAAATTTCATTAGCTATTGTGCAGTTTGGTTTCACAAAGAAAGGACATTTAATATCAAGAAGGTATTTAAGTTTAAAAAAATCTTTTATATTTCAGACATCCAAGTCTCTTGCTGATATCTTAAACTGTCAGTATGTTTTTAAATCAAAGCATATTTATTGAATGTCTACTATTTGCTTAAAATGAATGTGAAATATTTCTATAACCACCTGTGAATTGGTTCTAAAAGCAAAACAATATAAAAATTATAAAGCATGTGTCAAATGTTCAAATATAGCTTTATTATTATGAAAACCACTCAGATTCTACTGTGGATTTTTCATGAACTTAATTATTGTTATTTAACTCACTTATAATAGAATGTGATTCCTTTCTCAATTATTCCAAGAATAATCAAATTTCTAAATACAGAATTTTAATTTTATATTCTCCATTACTCACACCCCATTCCATGCTACATACTATAAAATCAAACAAATTTAATCTTCTGAAAATTTTTTGAAAATACTCTATGCAGAATAAAACAATGTGTTAATTAGAAATATTTATGTAAAAATAAAAAACAAAACCTTTACGAGGCATTAAAAGGTACGCATTTAAATATCAGGATTTCCGGGTGTAGATCCTAACTCTGTCTCTTAGGACCTTGAGAAAAATCATTCATGCTTTCCAGTCATGTATTATGTTTTCCTTACTTGGAAAATTAGGAAGATAAGATTTCTTTTCTCCCAGAGATGTTTTGAAGCTTAAAAACAAAACAGACATTCATGAAAGTATGCCTAATACATGAAAATCTAAAAATAAGATGTTTGTCATTTCTATTACTGATATAAATTCTTAAATTTTCAGTGCTCCCTAAATGTTCAGTTACGCTTTAGCCAAAATCTCAGCAAAGGAAAAAAAAAATACCATAAATTTAGTCCTGACCTCATAGTCGTGACTCCTTCACTCTCTATATAGAAAATTTACATTGGCATTTGGCTAACATTAGATACTTTATAATGTAATGACCTAAAACTCAAAAGTTATGAAAATGTTCAAGTGTTTCCACAAAGGCAGCATTTTTTGTGCAAAAACAAAACAAAACTGCTCTCACTCTCCGTTTTATCCTTTTTCTTCTTTGCTTGGGAATAAAATACCATCTCTTTAAATTTTTGATCCTTGATTGCTTTCAGGTGATGTCCTTATGTTCTTTTGAATCAGCAGATTTTATATAATGATTTAATTTCATTTAAAACTTTAATTAAGTTGGAACATCTGCTCTTTTTAGAGACTGAGGGGATAAGGAATGTGTTGGCCGTGTGTGTGTGTGTGTGTGTGTGTGTGTGTGTGTGTGTGTGTGTGTGTGTGTGTGTGTGTGTGTGTGTGTATGGGGATAGGAGAGAGGAAAAAGAATATGAGGTAAGCAAGATAACCTACAGGCTTCCCAGGTGTTGCTAGTGGTAAAGAACCCGTCTGCCAATGCAGGAGAGACGAAAGAGATCTGGTTTCGATCCTTGGGTTTGGAAGATCCCCTGGAGGAAGAAATGGCAACCCACTCCAGTATTCTTGCCTGGAGAATCCCACAGACAGAGGAGTCTGGTGGGCTACAACCCAGGTCACAAAGAGTCGGACATGACTGAAGCAATTTAGCATGTAACCATGCAAGATAACCTACATTGCCCTTTTGTAGCATGGTGCACAACATTCTCCTTGAGACTATAAAGTGTTTAAGAGTAAGAATTAAGCCCATCCCCAGCACTTAATGTAGTGCCTTGCACATAGGGAATATAATTAGATTAATACTTAGATTACTGTACTATAATTAGATTAATCTAATTAATAATTGCATTAATACTTTTAATAAGTGTTTACAGGGCAAGAAGGAGAAAAAAGAAAAGAGGAAATACATGGAGGAATGAGAATTGTGAGCAAGAGATAAGAAAAGGCTTTGCATTACTGAAATAAGATGGTAGACCTACTTTTAAAGAGCTATTAACACATAGATAGCTGCGTTAAATTTAATAATGTTTCACTAATAAGAAATTTTAAATGTCTGTTTCTTGATTGATCTGATTCCTGTTTATTCTAATTGGATGAAGAAATGGATAGTTCATTACCCACTTGATCATCAATCCTGAATCACAGATTAGATTTCTGATGATTCTGCAGCGAGTATGGAAAAAGAAAAAAAAGTTATCTTGGTGATTATCGGGCTATATTGTGGAATCAGAAGGAGTTGTCAAAATACTAAAGATCAGATTTATAAATGTCCATAGAATATAAATCTGTCATGGAAGCTACTGTTTTCATTATGCCTTTCTATAGGGAGATTATCAGAGGTTCACATAGTTTTACTTCAAAGCACGTATAACTGTTTGCTGGGCAGAGATTTTTCCTCTCAACATCTGCGAGGAACTACTGTTCTGCCAAATAGCTTCTTATTCCCCACCCTTTTTATGAAGTAGCAATATAAAATGTTCCCAACAATAGTAAAAACTGACATGAACAAATGGAACTAAATATACATGAAGTGGAAGTTCTTTCATGGTAATTTCAAAAGCTGGACATTAAGCATCAAGGATCAAGCTAGAAAAAAAAGGGTACAGATTGTGACTTTCAGTCACAGAGTACAAACAAGTGCTTAGTGACTTAATATCTGACTTCTTACCCCAAAATAAGTGGACATTTCACCCTGTAGGAAAAGGAAATGATTGAAAGTGAACAGAATTACAGTAAGGATTAAAACCTCAGTGTGAAAGAAACCTCCAAAAGGCTCTAATGGCATCTCATCTGGAAATAGTATAACCCTGAAAGTCTACATGCCTCTCAAAATACCTTTGGTTCAGAACTGGTATCTAGGGAACAGACTGGGGATATCTCTACAGAGGTGGGATGAAGGAACAACTCACAGAGGTTCTTCATATCCCAGTAGAAGATCAAAGTGTCTAAAGTAAATGTTTCTGAGGTGAGCATGAAGTGCTAATGGGACAGAAGTATATAAAGGGATGGGGAGCTGAGATGAGAATGTAAAATGCAGGTACCTGAGCAATCGATAAGGTATACAGAAATGTATGGGCTTCGCTGGAAGTGCAGCTGGTAAAGAATCCACCTGCAATGCAGGAGACACCGGTTAGATTCCTGGGTCAGGAAGACCCACTGGAGAAGGGATAGGCTACCCACTCCAGTATTCTTGGGCTTCCCAGGTGGCTCAGTCAGTAAAGAATCCTCCTGACATTTCTCCAAAGAAGACATAAAAATGGCTAACAAACACATGAAAAGATGTTCAATATCACTCATTATCAGAGAAATGCAAATCAAAACCACAATGAGGTATCACTTTACACCAGTCAGAATGGCTTTAATCCAAAAATCTACAAGCAATAAATGCTGGAGGGGATGTGGAGAAAAGGGAACTCTCTTACACTGTTGGTGGGAATGCAAACTAGTACAGCCACTATGGAAAACAGTGTGGAGGTTCCTTAAAACACTGCAAATAGCGATGAACACTGGGGTACACGTGGCTCTTTCAATTCTGGTTTCCTCAGTGTATATGCCCAGCAGTGGGATTGCTGGGTCATATGGCAGGACTATTTGCAGCTTTTTAAGGAACCTCCACACTGTTTTTCATCGCTGCATTGTTTACAATAGCCAGGACATGGAAGCAACCTAGATGCCCATCAACTGACGAATGGATAAGAAAGCTGTGGTACATATACACAATGGAATATTACTCAGCATTAAAAAAAAATTCATTTGAAGCAGTTCTACTCAGATGGACGAAACTGGAGCCCATTATCCAGAGTGAAGTAAGCCAGAAGCAAAAACAACAATACAGTATATTAACGCATATATATGGAATTTAGAAAGATGGTAACGAGAACCCAACATGCGAGACAGCAAAAGGAATGCAGATATATAGAATAGACTCGTGGACTCTGTGGATGAGGGTAAGGGTGGGATGATATGGGAGAATGGCATTGAAACATGTTAATTATCATATGCCTAATCAATCGCCAGCCCAGGATTGATGCTCAGGGCTGGTGCATCGAGATTTCCCAGGGGGAGGGAGGAGGGAGGGGGGTTCTGGAGGGGGAGCATATGTAAACCCATGGTGATATCATGGCATTGTATGGCAAAAACAATAAAAAAAATAAAAATAAAAAAATAAACATATGTATCAGTTTGAAAAACCAAACAAACAAACAAAAAAAGTAGACTGGGAAAAATATTTCCAGTAAGTATGTTAAAAGATTATTATACTTTTATCACAACAGCTCACACAAAATAATAATAAGACACTGATAGAATGACTAAAAAAATTAGAGAAAGGTTATTTAATTGTAAAATAACCATGTGAAAGAATGTGCAATTTTTTAGTCATACTAATTGAAGCAATCAGGAAGATAAAAAAAAAAAAGAATCCTCCTGAAATGCGGGAGACCTGGGTTGGGAAGGTTCCCTGGAGAAAGGAACTGCTACCTACTCCAGTATACTGGCCTGGAAAACTCCGCGGACTGTATAGTCACTGGTGGACACAACTGAGCGACTTCCACTTTTACTTTCAAGGGCAGCAGTAGTGAGGACCTGGCTGATCCAGAGGTTGAAAACCTGAGCAGAAGAAGAGGGTGGCATGGGAGCTAGGTACCCCTCTCCCTACTCCTATCTCTCTCACACTCACACACATACACACACACACACACACACACACACATGTACTAGCAGTGAGCAGCAGCATGAAAAAGAGAAGAATACATGTTTTAGATAAAAAGTGACATATTTGTCAAGAAAATATAAATTGAATAAGTACAAACTGAGAGCTTGTGAGATGCTTTGATATCAATTATATAGAAATGTTAAGAGGGGCATTTTGGAACTTCAGATTTTGTGACTCTAAGTTTAAACCTACTAAAATATTAAATTAATATTTTAATAGTTTTTAGTAACTTACAGAACCTTTCCATCCATTTGGCTTTAATACTTTACAAAACATTTCCATTTATTTACCTTACTTGATTCTCAGGGCCAAACAGTGAGGCAAATATAAATATTATTTTCTTTACCTACATGTAAAAAACCAATCCTTAGAAAAATTATTCAGCCTGTTCCAAATTTACTAGTTATTACTTGGTAAAGCTAGAACTCAGATCTAGGTTTGATAATGCCAAAGCTTATACTTTCTCCACTTTCATGCATTGTCTTTATTTTATTTAATGTTGCTATACTCAATTTAGAAAATTAAACATTTAGAATCTTCTTTATTCTGCATCAAACAACAAAAAGAAACACACAATTTAGAGTTTAGGCCTGATCACATTAGGCCTGATGGAATTAGCTATATGTATACACAAACTTGTTGTCAATTTTTATTGTTCATTTATTCATTCTTCATTTATTCCTCAAATATTTATTGCATAGGTACTGCTTGCTAAGAGATGGATATAAGAATTTGATATGGGTATAAGCATTTGATGCCATGATGCTAATTCTAGCAGAAAAGACACAAAAACAATTAAAATATAGTTAGCTTTCTGAAGCTGAAACTCCAATACTTTGGCCACCTGATGCGAAGAACTGACTCATTTGAAAAGACCCTGATGCTGGGAAAGACTGAAGGCAGGAGGAGAAGGGGACAACAGAGAATGAGATGGTTGAATGGCATCACCGACTCAATGGACATGAGTTTGAATAAACTCCAGGAGTTGGCAATGGACAGGGAGGCCTGGCATGCTGCCGTCCATGGGGTTGCAAAGAGTCGGACATGACTGAGCGACTGAACTGAACTGAACTGAGAGGTAAATACAAATTACTCTCAAAACACAGAAGAAATGCCACTAACTTTCTCTGGACTAGAAGGAAAAGAAAGGTTATAGAAAGACTTCATGGAGAAAGTAATATTTGTGAGTAAAAGCCAAAGAATGAGTAAAAGCTTGCCAGTATTTCTGGCACACAAGATGGCTTGGAGCAAGGCAGGGTATATTTTGGGGTCTTCTAGCAGTGCAATATGGTCAGAATATTAAAGGCATCTAGGAGGAGAATTTAGAGCAGAAGTCACTGTACGTATATATCACCCATGTCAAAGAGTTTGAACACAGGGAGTCAGGGATGGCTTTCAATCAGGAGAATGGTCCTAAGTAGAACTACTGTCTTTCACAAACTCTTGAGGCAGAGAGCCTCACAGGGTTTGGACTAGAGGAAGAAAAGTTCAGAGGAAATAAGAGCCAGTCAGGGGCTATAGCAATAGGGTAGAAGAATTATAAAGAAGTCCTGAATTGAAGGAGCAGTAGCAATATCAATAAGGGTAAAGGGATTTGAAAAATATTTGGAATCAGAGCTCAGAAAACTTAAGAAAAAGCATAAGTTGATAATGGAGAAAAGAAGTAAGACATTTTAAATTTGGGTAATTGAGTAAGTACTATAAGCAATAATCAAAGACAAGTGATTTAAGAAGGAAGATTCTATCAGTAAAGTACTCCATGATATTATACCATGTTTTAATACATGTATACTTAAAAATATCCCAATAGTCATCTATTAATAAGTACAGTGAATTGTCTATATATGAACCTTCAACCTGAGAATTTTTAAAGATATGAATGCGCTTTGCATCAGCCTCAGGGGTGAGTGAAACTGCAACTTGCCCTCCATCTCCTATTTCTGACATCCTTCAGCTCTACCATCTCCCACCTCCTCTCCCTCCTCCAATCAGTAAATCTTACCTGTTCACTTGGTGCCAGCCCCTGTATGCCAGCTGTTGTACTGGACTACTGTGCTTCTCAAGACACTATACTGTAAGATTAAAAATGTTTTCTTTACTTTTTCTGTTTATTTGCTTTTATGTTATTATTTATTCATAAATGATTATAAACCTATTATAGTGCAGTACTACATAGCTGAT
Source organism: Antilocapra americana (assembly GCA_007570785.1). Lineage (NCBI taxonomy): Eukaryota > Metazoa > Chordata > Mammalia > Artiodactyla > Antilocapridae > Antilocapra > Antilocapra americana. The sequence continues at coordinate 7,330,270 of ML661344.1, read as the reverse complement.
TGTGTTAGCTGCATACCTAGGCTAACTTTGTTGGACTTACTGTACATAAACATGTACAATACATTTCTTCAGGTAAATACACTAAAGACAAGAAAACAGTACTTCCTACAAATGGCATTGTTTGGATACAGTTGTAAAAAGGACTAAAGCATTTTAGGAGTTACTAGAATCACTTGGATTCTGTTTTGTTCCTCAGAATTCAGAATACAGTAATTCCAAGGTTTAACACTAAATGGGATTCCTTAGAATCTTTGATTTTGCTTCTTAGTAATGGACAAAACACAGTATTTTGGGGAAATAAAGAACAAATATTTAGGTAATGCTCATTAAACTGTTAAATAAATTTGAAATGCCAAGAATAAAGTCAACTAAAAATGCCTTTTAAAAATTAAGTTTGACTTTAAAAAACTGCACTGCCATTTACTTAACTGAAAAGACTTATTTTTCAATTAAAATTAAATAACACTTATCAAGAGTTACTGGAATTATTTTAGTCAATGGCATGCATTAGGTCATCTAATCCTCCCCCAATATCCTATCAGAACAGGATTACCTAGCATATTTTTTTTCCAAAGATCTTTTTGATGTTGACAATCTTTAAAGTCTTTATTGAATTTATTACAATATTCAGTTCAGTTCAGTCACTCAGTCGTGTCTGACTCGTTGTGATCCCACGGACTGCAGCATGCTAGGCTTCCCTGGCCATCATCAACTCCTAAAGTTTGCTCAAACTCATGATCATTGAGTTGATGCCATCCAACCATCTCATTGTCTGTCATCCGCTTCTCCTCCTACATTCAATCCTTCGCAGGATCAGGGTCTTTTCCAATGAGTCAATTCTTCACATCAGGTGGCCAAAGTATTGGAGTTTCAGCTTCAACATCAGCCCTTCCAATGAATATTCAGGACTGATCTCCTTTAAGATGGACTGGTTTGATCTCCTTGCTATCCAAGTGTCTCTCAAGAGTCTTCTCCAACACCACAGTTCAAAAGCATCGATTCTTCAGTGCTCAGCTTTCTTCACCGTCCAACTCTCATATCCATACATGACTACTGGAAAACCCATAGATTTTACTAGATGGGCCTTTGTCAGTAAATATTACAATATTGCTTGTTTTATCATTTGGTCTTTTGGCTATGAGGCACAGGGGATCCCAGCTCAAATCCACACATCCCTGAACTGGAAGGTGAAATCCCAACTTCTGGACCGCAGCCAGGGAAGTTCCTCCTCAACAGATTTTACATATCAGAACCCAAGAATCCAGGAGACTAAACTATCTATGGTCCCACGGCTAGAAAAAGAGCAGCAAGAGCCTTCATTCCAGGCCGGATGAAGCTGAACCCCTTGTTCCTGACTACAAATACTAATGACCTCCCTGCATGTTCTGTCTTTGTAATCAACTGGACTCATATTTCACTGTGACCTTGAGCAATTCATTAGTGCTTTTAGGGGAAGCATTGACTCAATAAAGCAACTGGTATAAGGACCAACACTTATTAAGCCTCAGTTAGTAGTGTTAGGCTCTTGTTGCTTTGTATCTATTATCCTACGTAATGTTCAAAACATTCCTTTTGAGGGAGCTAACAATTATTATATCAACTGTCCCCACTGTATAGAGGGATAAACTGAAGATCAGTGGGGTATAGAGGAAAGGTTAGGCATGCAAAGGTGTGCAGTTTACTGGAAAAGAGTAATGGAAATACAAAGGGCTGAAGGGTGGCTCAGTGGTAAAGAAACTGCCTGCCAAGCAGGAGATGGGGGTTTGATCCCTGGGTTGGTATGATCCCCTGGAGAAGGAAATGGCAACCCACTCTAGTATTCTTGCTTGTAAAATTCCATGGACAGAGGAGCCTGGCAGGCTACAATCCATGGGGTCACAAAGAGTGGGATATGACTGAGTAACTGAGCACAATAGAAATACTTGGGACGCCTTCATCATTCCACCATAATGCCCCCTCCTTGAAGGCATATATAAGGTCTCTTTGGAGACCTCAGCTTAGTTTAAAGAGAGGAATATAAATAAAGAGAAAGAGCAGAGAATAAGTTTAAGAAAGCTGTAAGTGAAATGTGAAAGCTTGTGAGCTTCAGCTTAAGAAATAGACTTTTATAAGCAGTGGGGAATTATTGGAGATCTCCCAGAAGGAAAATTAATTTTGCAGGAAAGATCTTCACAAAGATTAATTTGACAGATGGGTTAGGGAGACTAAAGTCAGCAAAACCAATTAAAATAATATGCTAAATTCTTATATGTAGGGAAAGAGATAAGAGGAAATAAACATTTTTAAATGGGTCAATATTTTAAATTGACAAAAATTTAATTTTATTTTGAAATTCTGGCTTATCATATAATGTAACTGGAGACAATAAGACTGCTGAGTGTCAGATCAGCTCTTAGTACCCCTACATTTTAATAACAGTAGATTTAATTCTACAAAACCATCCATATTTCTTTCATTTTAAGAATCATTTTTTGTAAGCAAAGATTTTTATTTGTTGACATTTACCATTTTTATGGTATAAAGGAACCAAAGGCATTATCTTTTAAAATATATAAGATAAACAATGGAACAGTCTGCTAATTATAAATTTTATAAGGATATATATTTTTGGTAATAGTTAATATAGTTCTTCTGAATTCACCAGTGGCTGGCAGTATCATCCTGACAAGGTCAGTGGCCCTAACTTAACTGAGTGCAAGCATTTTATCACATATTACACTTCTAAGAATGGTTACTGTGATTGCCCACAATTTATTCTTGACATTTGTAGGCTCTTTCAAAACTTCTTTTTGTGTTTAAGTGCAAATGAGTATCAACATCATAGATACTTCTATGTGTGATGGCAATTAATTTCATAATAGTGATTTAATTGACAAATATATAAATAATATGCAAGATAGAGACTACTATTTTTTCAAAGGCTTTACATTTTATCAAGCCTGATATATGCAAATGGTAAATATATCCCTGAAGAAAAAAAAAGAATATTCTACACAATGAACTTTTCCTTATGCAATACAACTTTCTTGTAACTATCTTTGCAACAAAAGTGAAAAGTACTTTTTAGTCTATAAATTGTACACACATCCCTTTCTCCTCTTAATTTGACCTTTAATGAATATATATGAAATATAGTATTATATATAACACTATTTATTTCTTAAAAATCATATTTTCTCACAGAGTCAGTGAGAGAGTCATCTCCTAGGCAGGTTGATAAGAAGTCTAGGGGTCCCCAAGGAGAGAGGAGTCTGGAATTCTCAAGGAGGAAGAAAAGACAAACTTATTTTTCTCTCTACATTCTTTAGGATTATATAACAATAATGTATCCTGCTTGAGGACAGTCTGGAAAAAAACCTTATGGCTAATCCTGTTATCTTAAAATGTAAATTATGGGAATGGGTCTAGTGAGGTCTTTACAACCTCCAGACATTCTTTTGATTCACTGTAATAACTAATTTGAGAGTATATAACTCCAGTGCTAATGCTAGCAAGGGGGTATTCTTTCTACCCGCTTCTGATGCCTATGTCAGAAGCTTTCTCTATCTCCTTTACACTTTAATAAAACTTTATTACACAAAATCTCTGAGTGATCAAGCCTCATCCCTGGCCCCGGATTGAATTCTTCTCTTCCAGAGGCCAAGATTCCCGGTGTCTTTGTTGTGATTTCATCCACACCCTTTCATCAGTAATAAGGAGAAAGTATAGCATGTGTAGATGAGTTCACTAAATGACAATAGGTCTCTAATAAGTATTAGCTTTTTAATTTTCCTTTTATTCCATTTGTATATAAATTCATTTTCAATCATTTTAATGAAGTCCAGGAGAAAACAGTTTGAAGGACCAGAAAGATAAAGTTGTACATGAGTACAGAAGTTTACAGTCAATAAACACGAATGGAACACTTTGTATGGCATTGCACTACAGGTACAGTGCCAAAAGAGAGTGTGATGGCAGAGGTCTTCCCCAGGAAGTGATTGCTCTTTTGAAACAGGAACATAGGCTCGGGGTTAACCAGGTGAAGAGAGCAGTTAATGAGAACTGCATAGGACAGGGCCCTAAGATTAAAGGAAACAAGTCTCTTCAAGGCAAAGAAAGAGGGCCTACATTTTCAGACATGTAGGAAGTCAAGTTGCAGTGTAACAGCTTGAGGGACTTGCAGAAAAAACTTTGAATTTTGGTCTTTATCCCAAAACAAATGGCAAATCAATAAGTTATATTCTTTGGAGAGGAGATAAGGTGACTCAATTTGCATGTCCAAAATATCACTAAGACAACAGTGGGGTAGATACTTTTTCTTACATGAATTATTTAATCATCACAACATTTATATGAAATGAGCAATATTAGTTTGTTTCAGGGCTTCCCTGGTGGCTCAGTTGGTAAAGAATCTGCCTGCAATGCAGGAGACCGGGGTTCAATCCCTGGGTTGGGAAGATTCCCTGGAGGAGGGCATGGTAACCCACTCTGGTGTTCTTGCCTGGAGAATCGCCACAGAGAAGCCTGGGGGCGGGGGGGCTACAGTCCATGGGGTCGCAAAGAGTCAGACACAACTGAACGACTTTCACAGTACAGTATGGTATGTTTGTTTCAAGTGTGAGTAAACTATGAAGTAGAGCATTAAAATTAATTTTCTTAAGGTCACCCAGCGAAAAAGTAACAGAAACAAATTTAAGCCCACATTTTCTTCTGACTACAATTCAACTACATATATCACTAAACCACAGAGGCCAGCAAAATAAAATTTTGACAGATATTTGATAAAGTAAAAATTCCAAGGCCAGGATGACAGAAGGCAAGAGAGTAATACAGGTTAGCCAACAAAGGTAATAAGAATTCCATGTCTTCTCAAATAGAAACCTCCCCCAAATACTCTTAAATATTTCTGTCACATAACATAATAGAAAAATGAAATTCTGAGGAAATAATCATTCTATCCACCTTTGCTTCTGAAGCTTTTTTTTTTTTTTTTGCTGATCTGCTTGGAGTTGACTTCCACAAAAACTGCAGCCAGTCTCAACAGGATGTTTGGGATGAGAGAAGTAAGTGATCTTAAGCTCTGACAAACTCAAAAGCCAAAGCTAAAGCCAAAACTAATGAACTATATTCAGCAAAATGAGTCTTTCTGACTGCCTCCAATTATCCTAGAGTTGTGTTTTCGCTACCATTTTACTTATTTGGCTGAGTACAGAAGATATACATTAAGAGGCAACAGTGGCAGTTCCAAACACCTTTCTGTCCTACAGAGGTCTTGAATATACACTGATAATTCAGTATAATAAAGTGAAATCCTCTAGGAGTCGTTGTGCAGATATTGCCCTCTGTCAATCAGAGGAAAGAGGAAAAGGAAGAGCTAATGCAATGCAATCCTGTTTGGAGCATAAGACAATTCAAATAACTTTTCTCAATGCTAATTCTGTTAGTAACCTGTAACTGAAAAGAAATAATGTCTCTATTTTCTTCAAATTTTCCCAATTGAGGGTAAAACGTTTTTTTCTGTTAAAACAGAAGAAACTATAAAATAACTATATTTTGATTTGATAATTCTTGAATATAAAAACAGTGATTTTCAAACACAGCAAACTTGTCTGTCTCTGTTTTATACATTGGAGTTTTTTATACTATTTTATTTGATAAAATCTTTCCACGATTATAAAAATGTTTGAAAACTATTGATCTAGTGGTGATTGTGTTGTTATTCAAAGCAGAAGTTCAAGTGGTTTCAAAAGAACACCACAGAAGGTAAAACATAAATGCTCTTATATAGTTACTTTTGAAGAGTTTAGTTATAAATACTTCCAATTCCATGTAATAGAAAAAAAATTAAATTTTCTTTGTGAAATATGATTCATGAAATAAATAATGGTTACAAATCAAAGTTGTAGATAAAGTGTTTCGTTATTATTCAGTCGCTACATCATGTCTGACTCTTTGCAACCCCATGGACTGTAGCCCTCCAGGCTCCTCTGTCCATGGGATTCTCCAGGCAAGAATACTGGAGTGGGTTGCCATTTCCTTCTCCAGGGTATCTTCCCATCCCAGGGATCTACATCTTTTGTATTGGGAGGCAGATTCTTTACCACTGAGCCACCTGGGAAGCCCTAGATAAAGTAGATCTGAATAAAAATAAAATATGTAAGGTTTTGAAACTTTAAAGGGAATTTCAGATTATAGTTTTGTCAACTGATACTTAAGCACCAGTTATCTGAGAGTTCCAAAGTATATCTATACTTAAAATCTAAATCACTCCCCAGATCCTTCATATTTTCATAAAAGAATAAAATTTTACTTCATAGCTAAAGCTTCAGTGTTTGAAAAAATAAGAAATTCTGTTTATCCAAACTAAAACTGAATTATTATTCATCTAAATTTCAAGATGAATGTTATTTTATTCAAGTGCCCCATGGTAGGGTAATAGCTATGTTATGGAAATAGTAGGACATAGCCCAAGTAACGTATTTTAGAAATTTACAAAATACATTTAAACTCAAAAAAGAAAAAATCAAAATATATTCCCAGGTATTACTATATCAAACATATCTGTAGGCTAGCTAGGAAAAAAGGAGAGAAAATATAAAGAGAGCTGAGGGAACTCACAGTTGATATGCACTGCTTCTACTAGATGCCAATCCACTTGAAGGCAGCTGTCTTATGGAAGGACGGTCTTTTCCAATATAAATGCTAAGAATGCCACCTAAGCCATAAGCAATGGTTTGGAAAGAGTCGGAGTTCCTAAAAGCATCCCTGAGCCTTGATTATGGTTACATGGCCTGCGTTAGCCAATGGAATGTGAATGAACACAAAACATGCCATGTGTGAACAGACGCTTTCATTGAATTTGAGTGGGTCAGTCTGGCCTCTTTCTCCTGACCTCCACCAGGAGGACAACACAGCCCTTCAGCCTGGACGCTGCGATGAGCAGACTGAGTGGACAGCGCCAAGCAGAGTTGCTGCTGTGCCACACTTCCGTCAAGTGAGAAATCAATGCATGTAGTTGTAAGCCACTGAAATGTTTTGGGATATTTAGTTACCACTGAAAATGCTAGCCAGAAGAAAGGGTAAAATAATATTTTATTCAGTTAAGCTACGAATTGTTGGTTACTTGCAGCTGAACACATTCCTAAATAATATACCCATAATATGTACATAAATGAAAGATTATCATTTCACTTATATATGCACTCTCTGGGCAGCAATTTACAGTCTGTCTGAACTGACAGAGCTTAGCATCAGGATATTACAATTGTGGAAGGCTCAAGGAAAGAGACAGCTCATGTAATAATCTGCAGATGTGTGTGGCCTTGCCCAGGGAACTCCACAGTATGGATACTTGGGTAGCTACAGGGGTACAAGAGAGCAGGAAGTGCTTCAGAAGGGTTGCTTAAAATAATGTATACCAGCAGTTAACAGCCTTCTGTTCATCTCAGACAACCCAATATAAAAGGTCCAGGAGTAAACTGTTCTTCCCAAACATTAAAGAATAACAGAAAGAGGTGGAAGAAACTGGTATTCAGAAGGAATGGATACCCATTCGTGTTATCTTTTCCTGCCAGAGAATAATTAGAAGGAAACCAAGAGAGCGACATCAAGTAAGTCATTCTAATGCATATCCAATTAACATTTATTTGAAAAATATTTTTCTTAAAAAGAGGTTTTAATTATTTTCCCTGCAGAAGTATTCACTACATCTCCAGTAATTTTATATAAATTTATAAATTGACATGCTGATTCACGCTTTCTCAATATGTCAGTCAGTTATTCAGGTTCCGTAATCTTAGTGTCAATGTTCTAGTTATCCCTGAATAGATTAGCTCCTTAGGTAGGATTCTTCAGACAATAAAATACATCTCTATGTGTCCAGTTATTCCTATCAGAAATTTTGGAATAATCCTCAGTTCCATATTTTTTCTCTCTAGCTCTCTCCTACTATCAATTTAGCAAAGAATACAAGAGCTTCTACAAGGCATACTTCACTTTTCTATCCACCTCTCTCCATTTCCATGACTAAAATCCTAGCACAAGATGCCTTAATCTCTTGCCCAATCTACTGTAAATATCTCCTAATTCATAAATCCCTACTTCCTCTCTGACTTTCTTGTAATGAGTTTAAAAGCAGCACAAGAGATCACTTTAAAAAAATCAATAAGTTCAGATCACTCTTCTGTTTAAAAACGCTTAATGACTTCACACTGGATATAGAATAAAAATTTTAAACTCTTAACTAGGTCAAAAAATTCTGAGATGATCTTGTTCATGCCTACCTCATATTATAGGGCTTCCCTGATAGCCCAGTTGATAAAGAATCAACCTGCAATGCAGGAGACGCCAGTTCAATTCCTGGATCAGGAAGATCCAGTGGGGAAGGGATAGGTTACCCACTCCAATATTCTTGGGCTTCCCTTGTGGCTCAGCTGGTAAAGAATCCGCCTGCGATGCAGGAGATCTGGGTTTGATTCCTGGGTTGGGAAAATCCCCTGGAGAAGGGCCAGTATTCTGGCCTGGAGAATTCCATGGACTGTACAGACCATGGGGTCCCAAAGAGATGGAAAGGACTTTCACTTTTCACCTCATATTATTCCACCCTGCTCCCTAACATTCAGCCACACTGCATACCGCCCTCCAACATAACAACTTCTTCAGCTGTAGAGTCTTTGTGTACACCATTTACCTTAGAATTCTCTTTCTCCCTCTTGCCTGGCTAACTTCTATCATCTTAAACATCTTATTTAAATATCAGTTCATCAGAAATTCTCCTTCTCCTGCTCAGATCCCTATTATATTCACTCTCAGTACTTTGGTCTTTTCCTTCTTAGCTCTTGTCATAACTTGAAGTTGCATATTTCCAGAATGGTTAGTTTGTTAATATCTGTCTAGCCCATTTGGCTGTAAGTGCCATAAAAACAGGAGTCACACTTATAATCAGTCTTGCCAAGCACTGGGCATGGCGTGGAGTAACAGCACAATAAATATTTAGAACAGATGAATGAATAGCCACATGAACTTGGGTAAAATGTACCAAATTGAGAAAATATTGCAGATTCTAGTACATATGGTAGTTTTTTCAATTGCAAGTATTGTACCAACAAGCTATAGGATGAACACGTATATTACTTTCTGGTTTCTTCAATTTGTTATGAATTAGGGGAGCTGCTGCTGTATTGTACAAGAACGATATCAGAGTTCTTAGACTTTAGGTGTATCAAAATATGCAAGTACCTAAAATTACAAACGGAGAAAGTCAAAGTGCTTTAAGCATATAAAAATGCTTAAAGTAGATTGATTTTGTATCTTTTAAAAATTACCATAATTTTAATCAATCATAAAATAGAGTACATTATTATATTAAAATGTAAACTAGAGGCATGTCCATATAACAGCCCTGTAATTGTGATATCATAAAATGGACATCAGGATTCTTTCGATAGAATTGCACTCCATGAATTTGAAAGGCAGGAAAGGCGAGGTTAAATTTAGCGACAAACAGCTCCCCTAAATCTTAACAGAAGAACACATTCACTCTTGCTCATGCTACATATTAAAAGAGATGACTTATTGCAGTTGTTCAGAGACCAGGCTGATGGAGACCCCATCATGACACATGTGTCTATAATTGCTATTTGAGGAGAAGAACAAATAGTGCACTAGGTCATAAATACTTCTACTCCAAAAAGGTACTCCTCAATTTTAGCTCCTCTGGCATTGGCCTAAGGAAGTCACATGACAGCCTAACTGCAAAGAGGGACTGGAAAATTAAATCCTCTGATAGTCTCAAAAAGGAAAGAGAAGAAGAAACCCAGAGGAACCACACTACAGGCTGCAAGAGTCAGAGACATTCAGAGGCATAAGTGAAACCATTCATTCACACAACATGCATTTTTTTCTGCACCATGCTGTGAACTAGTTTGCTGGGAATTAAAAAATCAAGTGTGCTAGTTCTGGAGACAGCCACTTGAACAATTACTTAAGGAAGCTAAGAATGGTGCATATTCCATTTTGAAGAATCCCCGAAAGACAGTTTAGAGTGATCCTGAGTGATCTCACAAATCACATAAGTTAAAGGTTAAAGGTTTAATCCTTTTTAAAAAAAAAAAGGTTACCAAAGAACTCTAAAGTTTCATTATTGTCTATATATTTTCATTTAACTAGGCCCTCTAAAAAAGAAGGTACCAACTTAAGAGTAACCTTTACTCAGCTTAAGGATAAATTTCACACTTGTCTCAGATCCAGAAGAGTATAAAACCTGTAAAGTAACATCATAGAGTTTTTGCTGTCTTCCTTTTCAGTGTGCATACTGGAAACTATTATATGACTTTTACACTGTGAGCCCACTAGACTATAATTCTTGACTCATTAAAATGTTTTACTTTTTATACCAAAATATACCATTTTATCTATTATTAAGCAATATTAAAAACATTAAGTGACATTTAAGACAAAAATATATTCATCCATATTCCTAGAATCCAGATTCAACGTTCTTTTTTTGAACTTCCGATTTATTTTCACACATAATCATACAAAGAAATTCTACCTGACAAAAAGGAGAAGATTAAGAATATATTCCATTCTAAAACTCATGGATAAATTTACATATGCAAAGAAGACATGTACCCTTGAGGTTTGGGGCTGTCTTAGTCACATGCAGAGTCAAAAGGGGTAACAAGTACATCCTCAAGACTGACTACAAAGGGACTGATATTATTCCACTCGCAGTCAGCATTACACCATGTATTCACAGCTGAATTTATACTAATTAATAAATAGTATAGAAGATATATGGGATTCCCAGGTGGCTCCATGGTAAACAATCCACTTGCCAATGCAGGTGATGCAGGAGACATGGGTTTAATCCCTGGGTCAGGAAGATCTCCTGGAGAAGGAAATTGCAACCTACTCCAATATTCTTGCCTGAATAATTCCATGGACAGAGGAGCCTGGTGGGCTACAGTCTATGGGGTCACAAAGAGTCGGACAAGACTGAGTGACTGAGCACCCTGGGCTTGGCTCAGGGAGTATATTTAGAATAGGATGCATACAGAGTGTACTGAGTTTGATATATATACAATTGTATTTAGAAAAAACAAACATTAAACACTTTATACAATGCTCTTTTTACTCACTAGCACATTTTAGACTTTAAGACAAATGCATTCTCGATCACACATCTTCCTAATTTTTCCAATATATTTTTGTAAATGAGCAGGCACCCATCTGTTAATTAATATATTTATTAACTATTAATAATGATTTAGTAACTATATTAATAAGCATTAATAAAGCTTATTTTCTTCATAATTTTTATATAGAAAATAAATATGTGTTGTAGTTCTAATAGTTTCTTTCTATACCAAAGTACAAAAATACATCACCTTTGCACCTCTTCCCTTGTTCATGTCCCACTTTGGCTTACTATGTTTGTTTCAACAGCTTGCTTTTTGTCTGCAGAAAGCAAACCTTAGTTTTATCGAGATAGAAAAAGCAAGCAACTAAGAAAATAAGTAAGCTAGCAAGCAAAGAAGCAAACACAAAACACCCTCACTCCTTCTAGTACCTGTCTAAATAGCATCTCTTTAAATAGCACTGGATATTTTGTAAGATAAAATGTGTATTAAATGGAGGTAGTTCAAACCCTGGATGGATAAAGGTTGACGTCTTGTCATATCTTTAACACCCAGTCTTAGGACATTCAGATTTTGTCATGTAAAATGTTGTGTGGGATTATATTCACAGATACAGAAACACGTTCCGTTCTATCACACCCACGAGTCCCAGAACAGTACACCGAAAGCTGGCATGAATAAGATCCACTCCACAAATGAAAAGCATAGCTAATCTGCTGATAGGTAATAACTACTTCAGTCACTAATTTTTTCTTCAATTTTAAATACTATTGCTATACTAATAAATTTCATTTGTCTTTTAAAAATAATTGTTAGATGTGGCTATTAGGTACATCGTGCTAAATAAATGTTTCTTTGTAGATATTTCTATATGCCTTTATATAAGCCAAATACACATTTTAAGTGAAAGTTTTAGTCGCTCAGCCATGCCCAACTCTGCAATCCAATGGACTGAAGCCCACAAGGTTCCTCTGTCCATGGGATTTTCCAGGGAAGGATACTGGAGTGGTTTGCCATTTTCTTCTCCAAGGGATCTTCCTGACCCAGGGATTGAACCCAGGTTTCCCCGCACTGCACGCAGATTCTTTACCGACTGAGCTACCAGGAAAGGCTGTACATCATAATTTCAAAAGTATTTTATAGTTGTTGTAAATATGCTTTGTAGTAGGTTCAAAAACATCTTGGCTTAAGTTTCCCAATAACTGAAGATTCTAGATAAAATGGATTCAGAATTTTAGCATCAGAGAAAGCATTAAACAAGAACATTTGTTTCAAATTTGTCTCATGAAAGAACAGAGAATTCCTTTCTTTAAAGTCATAACAGTCATAACATAACAGATAAACAGATATTTAGCAGCAAGAGGGAACTTATTATTTCAAAGGGCCCTTCAAAATATAACTTTGTAATGCAAAAAAATTAACAGAAATGAGTATGCTTTTAAATGTTCCAGCTGTATCATATTTTGCTTTCCTGATTAAAAATCTTTCCTAATCAATATTCCAGGCAATGTTTTACAGAAATGCCTAACCTCACTTTAAGGAATTCTTGATTTTTGGTAAGAAAAATCTTTGATTAATGCTTTAATGTAATTAGCAAATTTAGAAGGAAATTAATTCATTTAAAAGGAATTGAACTTTTTCCATCATCTGATATTTAGTTGGCATTATTCTAAATAGATCAGTAATTTTACAGAACATTTTAACTTTCATTAAAAAGAATATAGTATCAAAACTTAGAAGTCTTTAATATTAGTGAAATTAATTCCATATTTCTTAAATAACGGTACCTTTTTAAAAATAGAATACTTCCCAGATGTTAAATGTATAGAATTAAACTGCCTAGACAGTTAAATCAAAAAGGAAAGATAAGGCAATTGTCCAAAACACTTAGGCCAAATAAAACCTCAGGCCAAAATAAAATGAGAAAGAAGTATATTTTGGGTGGGTCATCCTGTTGGCTGACTTCATTAACCTAATTTATCAGATTAAGGTTCTTTTCCCTATTTCCCTTGCAAAGGTGTAAAAACTTCAGTGGTTCCAAGGGTATGGTTTTAGTGGCAGAGGCTGGGAGTGAAGAGCTCTGGCTCTATTTATATTTCTCTCACCAACATATGTGTAACCTTATACAAGAAAGCAAACGTCTCTGGACTTAGCTTCCTCTTTTGTAAAATAAGATCCCCTAAAGTCTTTTCCATCTCTGAAAAGTTATGAACTCATGAGATAGTAAGATGACAGCTATGCGGGAGTCCACATTATAAACTAGAGCGATTACAGCTACATGTGTGTGTGTGGTATGCTCGATGTTCAACAATATAATATTACCCTAAGGGCATTGCTAATATTTAACAATCACGAAAGCTGAAATAGGTGTTTGATTTAATTACAATAGCTTTTATAATTGTCTTAAGAAATTAATTACACTTGAAGTCGGGAAGAAAATCTTTTTCAGGCCTTGAGTTATACTGACTCAGAATAACACTGGAGTAAATATTCAGCATGATGTCAGTGCTAAGATGATGAGGTTTGAGATACATCTCCATCTTTCGTAACTCTGTAGGTTGCCTACTCATGGTAAGAACTGCAATGGTGAATGTCCTGGATGGAGAACACTTAATGAGCTAACACTTTAGTCTATTATTTGCACTGTTAAATTATTTTAGCTACACCATTTGCGTTACATTAAATCTTCAAACTCAGCTGACATATTTTAGTTTTGCATCCATTACTCACCTTTTTAGTGCAACAAATACCCTCATAACATTTAGGCACTATTTCAATAAGGTTCTTTCCCTGCCTTTTCTTCCATTATCAAATAATTTGATAATGCAGACAGCCATCTATAAAATATTTTTCCACTACACAAAAATACCTTTATATTTTTCAATATGATAATAGCATAAAAGCCTATCTTTTTCTCTTAGGGAATTAAGTCTAATAGATTTCTTAGACTGTTTTTCACATCTTTTTCTCTGTTGGCTCTGTATTCCACAGGACCACTTCCTTTTCTTTCTCCCTGTGAAAATCTCATAATGATTGTACTTACACTATCAGTATTTTTCTTTTCAGGTCACCTACCTCATCTGTATTGTATAATTGAAACCTATAGCTTCTCACTTCTCATACTACCTTACTTCTTGAAGAGCACAAAATTTAATTCTCTCTCTCTGAACACACACACACACACACACACACACGTATTCTGAAATTCCCTTGTTCTTAACAAATTTGTTATTCTATCACCATGGGCCCGGTATCACTATTACTTAAAGTTAAAGATGCTCTCAAAGTACTGAACTTCATGTACAGCAAAAATATACTTATGTAACTGAAGAAACTGCATCACTAAGAAGGAAGTAAATGAAGTCTTTAAACAATGTTAAGCATCTATTCTAGTATAAAATCTTTAAACAGATCATGCCAATGCTAATATAAATTTTAATACTTCATCTCTAGTAACTACTATTGCTTCCATGTTTATTAAAGTAAAATAGTATTTTTGTACAGAGATTTTTAAGTATTTTATCAAGCATTGAACCATATAATAAAAGGGAATATATGCAGGAAATCCTTTGGGTTAAATTTATTTAATAATTTTCTATGTGTCACTGAATGACAAATGATAATTTTTCTGTTATGGTTAATAATTTAAATAGTATACATGATACCTCTCTAGGGGTTTATATATCAAACATATCATCACTGTTTCAAAGTAGATACGACAGCTATTGACCCAAAATTGCTTTATTGAAAACTTCCTTAATATGCTTTTCTATGACAGCTTCCAACAGTTTATTAAATGTTTCTGCCATGAGTTCATTATGGCAGGAAGACAAGCAGCAGTATTTTCTATACCAATATGAAAAGGTGGCCACAAAAATAGTGTGGCGTATTATCGCCAAATATATTGATAACTTTGAAAAGTTGTTTCAAAATAGTTTTCTTTATTCATCAGGAAATAATTCAACGACCTACAGATTTCAATTATTTAAGAAGCACCAGTTTTTGCCTATGAGGGAGAAGATATGGTATGGAGGAAAAGGTACAGGAGACAAATCTGAATTTATATCTCATCACCTTCTATTTAATAGCTTTGTGACATGGACTTGTCACTTCTCTCTTTGAATCTAAACATTCTAATTTTTCTATGGTGATAATATTGATTCTTTAAAGATAATTTGGAAACAAGCACCTGACTTAGGACTGGTAGCTATTACTGTAATTATGCACTATGTTAAGCCAGATAATCAGGGTTGGTTCTTGGATACAAAAGCTCATGAATTTTAAGCATATCAATTAATTACAAAATAGGAAATAGCATACCTTAAAAGCATATTCCATCACTACATAATAACATATACACATACTCATTACTATGGAAAACCTGATTTGTACCAAAAAGTTTATGTTGCACTCCTCTAAAAGGTACCATTTGTCTTATTATTGGTCGTGTACTAGAGTTATAAATTAGGAATTATTACTATTTTCAGCATTAAGGGAGATTTTGTTTGTATTACCAAATCACATGTTAATTCTGGAAGTATAATACTTTTGGTTTTCTTAATTTTCTTTCACTATCTCAGGATAATTCATTAGAGTATTTTCTATAAAAACATGAATATTTCTAATGATTAAAGCCTGATTCACAAAACATGGCTAAAAACTTTGTAAAGGAAAAATATTACTGATTTGTGGCCATCATTTTCCAAATATTGTTGACTTATGGTACCACTTTTAAATTTGAGTTTTCATTGACAGTTCATGAATCAATATTTTAACAAATGTACAAAAGCTATCATCTAGGAATCTCTTTTCTGATTTTGTAGTCCCTCAGAGTATAATTTAATAGCAATACTATATGGTCAAACTGCTGTTTATTATTAAAATTCCAATTTTTAATCCTGAGGCATTAAAAGTCCTCCATTGAATACTGATGTAGTAAAGAGCTTCAAAGAGAAAAATGTCAGGGTTCTCGGAAGATTCCAGAATCATCTTCAGTATGTTCTTCCTTGGAGATATGAATCACTTACTGGTCAGTTGGCTTGGCACAACCTGAAGGTCTATTCTTTGTCATAGATATGAATTAATGTTTCCCACAAAGTCATCTTGCAAATTCACATGACTGACTAGACCCAGTCAAAAAGAAATGTGGATGATACTCTACAAAGCAGCCATTGTTACTGGAGAGAACCAAACAAATAATGCCTTTTTGTCTTTTATTAATTATTATGCTCAACAAATAGCACATGTTCGCTAAATGAGAAATTACCCCCAAAAATATGAAATAATTTATGTGAAGGAAAAAAGGGAACAAAGATCCAGAAATAACTCAGATGGTAATTTATCAATAGTTGGTTACTCATTGTGTACCCTGTTAATTTGGGTATGAAATGAAATGATAATATCATGGAATGAGGAATCCACTCATGTTGAAGCAAAAGTCATTAAAAGATAAAATTATAGTAAAAATAGGTGTAATTTTGATATATCAACTTATCTTCAAATTTTCAAGTGTTTTAAAAAGGTGAATATTTTAAGTCATTTAAAGAAACTAGGTTTTTATATCAAGTATTACCATGGACTACAAACTGCAAATGAGAGAGATCTAAGAAATGCCCTGAGAATTAACACTATGTGGATAATACTGTCATTTAATGATTTTATAATTGCTAAAAATTTAGTGATATTAATTTCCATCTTTGCAATTAAAAAAAAATAAAAAACACACCAAAATGCAGACACACAAAACACTTTAAGCTATGTTTTGAATTTTATAGAGGAAGCAGAAGAATTTAAAGCTTATAAACCAAAGTGAAATGGGATTTTAATTAAGAAATTTTAATGCCAGCCTAAAGCAGCCCTAAAATTCAGAATAAAACATGGCTACTGTAACAGAAACAGGTTTATTTCTTTAGGAAGTGGTTTCTAATTCTGAAGCTGCAAATGTGCAGGCACACGTGATGGGGAATGTAAGGGTTGCCATGGTGAGTACATATCTTTTCTTGGACAGTCAAGTATTTTTAAAAATGTATAAAGAACTTTCACTTCATAATATGTCACGGAAACTGACTCTGCTTTCCTTACCAACATATTAGTATGATGCAATGCAACACAGCACAGAAATAGCCCACATTTTAAAAAACTTCTGCCCATTAAGATCGCTTATAAAAAACATGGAGTGAAAAATGAAATACGAAATCTCCAAGTCGGAGAATTAGTTAAATGATGGGTCTAGAACAAATTCTACTTCCATTAAATTAATAAATAATCACACCTCAGGACATTCCACAGGCCTGATACACTCCCTGGGCGTTCAGAGGAAAACATCACTAAACATAACTCTCAACATACTTTGGTCATATGCCTTATTTTCAAGGAAAAAATAAAATCATTCCTACATCCTACTTTCTCATTCTTTCCCCGTGCGATCAACGGTTTCCAAGAAGCAGGGATTTGACTCTGCTCTACTGTCTTTTGCACAAAATCTCCTGCAGGCTCTCTTAAGAGTCTGTGAAGTCAGCTCAAGACGCCTGGATGGAGGCGTGACACTTGGACTGGGGAGGTGGCAGAATCTGTTGAGAAACGCAGCAGGTTCTGAGGCGCTAGAGAACCCACGTGTACAGGGGCTGGGGAACTTTTCCGCCACGTCTCCCGGAAGGAAGGTCTGACTTTCAAATAGGGGGCTAGCGGCGGCAATGAGCTGGGGGTGTGGAAGGTGGGCAGTAAAACAGGAGAGGTGGCGGCGAAGCAGAAGGTTCAAACCCTTCACAGGTATCTACTTGTGCTTCCCCACATTCTAATCTCTCCCTCATCAACTTTATTATTTTTTCCGTCTTACAGGAGGGTTTAAGCAACAGGGATGCTGAGCATCTCATAGGCTCAGCCTGGAACAAAGAAAATCGAGTTCCTAATACTGTATCTCTCCCGTTGGAGATCACGTGTCCTGCTTTCGCTGGAATGCACTCTTCTCGCCCACGCTATAAAATCTCTATTGTGCTTAGAAATTTTACCCAGGTTAAAATACGCTCACTTATGAATTGCTTTTTATCTACCAAGAGAACCACATTTCAACGTACACAGGTACACATTTACGTGGTGACCCAGTTACCACTGCAGGTGAATTCGATGTGTTGAAAGTGTATTGGGAAAGTAACAGAAAAGAGCAGGTGGAGGATCTTCATGTCTCACTGAGCGCACCCTCCCCTCCCCCGTTTTCTGATTTCTTTTGAAGAAGTTCGAAAGGAACGTGGGAGTCGTGGGAGTCGCAGATGGTTCCTTTTTGAAGCCGATTCCTGGGAGTTGTGAAAGTGACCCCTTCCCTTCTCTGCCTGGCGCTGCGCCCTCTCGCCCAGCCCTCTCGCTTTGTGACTTGATGGGGAGGAGACAGTAAGGGAGAGGGCGGAGGCGGGTCCTTTATGCAGCCCTGATGGCCAAGAAGTAGTATAATGAAGCAATTTTGCAGCCATCTCTGTTATCACGAAGTCATACTATTTTTTAAAGACATTCTGTTTAAGTCCTATCCCCTTACTCCCATTCTTGACTCTGCAAACTGTAAAGACAGGAGACTCTTTGGCACCCAATTTAATTGTCCGTGAGCTAAGGTGCTATGCTTATCCTGATGCTAATGTGCTTTCCTCCCTCTTTCCACGTAGGACCCAAAACTAGTCCTGCATCCTTAATGACTGAAAGGAGGAGGCAAGATGCTGAAGGGGGGCCCAGCACTGGTGCTGCTTCACCAGCTTCTCCGAGCAACACAAAAGAGATGTGTGGGCTGGAGCTGTCTAGCTTAGGCGAAAGGAGACGTCGCTTTCCCTGACTCCCTGGAAGAAGGGCTTCGCTCCATCGCTCCCCCACTTCTTTTGGTCCCCCAGTCTTTTATACTCTTTCTTCCCCTTCATCCCCCCCAAAAAAACCCCACCCTATCCCTTCAGTTCTCAATGGCACAAAGGTCTTCTAATTGTATTTTTCAAACAAACAGGCATCACACAGTAATACTACAGCTTCTAAGATAAAGGGACAAACGTGACCTGCCACAAGTGTGTGTGTGTGAGAGAGAGAGAGAGAAAGAGAGAGAGAGAGAGAATATCAAACGAGCGCTTCACCCTTAAGACACCTCCGGAAAAAAGCTGACTGGAGATATTCAAGATAATAAAGAACTATGATCAACCTCAGCTCAACCGTCGGTCTCAGCACCAGCACCCCAAACCGCTCTTTGCCTTCCTTTTCGCAATATGTAACCCTTTAAGCTCATCCGCCAGCCCAGGCCACTCGGCACTCCCCAGCACCCGCAACAGCAAGCACGCGATTCTCAGTGCCCTGCAATCTACCACATCCCCGCCACCTCCGCGGGCCACCGGCCGAGCAGCTCCCCGGGAGCGCTGAGGGCTCGGCTTCTCCCGTCGCCCCCCACCCCGCTCCGTCGGCCACCTGGGTCCCTCACCTAGGGCTGCGGCCGCCAGCGGCGAGGCCCCCGCCACCCCCTCGGCCCCGGAGCGATAGCATCCTCCTACTCACATCGCCGGCGGGAGAAACTGCCCATGAGGTTCCGGAGAGAGTGAATCGTGCAGCTGCCGAGGGCTATTCCTTAAAGTGTCCGGGGTCCGCAGGAGAGTGGGCACGAGGGTCCTCGGAGGAGAGGAGGGGTGAAGGAGGAGAAGAGGAGGAGAAGAAGGGATTCCAGGCAGCTGCCACGTTAGACCATGATGCTGGTGCCCTTCAGGCGGACAGCTGGAGAGGTTTCCGCGGGAAGCGGCCGAGGGGGAAGCCCGGAGCGCCGGCGGGGGAGGCAGGAGCGCATCCACTCCCCAGCTTCCGCCCGCCTCGCGCGCCGCGCAGGCGACCGCAGCAGCAGAGGCGGCAGCGGCGGCGGCGGAGGCGCAGCTCCCTCCCCACCCCAGAAGGCGCCACAGACAATCAATCCTGCCAGAAGAGACGAGCCGAAAAGGCGAATCTTGCCCCCAACTCCGTAACAGCCCGTGCCCGCTGCCGCGCCTCTCCGGGGCGGGGATCCCCGGGGTCCCGGGAAGCAGCGGGCGGTTCGGAGGGGCCGTGCGCTCCCGCGGCTGCGGGCGACGCTGGAGTGGGCGGCTGCAGGTCCCTCCGGTGGGAACTCGGCGCCCAGGGCTGGCTGTCCGGGGCTTCAAGCCCGGGGTTCTCCCGGAGTGGGGTCCTCCTCGGAGCAGTGGCTGGGCGCACAGGTGCCCGGACTGGCAGGCGCGGAGGCGCTGCTCCCGGCTCTCGGCTGGGGCTCCCTGCTCTCCCCGCCCCCTCTCTGCTTTTTCCCACCCCCTTTTCCGACGACAGCAGCTGCAGCAGCCTCAAAGTGCTAAAACGTGTCAAGGAGATTTTCCAGCAATAGGGGAGGGGGTGACCACTTTCACAGCCCTCGGCTCCTTTCGGGGATCCTCGCCTGCCCCTCTGACCTCTACTCGGGCTCCCCCAAATTGTGAGAAGCAAATTCCCAGTCCGGCGGAGTACTGAAATGGTCGCCTTCTCCCGGCTCTGGCTGTTTTTTTTTTTTTGTAAAGACTGGGACGGCTGGCCGAGCTCCCAGGTTCTTTCAATCTCCCGCTGGGCTCCGTGCAGGTGCTGGAGGCGCGGCGCGGCCGGGCTGCGCGCGGCCGCCGGCTCTTCGTGCCGCCCGACCGGCCCGCGGCGCTCCGGCGGCCCCGGCGCGGCGTCCTGCAGCGCGGGCGCCTCCGCCGCACCAGCGCCTCCGGGCCTCTGCGCCTTCCCGAGCGCCCCGCACCCGCGGCGGCTCGGTGACGCTGCGCCCGCGGCTCCGCAGCCTGCCGCTCCTGCTACCTCAGCAGAGAGGCGGCCGGGAGCGCCTCCTCGGGGTTTCCTCCCCCGCCCGCCTTCCCCGCTGCAGCTGCCAAGGAGAAAAGTCTCTGCTGGCGGTTCAGTCTCTTCACATTAGTCAAGCCAACGACCTTTGTGCCTGCTCTCGCGTTCCCTTCCCCTCCTGGAGCCGGGGTGGCTGCCCTGGGTGTGCGCAAAATTAGAAGGGGTTTTCCAACCACCCTTCACACTTCCACCCCCTCTCCTCCGGCCAGGAACACACGTTCTCACACTCACACACACTCATCTCCTCTCTCACGGACAGGCACACACAGACATATAAAGTCTCACACGTCTTTAAACTCCCCAAAGCCGCAATATGTTAAGAAACCTATTGACTAGGCTGGTGCTATATTGAGACTTCTCTTTAATTCTCTAAACCCAACGGGTCAATTCTCTCTTTAAAATAAGATTTATCATCCTGAAATCATTTTTTCTTTTCTTTTCGTGGAATACAGGCTTTTCGTTTCCTCATGATAAGTGAGAATTTCCCTTCATCTCTCTACATCCCTAATACAGTAGACGTCATGATGTTTAGATGCCACTCCGGCGGATGCAAATTCACAGCTTACTAAAAAGAAAATGCATTTGCTCATATTCTTAGATTTGCAATGCTAAAATCTTCAAGGTCAAAAATCATCTTTTCTGGCTGCTAAGGGTTGTCTAGGAAGACACTTTGGAGATTGACACCTAATCAGCACAGTACCAAGAATGATTATTTTCCACTTTACCTGGGCCGTGAAAGAGGGGTGACTTTTAAGGATAACTTTCCAGTGTATCATATTATTTGCATGTAAAAGGCAAAAGGAATAAGAGCATATTTTCAAAAGCCAGGTCATTTTAAAAGTGTGTTATAAAACACCACCAAGAAAGAGTTCTGAAAGGGCAAGGAAACAAAAAAAAATTTTAAGGGCCAGTTTTTGAATTGAGCTCTCTGGGGCTCTGCTTTTTCACCCACAGTTTTATCCTTATAAACATTTGCCACACCTTAGTTTTTCAGCTGGACAGAGTGATAAGAAAAATTTTAGGTTGCAATTGAAAATCTAAAATAAATAAATAACCTCACACAATTATACAGTTGTAGCAATACTTTTATAGGCCTCCAGTTCTTCTGGATACAGTTTGCACATAACTTTCACATATATGCATTATTTTATTTCCTAAAACTATTTAGTGGACAAGATTTTGCCACACGTATTGGAAGGGCACAAGGCTCATCTCAGAAATGTGCCAAATTGCCCTGCGCCTGAACTCAGAATGTCTTATTTTAACTCCAGGATTTAACTCCCTTTTACCAAAATGTTTGACAAAAAAAATTGTGTATGTAAAATCACAGCCAATTATGAGGAAGCTTATGATCATTGCAAACAGGTAACATACCTACCAATGAACTTATATCCCATATGTTAAGTGGAACTGTTTTCCTAAATAAAAACAAAATTGTTCCCTTCTAATGGGGAGAAGGGCTTCTCAAGTGGAGCTAATGATTAAGAACCCACCTGCCAGTGCAGGAGATGTAAGAGACTCTGGTTCCATCTCTGGGTCAGGAAGATCCACTGAAGAAGGAAGTGGCAAACCACTCCAGTATTCTTGCCTAGAGAATCCCCATGGACAGAGAAGCCAGATGGGCTACAGTCCATAGGGTCTGAAAGAGTAGGACATGCATACAATGTGGAGAAAGATATTTTTGGACCCCCAAACTAAAAATTGATGATACCTCTGTAATATATTTCAAGCCATATGTACTCCTTTCCTCTTTGTCATATCATAGAAACTTGATTTCAGACTCTAGAGGTTCAAATGGATAAATCATTTTAAATGTGAGCAGGTGTGAGGCAACGCCTATGGGTTTTAACAAACACGATTTTAGCATTAAAAAAAATGTAGAATGAGCCTTGAATACCATGGTTCAACTTTTTTCTAAGATTTATGAATCTTGAGCAAATTTTGGCCACCTTCACTATTTAAACAATGAAGCATACTGAGGAGATTTCAATAGTTCCATAGAATTATGGAACTATTGAAATGCAAATGCAGATGCTGTCTTTAAACTCCAAGTTGCCCTGTCATCAACCCTCTGGAAATGCAGATGACTCTCTGAAAACTAGAGAAAGATGAATGCTGAATATCCTTAGGCTGTTGCTCAAGCAGAGGTCCAATTCCAAAACATTAACAACTCTAAAAATTAGATCAAAGCAGTTTTAATAGATTAGCTATTCAGATTATATCTGTCAATGGCTAAATATTAAATCCATAAAATTTCATAAATTGTTAATCAACTCCTTTGACTCACACTACTAAAATTTTTGAGATGATAATCTGTTTCCAGGAAAAGCAGGACCAACTTTATTTGAAAATAAAAGATATATGATGATATTAACTGTCAGGTGTCAACTCTCTTTCTAATAACTTTCTTTAGAGGCCTGGTTTTAGAGAAGTTACTTCGACAATTCCTGATTTAAACAAAAACCACTTATGTGTCTTAATATCTTAATGCTTAATATCTTATCTAATATCTAACTTAATTAGATATTGGTTCTTAAGGAAATTTAAAAAATGCCAATTTTTTATGTACAGGGATGTAGATCTGAAGAGCTCAGAGTTCCTGGAGCTTGGTATGATTGGATCAGCATCAGTGGGGTACCATATGGGTATAGAGGGCTGTTAGTTTTTGAAAAACAGGGAGAAGCACTGAGCAGGAAGTGGGAGTCATTAGATTCTTCTTCAAATTCATTTGTTAGATGGCCTTTACTGTGAAACTAATCTCTCAGATTAACAGTCTACTCTAGTGAAAGAGAAAAGTTATCATTACATTTAATTCATTTGGATAATTAATTTTATTTTAAACATTAATTGGCATATTTGTGATATACAAATTACAATGAACACTGATGTATGAATTGTGCATCTCTTTTAAGAAGGAAAATTTAATTGATTAAGACTGAAGCTTCCTCTGCCATTCCTTTACCTCTTCTTCCCTCAACCCACAGAGGCAACCTCATTCCTAAATTTTTTTATTTATTTGTACATTAATAAATTTCATGCACTTTCACTAAAAATATTCTTATGTTCCTTTGGTAATTTAACTTTTACAAAAATGATATAATGAAGTTTGAATTCTTTTTACCATTTGCTTTGGATTTTGAAGAAACCATTATGTCTATGAGAATGAATCATCTTGGTATATGTCACTCTGGTTCACTGATTTTTATTGCTGTGTGATAGTTGACATGAATTTATCATTTTCACCTTCTGATGACAATTTTTACTTTTGTAAGTAATGCTGTTATGAATATGTCTGTTTATGTATATGGATGAGTGCTTTTCTATTTTGCATACTATCTAGAAGTGGATTTCCTGGGTTGTAGTACACATTTAATACTAAATTGTTTTCAAACAGTTTTATATTCGTGCTATCATTTATAATGGTTTTCTTTGATGCACATCCTGGCAGTACCTGGTATTATTAGGTACTTTCAGGTTGTCCAGTCAAATCCAAGGGGTATAAAATAGAATTTTACCATAGTTTACATGTGCATTTTCCTGCTTACTATGAGATTGATTTTTAATTTTTAATTATTTTTTTTTATTGAAGGATAATTGCTTTACAGAATTTTGTTGTTTTCTGTCAAACTTCAACATGAAACAGCCATGGGCATACATATATTCCCCTCCCTCCCACATCCCACCTCCCACCCCATCCCAACCCTCTAGGTTGATACAGAGCCCCTGTTTGAGTTTCCTGAGTCATACAGCAAATTTGCATTGGCTATCTACTTTATACATGGTGATTAAGTTACTCTTTTCATGTAACTCTTTCCATACATCTCACCCTCTCCTTCCCTCTTCCCATGTCTATAAGTCTATTGTCTATGTCTGTTTCTCCACTGCTGCCCTGTAAATAAGTTCTTCATTACCATTTTTCTAGATTCTGTGTATATGCATTAGAACACAATATTTATCTTTCTCTTTCTGACTCAGTCCACTCTGTATAATAGGTTCTAGGTTCATCCACCTCATCAGAACTGACTCAAATGTGTTCCTTTTTATGGCTGAGTAATATTACATTGTATATATGTGCCACAACTTCTTTATCCATTCATCTGTCAATGGAGATCAAGGTTGCTTCCATGTTCTAGCTACCGTAAATAGTGCTGCAATGAACAATGGGATACATGTGTCTTTTTCAATTTTGGTTTCCTCAGTATATGCCTAGGAGTGGGATTGCTGGGTCATATAGTGGTTTTATTCCTAGTTTTAAAAGGAATCTCCATACCGTCTTCCATAGTGGCTGCATCAATTTACGTTCCCACCAACAGTGCAAGAGTGTTCCCTTTTCTCCACACCCTCTCCAGCATTTATTGTTTGTAGGCTTTTTGATGATGGCCATTCTGACTGACTAGGGTGAGGTTAATATCTCACTGTGGTTTTGCTTTGCACTTTTCTAATAATGAGTGATGTTGAGCATCTTTTCATGTGTTTGTTAGCCAGCTGTGTGTCTTCTTTGGAGAAATGTCTGTTTGTATCATTTTCCCACTTTTTGATTGGGTTGTTTGTTTTTCTGGCATTGAGTTGCATGAGCTGCTTGTATGGTTTGGAAATTAATCCTTTGTCAATTGTTTCATTTGCTATTATTTTCCTCCATTCTGAGGGTTGTCTTTTCACCTTGCTTATAGTTTCCTTTGCTGTGCAAAAGCTTTTAGATTTAATCATGTCCCAATTGTTTACTTTTGTTTTTCTTTCCATTACTCTAGGAGGTGGCTCATAGAGGATCTTGCTTTGATTTATGTCATCGAGTGTTCTGCCTGTTTTCTTCTGAGAGTTTTATAGTTTCTGGTCTTACATTTAGGTCTTTAATCCATTGCAAGTTAATCTTTGTATATGGTGTTAGGAAGTGTTCTAATTTCATTCTTTTACATGTAGCTGTCCAGTTTTCCCAGCACTATTTATTGAAGAGGCTTTCTTTGCCCCATTGTATATTCTTGCTTCCTTTGTCAAAAATAAAATACTCATTGGTGCATAGGTTTGTTTCTGGGCTTTCTATCTTGTTCCATTGGCCTATATTTCTGTTTTTGTGCCAGTACCATACTGTCTTGATGACTGTAGCTTTGTATTATAATCTGAAATCAGGAAGATTGATTCCTCCAGCTGCATTCTTCTTTCTCAAGACTGCTTTGGCTATTCAGGATCTTTTGTGTTTCCATGTGAATTGTGAATTTTTTGGTTCTAGTTCTGTGAAAAATGCTATAGGTAATTTCATAGGGATCACATTGAATCTGTAGATTTCATTTGGTACTATAGTCATTTTCACATTATTGATTCTTCCTACTCAGGAACATGTAATATCTCTCCATCTGTTTATGTCATCTTTGATTTATTTCATCAGTGTCTTATGATTTTCTATGTACAGTTCTTTTGTCTCCTTAGGTAAGTTTATTTCTAGGTATTTAATTCTTTTTGTTGTGATGATAAATGGGATTGATTCCTTAATTTCTCTTTCTGATTTTTCATTGTTAGTATATAGAAAAGCAAGTGATTCCTGTGTATTGGTTTTGTATCCTGCAACTTTGCTAAATTCACTGATTAACTCTAGTAATTTTTTGATACTATCTTTAGGGTTTTCTATGTACAGTATCATGTCATCTACAAACAATGAATCCTTTTCCAGTCTGGATTCCTTTTATTTCTTTTTCTTCTATGATTGCTACAGATAGGACTTTCAGACCTATGTCGAATAATAGTGGTGAAAGTGGACACCCTTGTCTTATTCCTGATCTTAGGGGAAACACTTTCAGTTTTTCACCATTCAGAAAAATGTTTGCTGTAGGCTTATCATATATGGCTTTTACTATATTGAGGTAGGTTCCCTCTATGCCCATTTTTTGAAGAGTTTTAATTACAAATGAGTGCTGAATTTTGTCAAAGGCTTTTTCTGCATCTATTGAGATTATCATATGGTTTTTAATCTTTCAGTTTGTTAATATGGTGTATCACATTGATTAGTTTGCGTATATTGAAGAATCCTTGCATCCCTGAAATAAGTCCAACTTGATTATGGTGTATGAGCTTTTTGATGTGTTGCTGAAGTATGCTTGCAAAAATTTTGTTGAGGACTTTTGCATCTATGTTCATCAGTAATATTGGTCTATAGTTTCTATTTTTGTGTTGTCTTTGTCTGGTTTTGGTATCAGGATTATGGTGGCCTCAGAGAATGAGTTTGGAAGTGTTCCTTCCTCTGCAATTTTTTGAAAGAGGTTTAGAAGGACAGACATTAGCTCTTCTCTAAATATTTCATAGAATTCTCCTGTGAAGCCATCTGATCATGGGCTTTTGTTTTATTTGGAAATCTTCATCACAGCTTCCATTTCAGTGCTTATAATTGGGTTGTTCATAACTTCTATTTCTTCCTGGTTCAGTCTTGGAAGATTGAACTTTTTACAGAATCTGTCCATTTCTTCCAGGCTATCTATTTTATTGCCAGATAGCTGTTCATAATAGTCTCTTATAATCCTTTGTGTTTCTGCATTGTCTGTTTTAGCCTCTTCTTATTCACTTCTAATTTGTTGATTTGATTCTTCTGTCTTCTTTTCTTAATGAGTCTGGCTTGTCAATTTTATTTATCTTCTCAAAGAACCAGCTTTTATTTTTATTATCTTTACTATTATTTTGTTCATTTCTTTTTCATTTATTTCTGCTCAGATCTTTATGATTTCTTTCTTTCTACTAATTTTGGAGTCTTTTGGTTCTTCTTTTTCCAGCTGTTTTAGGTATAAAGTTAGGTTGTCTATTCAATGTTTTTCTTGTTTCTTGAGGTAGGATTGTATTGCTACAATTGTATAACTTCCCTCTTAAAACTGTTTTTGCTGCATCCCATAGGTTTTGGGTTGTTGTGTTTTCATTGTCATTTGTTTCTAGAAATTTTTTATTTCCCTTTTGATTTTTTCAGTAACCTGTTGGTTATTTAGAAACGTGTTGTTTAATCTCCATGTGTTTGTGTTTCTTACAGGGTTTTTTTTTCCTTTCTTGTAATTGATATCTAGTTGTATAGCATTGTGGTTGGAGAAGATGCTTGATAAAATTTCCTTTTTCTTAAATTTATTGAGGTTTGATGTGTGACCTAAAATTTGATCTATCTTGGAGAATGTTCCATGTGCACTGCAGAAGAAGCTGTATTCTTCTGCATTTGGATGGAATGTTCTAAAGATATCAATGAGATCCATCTCATCTAATGTATCATTTAAGGCTTGTGTTTCCTTATTAATTTTCTGTTTTGATGATCTGTCCATTGGTGTGAGTTGAGTGTTAAATTCTCTTACTATTATTGTGTTACTGTCAATTTCTCCATTTATGTCCGTTAATGTTTATCATATGTATTTAGGTGCTCCTATGTTGGGTGTGTAGATATTTACAATTGTTACATCTTCCTATGGATTGATCCATTGATCATTATGTAGTGTCCTTCCTTATCTCTTGTAATATTCTTTATTTTAAGGTCTATTTTGTCTGATATGAACATTGCTACTCCAGTTTGTTCCCTCATTTATGTAGTATTTCTTTGCCTTTTCATTTTTTTTTTAACTTTTTGTTTGATGTCTCCTCTTCAAGGTTGAATTCTTTCTTTCTTTTGGTTTCTGCCCTCCTAAAATTGGTCCAGTGATTTGTGTAAGTTTCACTTAGAGTGAGATTTTTGCTGAGTTTTATTTGTTTCTTTGTTTTTCCTCTGATAGACAAGGCTGTGAGGTGGTAATCCTGTCTGCTGATGACTGGGTTTGTGTTTTTTCAGTGTTGTTGTTTAGATGAGGCATCCTTTACAGGGTGTTACTGGTGGTTAGGTGATGCCAGGTCTTGTGCTCAAGTGGTTTCCTTTGTGTGAGTTCTCACTACTTGATACTCCCTAAAGTTAGTTCTCTGGTAGTATAGTCTCTCAGAGTCAGTGCTCCTAATCCAAAGGCTCAGGGCTTGATCTCTGGTCAGGAATGAAGATTCCATGAGTGGTTTGTTATGGCATTAACTGAGATTAAAACAAATATCCACAAATGAGAAACCAAAATTGAACCCCAGACAAATGGAGTCACAAAATCAGGCAAATAATAATAAAAATAATGGAATAGACACACATACATATGCACCCATGAGCAAAATCAAAACAGGCTAACAAAAATAAAGTACAGTAGATTAACCTAGCAAACAAAGGAAATAAAGAATTATATCTCCTAGAACAAAACTAACTAAAGCACAAACTGGAAAACAACTAAAGTAAGGTGCCAAGTGGATAATAGAACAATGAAAACGAAACTAACAAATATGTTGAGAAGAAAGGAGAGAAAGAATAAATATGCAAAGTTAAATAGAGGTAGATGAAGAAGATTCATATACATTAAAGATTAACTGCAAGGAGAAAAGAACAGTAGGAAAAGCAAACTAAGGAATAAATGTAGAAAAAATAATACTAGGCTTAAAAATTAAAAAAAAAAAGGGAAAAGAAAAAAAAAGGGTGGGGGAAACTCCACAGAACTGCAAAAGCCCAATGTAGAGGCAGAGATTTACAACAAAAATAAAAAATGTGACTAAGAAAAAAAAAGCTCAAAAGCGTAATTAGACTTCATAGTGCCAATAAAATGACAACTACAACAGAGGGGAAAGAAAAGAGGAGAAAAAGAAAAGCAATCCAAAAGAATCTATAGAACAAGTCAAAACATAAGGATAATAAATGCTTTTCTTGAGTCACTGCTATCAGAGTCCTTTTGCTTGCTAGGTGTCACAGTCCATCTCACCTCCCTAGGATGTGGTCCAACACTGTGCTGATTTCTGGACTTGCTGTGGTGCCAGCTCAGATTCTAGTCTGGTCCTACTCCTGTGTGTTCTTGCCTCCAATGTGCACAGCTATCAGAACTAATGCATTTTGTTTTGTGGGAGCTCTCAATCACTTTTCATATATTCCATAGACATAGAGTCTGTCTAGTCGATTGTGTGGATTTAATCTGCAGCTTGTACAGTTGATGGGAAGGTTTTGGGTCTTCTTCCTTAGCCACGCTGCCCCTGGGTTTCAATTGTAGTTTTATTTCCACCTCTGCTCTTGGATCGTCCACTGGGGTTTGCTCCTGAGGCTGCCCTGGAGGACTTGGGTTTGCCCCTGTGAGGCCAGGTGTGGAGGTGGTGCAGCTGCTTGGGTCGCAGGGGTTCTGACAGCACCAGGTACTCAGGGGAATTGGCAGCTAGGACAGCAGGAAATATAGTGTTCTACGAGGGTATGGAACCCAGTATTGGCCAATACGCTCCAGTATTCTTGCCTGGGGAACCCCCTCTGTGACAGAAGAGCCTGGCAGGCCACAGTATACACGGTCCCAAAGAGTCAGACACTACCGAAGTGACCCTGTGCACATAGACACAAGATATTTTTGCCTGTGGCAGCTCTGCCCCAGTGAGAGTTGAGTGTGAAGGAGGCACAGCTGCTTGGCTTGTGGGGGCTCTGGCAGTGCCAAATGTGCAGGGACACGGACTGCCTCTGCTACAGGAGTTACAGCCCTATCAGAGTCTTTTTTCAAGCCTCTTGTAGCTGGCGAACAGAAGGCCTCTTTGGCCAGTCTTTCTCCATAGCTTTGCCCTATTCAGGCACTTAGAGGGATCCCTTGCCTTGGGTCCTTCTCTGTTGTTCAGCACATCAGGCACATAGAGGGGCCCCCTTGGCTGGGGTCCTACTATGAGACAGACACATCAGTCACTTAAAGGGGCACCCTGGGTGGGGTCCTACTCTGTAGTTCAGTGTGTCAGGCGTTTGATGGGCCAGCCTCTCTATTGTTCAGATGCCAATTCTGACGTGAGGGGAGAGAGAGGCTATGGTGATGCCTTCACCCCCTATGCATGGCTCAACAGTACTGCCTTGCTTCCATGGCTGCCCAGCTTTCCTCCACAAGCATTTCCCACCAGTCTTGTTCCTCACATCCCCTTGATCTGTCTCTCCACAGTCAATAGCAGTCCTCGCCCTTAGATTGCTACACAATCCCTAAGCTCCAGCTCCCCACTGTGTCTCCCAGAGGACCCACATCCCTGTCTGGGGTACTTAGGGCTGCGACAAGGACTGTCTGATTCTCATTGCATTTGGGCTGCCACAGATCAGCTGTTTCACTCTCTGCCTTAAATGTTTCTCCTCCAACTCAGACAATTGTCCCACTGTGGAGGTCATACCCCTGCTTCAGTTACCCCCAACACGCCGAGGGCAGGTTCAGTCATACTAACACTCCTGTTTTTCCCCCTAGTTCTTTCGTCCTACCGAATTTTGCATGGTTCTGTATATTCTTTTCCTCTGGTCAGGTACTCCTGTCCACTCTCAGCTGGTGTTCTGCATGCACTTCTGTGTCTGAAGGTGTATTCCTCATGTATCAGTAGAGAGAGATGTACTCCACATCCACCTACTCCTCTGCCATCTTATTCTCCATCCAAGATTGAGCACCTTTTTATGTTTATTAACATTTAGATTTTATGTTTATTAACATTTAGATTTCCAATATAAATTGCTTAGTTTATATATTTTGTGCATTTTTCAACTAGGTTTTCTTAATATATGTGTGTTTATGTGTGTGTGTTGGTGTTTGTGTATCCTGGAATCTAATCCTTTGTCAGTTATATATCACCATTAATTTTTACACCTAATATGATTTATTTTTACAAAAATAAGTTTTAAGTTAATTTGTTAACTTTATCACTACTGTCCTTTATGGTATGTGCTTTGTATCTAGTTTAAGAAAATCTTTACTATCCCAAGATTACAAATATATCTTCCTATAATGTATGCTAAAATCTTTATACTTTGACTGTTTTAACTATCTGAAGTTAGCTAGATAGAATAAGGTCTTATGATTTCACAGTCTGTTTTCAAGAGCTCAGCAGTGTGAGAAAAAAGGAGCTATCATGGATCCACCCTCTACTTAAGAATTAATAGCCCATTTTTATATCTTCCTTGGAGAAATGTCTGTTAAGTTCTTTGGCCCACTTTTTAATTGGGTTGTTTATTTTTCTAGAATGGAGCTGCAGGAGTTGTTTGTAAATTTTTGACATTAATTGTTTGTCTGTTGCTTCATTGGCTATTATTTTCTCCCATTCTGAAGGCTGTCTTTTCACCTTGCTTATAGTTTCCTTTGTTGTGCAAAAGCTTTTAATTTTAATTAGGTCCCATTTGTTTATTCGTGTTTTTATTTCCAATATTCTGGGAGGTGGGTCATGGAGTATCCCGCTTTGGATTATAGCGGAGAGTGTTTTGCCTATGTTATCCTCTAGGAGTTTTATAGTTTCTGGTCTTATGCTTAGATCTTTGATCCATTTTGAGTTTATCTTTGTGTATGGTGTTAGAAAGTGATCTAGTTTCATTCTTTTACAAGTGTTCATCGCTGCATTGTTTACAATAGCCAGGACATGGAAGCAACCTAGATGCCCATCAACTGACGAATGGATAAGAAAGCTGTGGTATATATACACAATGGAATATTACTCAGCATTAAAAAAAAATTCATTTGAAGCAATTCTACTCAGATGGACGAAACTGGAGCCCATTATCCAGAGTGAAGTAAGCCAGAAGCAAAAACAACAATACAGTGTATTAACACATATATATGGAATTTAGAAAGACAGTAATGAGAACCCAACATGGGAGACAACAAAAGGAACGCAGATGTATAGAATAGACTTGTGGACTTTGTGGATGAGGGTAAGGGTGGGATGAGATGGGAGAAGGGCATTGAAGCATGTTAATTGTCATGTGTCTAATCAATCGCCAGCCCAGGATTGATGCTCGGGACTGGTGCAGCGAGATTTCCCGGGGGGGGAGGGAGGAGGGAGGGGGGACCCGGAAGGGAAGCATATGTAAACCCATGGTGATATCATGACAATGTATGGCAAAAACAATAATAAAAAAAAAAAAAAAGAATTAATAGCCCAAAAAGAAAGGATAAAGAAAAATTAAAGAGAATTTGAAAAAGAATAAGATGAGGTATCTTGTCAATATTGTTTATGAAATCTTTTTGAAATCTTATTGATTATGAAATCTTTAACTTGTCAATATTGACTATGAAACTGTAGTAATTTAGGAGAGTTTTAAGTTGAAAGAGTAATCAGTTTAGTTCAGTTCAGTCACTCAGTTGTGTCCGATTTTTTGTGACCCCATGAACTGCAGCATGCCAGGCCTCCCTGTCCATCACCAACTCCCAGAGTCTACCCAAACCCATGTCCACCGAGTCGGTGATGCCATCCAGCCATCACATCCTCTACCGTCCCCTTCTCCTCCTGCCCCCAATCCTTCCCAGCATCAGGATCTTTTCCAATGAGTCAACTCTTCTCATCAGATGGCCAAAGTATTAGAGTTTCAGCTTCAACATCAGTCCTTCCAATGAACACCCAGGACTGATTTCCTTTAGAATGGACTGATTGGATCTCCTTGCAGTCCAAGAGACTCTCAAGAGTCTTCTCCAACACCACAGTTCAAAAGTATCAATCTTCGGTGCTCAGCCTTTTTCACTGTCCAACTCTCACATCCATACATGACTACTGGAAACACCATAGCTTTGACTAGATGGACCTTTGTTGGCAAAGTAATGTCTCTGCTTTTCAATATGCTATCCAGTTTGGCCATAACTTTCTTTCCAAAGAGTGAGTGTCTTTTGATTTCATGGCCACAATCACCATCTACAGTGATTATGGAGCCCCCCAAAATAAAGTCTGACATTGTTTCCACTGTTTCCCCATCTATTTCCCATGAAGTGATGGGACCAGATGCCATGATCTTAGTTTTCTGAATGTTGAGCCTTAAGCCAACTTTTTCACTCTCCTCTTTCACTTTCTTCAAGAAGTTCTTTAGTTCCTCTTCACTTTATGCCATAAGGGTGGTGTCGTCTGCATATCTGAGGTTATTGATATTTCTCCTGGCAATCTTGATTTCAGCTTGTGCTTCTCCAGCCCAGCATTTCTCATGATGTACTCTGCATATAAGTTAAATAAGCAGGGTGACAATATACAGCCTTGACATACTCTTTTTCCTATTTGGAACCAGTCTGTTGTTCCATGTCCAGTTCTAACTGTTGCTTCCTGACCTGCATACAGGTTTCTCAAGAGGCAGGTCAGGTGGTCTGGTATTCCCATCTCTTTCAGACTTTTCCACAGTTTATTTTGATCCACACAGTCAAAGGCTTTGGCATAGTCAATAAAGCAGAAATAGCTGTTTTTCTGGAACTCTCTTGCTTTTTTGATAATCCAGTGGATGTTGGGCAATTTTATCTCTGGTTCCTCTGCCTTTTTTAAAACCAGCTTGAACATCTGGAAGTTCATGGTTCATGTATTGCTGAAGGCTGGCTTGGAGAATTTTGAGCATTACTTTACTAGCATGTGAGATGAATGCAATTGTGCGGTAGTTTGACCATTCTTTGGCATTGCCTTTCTTTGCAATTGGAATAAAACTGACCTTTTCCAGTCCTGTAGCCATTGCTGAGTTTTACAAATTTGCTGGCATGTTGAGTGTAGCACTTTCACAGCATCATCTTTTAGGATTTGAAATAGCTCAACTGGAATTCCATCACCTCCACTACCTTTGTTTGTATTGATGAATTCTAAGGCCCACTTGATTTCACCTTCTAGGATGTCTGGCTCCAGCTGAATGTGAGTGATCACACCATCATGATTATCTGAGTCGTGAAGATCTTTTTTGTACAGTTCTTCTGTGTATTCTTGCCACTTCTTCTTAATATCTTCTTCTTCTATTAGGTCCATACTATTTCTGTCTTTTATCGAGCCCATCTTTGCATGAAATATTCCCTTGGAATCTCTGATTTTCTTGAAGAGATCGCTAGTCTTTCCCATTCTGTTGTTTTCCTCTATTTTTTTGCATTGATCGCTGAGGAACGCTTTCTTATCTTTCCTTGCTATTCTTTGGAACTCTGCATTCAGATGGGAATATCTTTCCTTTTCTCATTTGCTTTTCACTTCTCTTCCTTTCACAGCTATTTGTAAGGCCTCCTCAAACAGCCATTTTGCTCTTTTGCATTTCTTTTTCTTTGAGATGGTCTTAATCTCTGTCTCCTCTACAATGTCACGAATCTCCGTCCATAGTTCATCAGGCACTCTGTCTATCAGATCTAATCCCTTAAATTTATTTCTCACTTCCACTGTATAATTACAAGGGATTTGGTTTAGGTCGTGCCTGACTGGTCTAGTGGTTTTCCCTACTTTCTTCAATTTAAGTCTGAATTTGGCAATAAAGAGTTCATGATCTGAACCACAGTCAGCTCCCGTCTTGTTTTTGCTGACTGTATAGAGCTTCTCCATTTTTGGCTGCAAAGAAACAGTAATAGATGAAACCAAATACAAAGAGAAAAAGCTTAACAATGAGCTTTTATACAATAGAGGAGGCAGAAGATGATCATTTACCTCCTGAGGAATAAAATGAAGTTATGAACAAAAATTAATCCCTTATCTCACACTATACATAGAACCAAATTATTTGGCAATTTTCTTTCAAAAACAGTTCAGACTAAATTTAATATACAAGTACTCCAACAGAAAGGTTATCTTAGATAAAATGTAAGTAAAAAGATTAGCTAAGAGGGAATAAACATATTTTTTTAAAGTAGCTGAGTTCATTAACACATTACAATGTAAACATTTTCTGAAAATGTATTTGCTATCTCTGGGTAGTTTCATATCTATATACAAATTTTAAAATACATTTTTTATTCTAAAATTAAGTAAGTGTAGTTAAAGAAACCAGAAGTTCTTTCTGATTGTAAAATTACATTATTCCACGATCTTAAATTTTAATACCGTGCATTATTATTGATTTAAGAAGTTAAGATTTATTAAAAAAAAAAACAGGTGGAGAATTGATAGTTTTAATAGTTTATTTTTTATGAGAATTATAAACTGCTGAAGAATTTTCAGTAATCTGCAAATATAGGAATTAAAACTGCACCACTCACCAGAGTTCAAAAGGTTACAGGTACACACAATCTAGAACATATATGATGCTCACCTTCCCTTAGACAACATGATCCTTTAATCCACAAATCTGTTAAGTTACTAACACTAAGTTGTTTCTATGATAAATGAGTCAGTACGGAAACACTAATAATATTTCCTTAGAAGTTAGGGGAAGATAATATTTGCTGCTTGTTTTCTGCTTTATACTTTGCCATACTGCTGCTCAGTCACTTCAGTCATGTCAACTCTGTGCCACCCCATGGACTGTAGCCCACCAGGCTCCTCTGTCCATGGGCTTCTCCAAGCAAGAATACTGGAGTGGGTTGCCATACTCTTCTCCAGGAGATCTTCCCAACACAGGGATCAAACCTCCGTCCCTTACGTCTCCTGCATTGGCCGGTGGCTTACACCTCCAGATAATTGAAAAATTCACTACATATAAATTCTTCTATTGGTTCTACCTTTTCAAATAACTGCTAGAGTAGTGCCCTGTTATCGTCAGTATTATTGAGTCATGTTGGCCCATCATATAGGTGTACCTTGTTTTATTGTGCTTTGCTTTATGGCACTTCATAGGTACTGTTTTTTATACACTGAAGGTTTGTGGCAACTGTACATCAAGCGAATCTATGGGTGCTGTTTTCCTAACATTTGTCTACTTCGTGTCTCTGTGTCACAATTTGGAAATTCTCAAAAGAGTTCAAACTTTTCACTATTACCATATTTGTTATAGTGATCAGTGATCATTGATGTTACTATTATAATTCTTTAGGGATGTCACAAACTGCACCCACGTAAGATATCATGAGCAAACTTGGTAAGTGTGTGTCTGACTGCTCCACTGAACAGATGGTTCCTCATCTCTCCCCCTCTCCCAAGGTCTCCCTCTTCCCTGAGACACAACAATATGGAATTTGACCAGTTGATGACCTCACAGTGCCCTCTAAGTTTTCAAGTGAAAGGAAGTGTGTGCGTGTGTGTGTGTGTGTGTATTTGTGCATGCACGCACGCACTCAGTGTTTCCAACTCTTTGCAACCCCATGGACTGTAACCCACCTGGCTCCTCTGTCCATAGAATTTTCCAGGCAAGAATACTGGAGTGGGTTGCCATTTCCTACTCCAGGGGATCTTCCTGACCCAGGGATAGAAACTTCATCTCTTGTGTCTCCTCTCTTTGGCAGGTGGATTCTTTACCATTATCATCACTTGGAAAGGAAGAGTCTCTCACTTGAAATTAAAACTTGGAAATGATT
Organism: Antilocapra americana; assembly: GCA_007570785.1. NCBI lineage: Eukaryota > Metazoa > Chordata > Mammalia > Artiodactyla > Antilocapridae > Antilocapra > Antilocapra americana. Next base: position 7,293,102 of record ML661344.1, on the reverse strand, counting down.
CATCTTCTTAAGGAATACATGTTGAAAGCCTAGACAGGCCCAAAGGTAGGAATCTTGTACCAAATTGTTAGCCAAGTTGTGAATGCAAAAGAAAAGTTTTTGAATGAAATTAAACATGCTACTCCAGCACACACATATATGGGAAGAAAGCAAAACAGTTTTATTGCTGATATGGAGAAGTTTTAGTGGTCTGGATAGAAGATCAACCAAACACAGTATTCTTTAAAGCAAAGCCTAATTCAGAGCAAGGCCCCAATTCTTTTCAGTTCCATGAAACCTGAGAGGAGTGAGGACGCTTCAGAGAAAGGTTTGAAACTAGCAGAGGTTGATTCTTTATGTTTAAGAAAAGAAAACATTGCTGTAAAATGAGTTTCAAGTGAAGCAGAAAGTGCTGACATAGAAGCTACAGCAATTTTTCCAGAAGATCTAGCTATGATAATTAATGAAGTTGGCTACATTAAACAACAGATTTTCAATGCAGTGAATAGCTTTCTGTTGGAAGAAGATGCCACCTTGGGCTTTCATACCTGGAGAGGAGAAGTCAATGCCTGGTTTCAAAGTTTCAAGGCTGATTCTCATTCACGAGACTGAACAGTGACTAAGTTGAAGTTAATGCTTGTTTAACGTTACAAAAATCTTAGGACCCTTAAAAATAACACTAAATCTACTCTGCCTGTGCTCCATACACAGAACCATAAAGCACATCTGTTTACAACACGATTTCCTGGATATTTTAAGCCCTATTGAGACCTTCTGCTCAGAAAAGTACTCCTTTCAAAATATTAATACTCATGGACAGTGCAACTGGTAACCCAAGAACTCTGATGGAGGTGTAATATCATGAGATTCATGTTGTGTTAATGGTGACTAACACAACATCCATTCTGCAGCCCAAGGATCATGGTGTCATTTTGACTTTTTTTCCTTTTTTTTTTGGGGGGTGGAAGAATATTGCCTTACAATGTTGTGTTGGTTTCTGCCATACAAAAATGTGAATCAACCATAATTATATATATATATATATATATATATATATATATATATATATATATATACACCCTCCTTGAGCCTTCCCATTCCCCCATCCCACCTCTCTAGGTTATCACAGAGTGCCTGGCTAGGCTCCCTGTGTGATACAGAATCTTCTCACCAGCTATCCATGGATGAAGTAACTGCAGTTATAGTGGAAATAGTAAAAGAACTCAAGTTAGAAGTGAAGTCTAAAAGTGAAAGTTGCTCAGCAATGTCCAACTCTTAGTGATCGCATGGATTATAGCTTACCAGTTATTCAGTCCATGGAATTTCCCAGGCAAGATTCCCAGGCAAGAAGACTAGAGTGGGTTGCCATTTCCTTCTCCAGGGGATGTTCTATACCCACATTTCAAACCCGGGTCTCCTGCATTTCAGACAAACTCTTTACTGTCTGAGCCACCCAGGGCTTTAAGATTTCACAGATGAAATAACTACAGTTGTGGTGGAAATAGTAAGAGAGCTAGAATTAGAAGTGAAGCCTAAAGATGTGACTGACTTGCTGCAATCTCAGGATAAAACTTTAACGGATGACGAGTTGCTTCATTCGTAAAATAAAATTGTTTCTTGAGATGAAAACTACTTATGATGAAGATGCTGTGAAGATTGCTGGAATGACAGCAAAGGATTTAGAACTAACTTTATTATATAAAACTAGTTGATAAAACAGTGCCAGGCTTTGAGAGGACTGGCTCAAATTTTGAAAGAATATCTGCTGTGGATAAAATGCCATCAAACAACATTGCATGCTTCTGAGAGACTGTTCATGAAATGAATCAATTGGCATGGTAAATTTAATGTTGTCTGATTTTTTTTTAAAAATTACCTAAGTAACCTCAACTTTCAGCAAGCTTTAGCAACCACCAACCTGATTATTTCAGCAGCCATCAACTTCAAGGCAAGAAACTTCACTAGCAAAATCATTATGATTTGCTGAAGGTTCAGATAGTGGTTAACAGTTTTTAGTAATAAATTATTTTTAAGTTCATACATTGCTCTTTATACAAATTTAATATGCTATAATATAGTATAAATATTACTTTTATGTGCATTTAGAAAAAAGAATATTTCTGTGACTTGCTTTACTGCAAAGTTCACTTTATTGTAGTGATCCGGAACTGAACCCAGAATATCTTCAAAGTATGCTTATAATTGTTTTCTTGTATAACACAAATCTTAGGACCTCAATTATAGTGTGAGGAATTTGATTTGGTTTAGGAAGAGAATTTTTAGGAAAGAATGTCTTTCCATTCAAGAATGAGAGAATAGACATAGCTAGAAAAATATTTATGCTTTATTTTTGTTTATTATGTGGAACCACATCGAAACCTAAGTCAAAATAATGGAGGAAACTATAAATTGAACACAATGCTAATTGGATTCTGTGGCAAGATATACTGTGATGATGTCTATTATGTGCCTGACATAAAATAGTCAAATAGCAGTGCCAAACACAGTAAGTTCAGCAATCTGATGTTTTAGTGAAAGCAGAATAGAGTTTGGACATATTTAGTGAGGACCCCAGAACTTTTAGGTTGGTTCTCATTGTTTTGCTTATTTTAAGAGGAAAGAAATGTCTTTAAGTATGTAAATCATACTGTAATATTTCTATGTGTTCCATAATTGCAATATTTAGCATGGAATTCCACTATAGTTCAAGGTAGAAACTTGTTACTATCAGTTAATAAGAATAAGCGATATAAAGTTATACTGCTTGCTGTTATCCAATTTTATTTATGTTTTCAACTTTATCATTAGAAAAAATGTTTATATATATAATAGAGACTCATTTATATCCAGATCATGTTTTATTTCAGTGAATTTATCTTCTCAACAGTTTTCACTAAATACTTTATAGTATATATATATACTATATATGTAGTATATATATAGTGAAGTCTCTCAGTCTTGCCCAACTCTGTGCAACCCCATGGACTGCAGCTCATCAGGCTCCTCTCTCCTTGGAATTCTCAAGGTAAGAATACTGGAGTGGGTTGCCATTTCCTTCTCCAAGTATATATATAATTATAGTTAATTATAAAACCCCACAATTTCAAAATTTGGGGTTAGATGAAAATGTCATTTTTTATACATTATTTTTGAATGCTAATTTAGCTGATGTATGATTCAAAGTGGACAGTTACTATACTGTAGCATTTTGAAGATATATGATGGGGCTTGGTTTTCATTGGTACTATTAAAATATCTGGTCTCAGTCTGTTATTTCTCTGTAGACAATCATTCCTTTCATTCTTGAGGTCACTGATATATATATGTAGTTTTTCAATGCTGATGTGTTTGGCATAGATTTCTTTTCATTGTACTTTCTAATTAAAAAAATATTTCTTTTATTTATGCTGTTAGGGATTAAAAATATTTTAATATATTTTGATAAAAACTTCAGCTTTTATCTCTTTAAATATTACCTCTCTTCCATTCCCTATATTGCCTCTTTCTTATTTTATCTTTCATATCACTAGCTAATCTGTAATGTTTCTCTCTCTGTCTCTCTGTGTTACATTTGCTATAATTTGTGGCCTTTATCTTCCAGTTAACTGATTCTTTCTCAACTATCTAATGTATTGAATCTGACTAATTTTATTTATAATTTCAACAAGATTTTTTGTTATGTATACAATTTTCTGATATGTTCTGAAAGCATCATGTTTTTTAGCCATAATTTTGATTCACTCTTCTATTTTGCTTCCTGGTCTAATAATTTTAATATCTGAGGTTCAAGGAATCTAATTTAGAGTGCTGGTTTATTTTCTCCTAATTCTTGCTCATGGCGGTATATTTCCTTGGATTCTGAGCTCATTCTCAGTTGGATGTTACATTTGGGAATAATTTGCACTCTTGGCTAAGGGTGTTTCCCTCTAATAAGGATTTATATTTATGTTTAATTTTTAGCTGTGCATTTCCCAAATCAACAATAAGTCCCAAGTGTTCAGAAGAATATGCCTGAGATTATAAATGCTAAGAAAAGACTTTTGTCCCTGCCCAGAGACAAGATTGAAGAAGACAATGTGCATTGAAATTCCTGCTTTCCAGAGGTGCATGTTTTCAAATTAAAATTTAAATGCAAATGTAGGCCTTAAAGGGTTCCCTTTTAAGTTATTTCCCACATTTTCTAGGCTAAGGGATGGTGTCCTTTTCAGCTGTCTGTTTATAGGGAGGTTCTAGATTACTTACTGACCAATGGCTTCAGAGGAATTGTATATTTAATGCTTCTTACCACTGTGGTTTCTTATTTTATCAATTGTTTGGATTCCAAGAATTAATTTTCTTTCTTTCTTTTTTTATTAAATAATTTTTTATTATTTATTTTCATTATTTTTTTTATGTTGTAACAAATTCAGGAAAGATTTTTTTCTTTACATTATTGTGTTGATTTTGGCATACATTGACAGGTTTAATTTTCTTCCTTAAAAATTAGTTGTTCCCCCAAAAAACAAAGAAAGAGTAATTTGTTATTTTTATTCAGTATTTCCAGATGTTTTGTCCTAGAAGAATTTAGATGACATTTAGACTGTCTTATTTTGGAAGTGAAACTAATTTATCTATTATATCACAACTTTAAGGTGATATTTTTCAGTGTCAAACTGTTGAATTTACTTAAGTTAAATAGTATTTGTATATTTCCTTTCTGTGAAGCATGCTGTCATTAAAGGTGAAGCATGCTGTCATTAGAGGTGACAGTGGAAATGAGCCTTGTCACCATAATGGTGTTACAAAGGACTTTACCGACTGATAGCTTCTAAGTAAAGCAAACAGAAACATACTTGGTTATTATTTTTGATGACCATATTATATTATCAGGATCAGTGTAGGCAAAAATCTCTTTTAACACCAGTTATCTCCATCCGTTAGATATGGAACACATTCCTCTGAGTTATTTTTTATTATAGGACACAATAGCAGAGAGCATTAATGATTTTTATTTGATGAAAATCTTCTCTCCTGATCATAGTATGCACAAATAACTTGAGTCATGAATGGTGTTCCAAACATCAATCTAAATATTAAAAATTTATGCATGAGACATAAAAGGTAGAAAACCAGTCAAATTTAGCTCCTTTGGAAATATATGGATTCTCTGATAAAGATATAATAGAATTAAATAATCTAGAAAATTATGAAGAAAAATAACTAGGAGCAATATAGCATTGTGAAAGAAAACATATATGAAAAATTACCAAAATATTTCTCTGACAGATAATTTGTATATATATTTTTTGGATCACAGAAATAATTTATGTTTTTTGTTGAAATCTCAAGCAATGCAGATTTTATGAAGTACCAAAGTATTCTTTATTTTTTCCCTCTTTTTTTTTTTCTCCCTTTTACTGTTTTTGCCATACAATGCCATGATATCACCATGGGTTTACATATGCTCCCCCTCCAGAAGCCCCTCCCTCCCCCCTCCCTCCTCCCTCCCCCCCGGGAAATCTCGATGCACCAGCCCCGAGAATCAATCCTGGGCTGGTGATTGATTAGACATATGATAATTAACATGTTTCAATGCCATTCTCCCATATCATCCCACCCTTTCCCTCATTACAGAGTCCACGAGTCTGTTCTATACAAATGACCATAGTTATTAGTATGATGTACTCTTTTGAATTATTGTTAGCATTCAGTAACATAAAGGTACATACATTCTGAAATTTATTCCTTCAAAATATATTCTTTATATGTATGCATATTGCCTTATTACTTGTGTTTGCTGAAAAATATACGGCAAAATAATATTCTATTTCAGTTCTAATGTAGTGATATACTGTTCCTTTTTATAACTTTATAGATTCTCATTGCATGAATATATCATAATTTATCTAACCACTTTCTTATTAATGGCTGTTAGGTTAATTTTAATTTTTTCACTATTTCAACAATTTTCCAGTGAATTTTCTTGTATATATGCTTTTGCATTCTTATGCATGATTTTTGTAGCATATATTTTTAGAAACATTAGTAGAAAACTGTACATTTTATATAAAATAATATAAATACAATACATTAAATACACTATTATTATGATGTCATATAATAATATGATTATATAACAATAATTTTTTTCAGTCCCTCAGTCATGCCCAACTCTTTAAGACTCCATGGACTGCAGTATACCAAGCTTCCCTGTCCTTCACCATCTTCTGGACTTACTCAAACTCATGTCCATTGAAACAATGATGCCATACAGCCATCTAGTCCTCTCTCATCCCCTTCTCCTCCTGCCTTCAGTCTTTCCCAACATCAGGGTCTTTTCAAATGAGTCAGTTCTTCACAATAGGTGGCCAGAGTATTGAAGCTTCAGCTTCAGCATCAGTCCTTCCAATGAATATTCAGGGTTGATTTCCATTATGATTGACTGGATGGAAGTCCTTACAGTCCATGGGACTCTCAAGAGTCTTCTCCAACACCATAGCTCAAAAGCATCAATTCTTCCACACTCAGCCTTTTTTATGGTCTAACTGTCACATCCATACACAACTATTGGAAAAACCATAGCTTTGACTAGATGGACCTTTGTCGGAAAAGTGATGGCTCTGCTTTTTAATATGATGTTTCAGTTCGTTATAGCTTTTCTTCCAAGGAGCAAGCGTCTTTTAATTTCATGGCTGCAGTCACCATCTGCACTGATTTTGGAACCCCCCAAAATAAAGTCTGTTACTGTTTCCATTGTTTCCCCATCTATTTGCCATGATGTGATAGGACCAGATATTGTGATCTTAGTGTTTTGAATATTGAGTCTTAAGCCATTTTTTCACTCTCCTCTGGTATTACCTTCATCAAGAGGCTCTTTAGTTTCTCCTTACCTTCTGCCATAAGGGTGGTGTCATCCACACATCTGAGGTTATTGATATTTCTCCCACCAGTCTTGATTCCAGCTTGTGCTTCATCCAGCCTGTCATTTCACATGATGTACCCTGCATATCAGTTAAAGAAGCTGGGTGACAATATACAACCTTGATTTACTCCTTTCCCAATGTGATACCAGTCTGTTGTCCCATGTCCTGGTAACTACTGCTTCTTTAGCTGCATACAGGTTTCTCAGGAGGTGTAATGTGGTCTGGTATTCCCATCTCTTTAAGAATTTTCCACAGTTTGTTGTCATCTACAGAGTTAAAGGCTTTAGTATGGTCAATTAATAGATGTTTTTTTCTGGAATTATCTTGCTTTTCTATGATCCAACAGATGTTGACAATTTGATCTCTGGTTCCTCTGATTTTTTCTAAAACCAGTTGAACATCTATAATAATTATAGTATTATCAAAAACTATACCTATACAAAATTTAATTGATAGTACCCAAATCTCTTCCAAACTATTAAACTAATTTGGGTTGTCAACAACTATTTACTGAAAGTTTTGTTTTTCATACTACTGTTGACCTTAGTTAGCAATCATCTTTTAAACCTTCCCAATCTAACAGATAAGAATATTTCATGTCTTAATTTGCAATGGGGTTGCAAAGGGCTGAACACAACTTAGTGACTGAACAACAATGAAAACAACAAGATAATTATTGAATTGATGGTAATTGTTATGTCTTTTTATTGAAGTTTGAAATGCAGAGGGTTTATCTTATTATTCACAAAATGGAAAAGATGGTCTTGTTTCATCTTATTTTCTATCTGTGACAAGAAAATAACCAGAAATGAGGCAACAATATAGAAATCAAAATCTTCCCTATAGTTTTTAGTCAAGCTTCATGAGAGTTTAGCAGTAACAATTGTTGTTTAATAGCTAAGTCATTTCTCACTCTTTGGAGATGCTTTACACTGTAGCTGCCAGATCCTCTGTCCATGGGTTCTCCATGCAAGAATATTGGAGTGGGTTGTGATTTCCTTCTCTAGTGGATCTCCCTGAACAGGGATTGAGGCCCCATGTCTTCCCCCATTGGCAGGCATGTTCTTTACCACTGAGCCACCAAGGATGCCCAGGAGTAACAATTGCATATCCCTAAAATCTCAACCCCCTGCTCCTTTTCATTTCTCTAACAAGAAAAAAGTGAGTGAAGTTGCTCAGTCATGTCTGACTTTTTGCAACCCCGTGGACTGTAGCCTACCAGGCTCCTCCATCCATGGGATTCTCCAGGCAAGAATACTGGAGAGGGTTGCCATTTCCTTCTCCAGGGGACCTTCCCAACCCAGGGATTGAACCCAGGTCTCCCTCATTGGAGGCAGATACTTTAACCTCTGAGCCACCAGGGAAGCCCAACAACAAAAAAAGTCACAGATATAAACATCCTTTATATCCTCCTGGATTTAAACCACATCAATAAGCTAACCTACAGTCAGCTGATTTAAAGGAATGTTTGAGTGTGAGGACAGAAATTTTATATCACATGGATATAGCTAAAGGGTTTTTAATTTTTTAATAACCTTATTCTTCTCAGCAGACACTAACGGTCCACACTATGTAATCATCAGCCTCACTAACACATGCTTAGTTTCATCGCTTGAAAATGACATAGACCAGTATCTTTGAGTTTGGGTTACTTAGTATACTTATTCCTGCATAAGAGAATAAGATTAAACATAGTCCACTCAGTCATTTTATTTTAAGGTTGATATTTGATTTCAAATAAAAATGAATAACATTTATTTATTTACAGTGGCTTCTCTATGTACCACAAATCATATTACAATAATATGTAAGAATCTAAGAGTGTTGAGAATGAATAAACAATATGAAAATCATTATGATTCAATTTACTTGCAGTATAAAACAGTGAAGGTGGTTTTTACTCTCATCATATGAATAGATACTGGATCAGAATGCAAACATTATCTTCTAAATCTAATGAGATATTTTATAATGTTAAATGTGTAACTAAAATAAATGAGAAGATTTTACCATTGCTATCAAATCTTTATGTATTGTATATTTCTAAAACATGTCAAGATATATTCCTGTTTCTCTAAAGTATGCACTTGGTTAATTGAAGAATTCCTTGCTTACACTAACTAACATTAAATTTAAAGAGATTATTTTACTTCTCTGGAAATAAAATTTTCTATAGGTAGCAGAGTTATTATATAAAAATTGAATTTCAAATTGAAATACCTTCTTATATTACCCACAATGTGTTTAAATATCTTTATGATTGCAATATACACCAAAATTATTTAAGTAAAAATTAACTTTTATTTATACTTTACCAGTTTTATCCATCCCCATTAATATGCCTGATTTTTGAAAATTATATGCCTTTAGCTGATTTCCCTAAAAATGATGACAAAACTTAAGACTTTTTGTTCTGTTTTCAAACTCTTCTTATGCTGAATATATTCTTAATTTTATAAAATGATGTTTAACATATTTAACGAATACCTACAATGTTCAAAGCACTTCCATTGAAAAGAAGAATATAAAATTATACTGCCTAAGTTTCAGTGACTGATAGGGACAACTAAGTATCTTAAAGAATAGAAAGAAGGTCAAAAGCTCCATTCACTTGATGAGGTTTATTCAGCAATTTATAGAGCTGAAACTAATGTTTGTTACCTTGCCCTACTGTGATACTGAGAATTTCTCTGCATCTAGAAAGTAGACTCCTTTTTAATTTTTTTCCAAGAAGAAGTCCAATATTTCAAGCTCTGAAAGGTTATTTCTGTTGTACCATTTTCATACAACTGTTCTCTGATGTTCCTGCCTCCAAGTTCCCATGAGCTTCCATACGGAAGATGAAATAGATCAAGTCTCCATCCTATAGGAGCTTCAAGCCAAGTGAGCTCACACAGATGTTGTTTTAAAAACTAACAAAACGAGCTAGTGGATTCTCTCCTTCCAATAACATAAAACTCAACTATACAAAATATTTCAGAAGTGTTGGAGATAAGGAAACATTGCTTTCACTAATTCACTTTCCGAGATGTTCTCTCTATGCATAAACCAAATCAAATATAATAGAGCATTTATCTAATGCAAAGAACTGTTGGTGATGTAGAGAAGTAAAATGCAATCTCTTGAAGTAAGTTCAATCCAATAAGGAGGATAAAAAATAAAACGATAACATTGTTTTCTAGGATGTGATATTTCATAGTAGCTATATGTGTTTATTATTTTATCTTATTTTTCTGAGGAATGGAAATAGCATGGGTATGAAAGCTTAGGGTAGAAGCTGATATTGGATACATTATTCTGCAAAATAAAGTGGACAGTGTTTATGTTAACAGCTGACGTGCACAAGAAATCAAAGAGGAAGGTGGAGGCTATGAACATTCATGCTATTTGGTGCATAATTATTGAAGATACCCCAGGGAAAGAGACAGTGTGAGGAAGAAAAGGCCATGGTGAGATTATAGGAGTCAAATGCCAAAATGTGATTTAGCCCCATGACTCTGTCAAGTCTGTACAGAAGGGACTAAACTGAGGAAATTCTGATTTCTTACAGTAAGCAAGGAAGGAACAATGGCCACAAACTACCTTCTGGAAGAAAGAGACAAAACCACCCCATGAGGACAATCAGCTTACGTGGAGGTTTTACATATACAAATGTAAGTATACACATATATATATGAAGTGATACTTTATGGTATAACATGACAAATTTTGAATAAATGCATCAATAAGCAGTATTTAATGAGCTCAAAAGAGGATTAGTGAAGAAACGTTTTATAAAGCTATTGTTTACTACTAAGTCATGTCCGACTCCTTGTGACCCCTTAGATGGCAGCATGCCAGGCTTCCCTACTTTATAAAGTGATATTGCCAATATATGTAGGCACCCACTGTCAAACAGCAATCCAGGCAGCAGTTTTCTATATACCTTACAAAGTTCCAAAGGAGAACAGGAATGCATGCAACTGAGGAGGATACTACTGCCAAACTTGGATATTACAAGGACATTTAAAGTCCTAAAATATTATGGAAACATTAACATGTGATGAGTCCTGAAGAACTTGTAATTCTCCCTGCCATAGAGAACATTAATGGTCCCAAATAAATTTAGAAAACTACATATACATATAGGATAAATCAGATAGTTGAATTATGTCTTTAAAAAATAGTCAATTTCACCAAATATTACTTTGGCTAATGTGAAGGTGAAGCCAAATTTAGGGCTATTTGTTTATGATTAAAAGACACCTATAAAGATCAGCTCAATAACTTGGCTTTACTTATATTTTCATGGGCAGAATTTTCTTGAGGTAATATTGTAAGCTACAGGATAATGAATACAATGTAATCCCATAATATAATAGAGAGGAAAAGCCATGGATAAAAGGAAAAAAATGATAAGGACCATTAAGGAATATCATTAAAATGCACTGACTGCCCAAGTAGGGAAATATTTACTTATTGCTAATTATAATTTAAGAAAATTAGAGATACCAAGGGAACATTTCATGCAAAGATGGGCACAATAAAGACAAAAATGGTATTGCCCTAACAGAAGCAGAAGATATTGAGAAGAGGTGGCAAGAATACACAGAACTGTACAAAAAAGATTTTCATGACTGAGATAATCATGATGGTGTGGTCACTCACCTACAGCCAGACATCCTGGAATGTGAAGTTAAGTGGGCCTTAGAAAGTATCATTATGAACAAAGCTAGTGGAGGTGATGGAATTCCCGTTGAGCTATTTCAAATCCTGAAAGATGATGCTGTGAAAGTGTTGCACTCAAAATGATAGCAAATTTGGAAAACTCAGCAGTGGCCACAGGACTGGAAAAGTCAGCTTTCATTCCTATCCCAAACAAAGGCAATGCCAAAGAATGCGCAATTCTACCGCACAATTGCACTCGTCTCACACACTAGTAAAGTGATGCTCAAAATTCTCCAAGCCAGGCTTCAGCAATTCGTGAACTGTGAACTTCCAGATGTTCAAGCTGGTTTTAGAAAAGGCAAAGGAATCAGAGATCAAATTGCCAACATCTGCTGGATTATTGAAAAAGCAAGAGAATTCCAGAAAATCATCTACTTCTGCTTTATTGACTATGCCAAAGCCTTGAACTTTGTGAATCACAATAAACTGGAAAATTCTGAAAGAGATGGGCATACCAGACCACCTGACCTGCCTCTTGAGAAATCTGCATGCAGGTCAGGAAGCAACAGTCAGAACTGGACATGGAACAACAGACTGGTTCCAAATAGGAAAAGGAGTACATCAAGGCTGTATATTGTTACCCTGCTTATTTAACTTATATGCAGAGTACATCATCAGAAACGCTGAGTTGAAAGAAGGACAAGTTGAATTCAAGATTGCCAGGAGAAATATCAATAACCTCAGATATGCAGACGACACCACCTTTATGGCAGAAAGTGAAGAGGAACTAAAGAACTTCTTGAAGAAAGTGGAAGAGGAGAGTGAAAAAGTTGGCTTAAAGCTCAACATTCAGAAAACAGATCATGGCATCTGGTCCCATCACTTCATGGGAAACAGTGGAAACAGTGGCTGACTTTATTTTGCTGGCTCCAAAATCACTGCAGGTGGTGACTGCAGCCATGAAATCAAAAGACACTTACTCCTTGGAAGGAAAGTTATGACCAACCTAGACAGCATATTGAAAAGCAGAGACATTACTTTGCCAACAAAGGTCCATATATTCAAGGCTATGGTTTCTCCAGTGGTCACATACAGATGTGAGAGTTGGACGGTGAAGAAAGCTGAGCACCGAAGAATCGATGCTTTTGAACTGTGGTGTTGGAGAAGACTCTTGAGAGTCCTTTGGACAGCAAGGAGATCCAACCAGTTCATTCTAAAGGAGATCAGTCCTGGCTGTTCCTTGGAAGGACTGATGTTGAAGCTGAAGCTCCAATACTTTGGCCACCTCATGCGAAGAGTTGACTCACTGGAAAAGACCCTAATGCTGGGAAGAATTGGGGGCAGGAGGAGAAAGGGCCAACAGAGGATGTGATGGCTGGATGGCATCACTGACTCGATGGACATTAGTTTGGGTAAATTCCAGGAGTTGATGATGGACAGGGAGGCCTGGCATGCTGTGATTCATGGGGTCGCAAAGAGTTGGACACGACTGAGTGACTGAAGTGAACTGAATACATTATTATTATATTATCTACACAAGATCATGAACCTCATGGTAGACACTATTAATGACCTAGTATATACATCAGATTTGCTAAATTATGCTGAGGTAACGGATTTAAGTGTCTTGCAAAAACAATGCTGTATTTCTTGCTCATGTTACATGGTCCAAGCAGCTTTATACCATGCTTTCCTCTTTCTAGGACGTGGGCTGAAAGCATATCCCTGTACATGACCTGTGACTTTGCAGGAAGGAGAAAAGGGTAATATCAGAACCTTATAGTGTCAAAAAAGATCTTGTAAGAAGTGGCTTATGTCACTACTACTCAGACTTAATCAAGCAAAATAAAGTTTGCTGATGCATTTGAGTCAAGGAAGTCAAATCCTCCCACAGGCAACTCATAACTAGGAACAATAATACACTGTGCCACTTCTGACTGAAATCCATTTCCTCCTTCTTCCTCACTCCTAATGTGCCTAAGTGGTGGGGCCAGGATTTGAACATTGGTCTGTTTACGTCCTTTCACCTCTAACCAGTGGTCTAAAGTACTATACAGGAATACAGAATAAATTACTTTTAGATGTATTTTAAAATAAATATTTAAATTATTTTATTAATTTAGAGAATAGGTGGTATTCTTAAAAATAATTCCATGGCAGTATTTGCAGCTTAAGATACATGTCACTACAGCTATAGTCAATGAATATTTTGGTCTCAGGGCCTCTTTACATTCTTAAACATTGTTAAGGACCATAAAGAGTTCTCATAATGTGGGTTATTCCTATCTATATTAACCAAAGTAGAAATTAAAACTAAAAAAATTTGTAAAATTAATTCATTAATTCCTTTAAAACAAGCAATAGTAAGAAATGGCAACCCATTCCAGCATTCTTGCTTGGAGAATTCCATGGACAGAGGAGCCTGGCAGGTTATAGTCCATGGGGTTGCAAAGAGTTGGACATGACTGAGCAATCATCACTCACTCACTCATGTTCATTACCTAGGGCTTGACTGGTGGCTCAGGCAAAGAATCTGTCAGTGCAGGAAATGTGGTTCAATTCCTGGACTGGGAAGATCTCTTGGAGAAAGTAATGGCAATCCACTCCAGTATTCTTGCCTGGGAAATCCCATGGACAGAGGAGCCTGGCGGGCTACAGTCCAGAGACTCATAAAAGAGCCTGACATATTTTAGCAACTAAACAACAAACTCATTGGATATTAACATAAATAAAATATCTTGTTAAAATAATTTTGTATTTCAAATTTTAAAATTCAATGAGAGGAGAGGCATTGTTATGCATTATTACAAATTTCTGTAATGTCTGATTTAATAGAAAACAGGTTATTTTATATGCTACATCTTTCATATATACATATTTTTGGTTGCAGTATATGAAGAAAGTTCTTAAATAAACAGAGAGAAAAAGGAGGAGAACTTTTGGATGATTTTGGATATTCTTCTTTGAAACTGCACCAAAACTTGGCAAGTGATTCCCTCATTAAAGTTAGTTTCAAACAGAATCTGAAACTATATCAGTAAACTTTCTGTATTTTGTTACAACAAAGTCCTTTAGATTCTTCTGCATTTTGAATGGATCTTTTATCCATGCATGATTTTGTGCCATCAACCACTTTCACTTAAAAGTATTGGTTCACCCTTGTTCCATATTTTAAAAGTCTCCTGTAAATGTGTTATCATACTTTCATAATTAAAAAATAAAAAATAAAAATGTGACAAAAATATTGGTTCACTAATTTATGCAAATCTTTCTGCATATTTATGTTGCAAAATATATTGATGCATTTCATTGCATAATGAAAATCATATTTATAAATACTGACACTAATCTCATCAGAAAAGGTTTTTAAGTATTGGTTAGCTGTAAAGTTTATGGTTTCAGACATAAGTTTTCCAAAATTCTAATTTTTTGCTCGAAAGCTCAAATTTTACCACTGGCAACAATTCTATCAGTTGTTGTCTTTGAGATGGCAGGCTCATTAGTTGATTTTTTTAAAAAAATGTTTGCAAAATAGTCAGGTAGCTTATCTGTCATTCTTTCAAACAAAAATGGTATTTTGTGAGTGAAAAAAGTGATTATTTTAGCTTCCACCTTAAACAATTACACGAGTGCTTTTCTTGGTACAAATACATTTTTTGTGTTATTCAGAAATGCTGTGGCATTCTTCCCATCTTTGCCACAAGGAATATACTTAAAAGAAATATATTAAAAGTTACAGTTTTAATAGAATCAATAATTTTTATTTCTTTATCAAGAACATTAAGTGAAACTGCCACTTTTATTAGTTATTATTATTTTGTTATTATTTTTCACGAGAGTGTGTGGTGAAATACAGTTGGTGCCACTGCCTTGATTTTTGTTAAAAAGCCAGCAATCAAACCCATCATTTCTTTTGCACCATCAGTGTAAATTTCAATATAGTGAATAAAGCAAATAATGTTCTGGCATTAATATGAGTATAGTTTTGGCTTTCTAGATTCCTTGGTAGTGCTTTGGGTTTATTCAGGCATCCACAGACCAGCCTGAGAACTACTGCTCTATACAAATCTTGTGAAGTTCAGCCTAATTTAGCTATATGTTCAGCTTGCATGCTAAGTCACTTCAGTCATGTCCAACTCTTTGTGACCGTATGGACTGTAGCCTGCCAGACTCTCCTGCCCATGGGATTCTCCAGGCAAGAATTCTGCAGTGGGTTGCCATGCTCTCCTCCACAGGATCTACCTGACCCAGGGATGGAACTTGTATCTCCTGCATTGGCAGGTGGGTTCTTTACCATTAGAGCCACTGGGAAGCCCATAGTCAGCTTAGTTTAACGATAAAATCACAGGCTTGGTCCCTTCTTAGCATTGTGATCGGTGCTAGAGTTAAAAGGATGTAATGTTCATACTCTCAAAAAGCAGTAGCATTCAAGAAACATTACTCCGCCATAAAAAAGAACAAGATAATATCATTTTCAGTAACATGGATGGACCTAGAGATTATCATACTATGTCAAGTAAGGCAGGCAGAGAGAGAAAAATATCATATGGTATCACTTTTGTGTAGAATCTAAAAAATTTATATAAATGAACTTATTTACAACATGGAAACAGACTCAGGGATTTAAAAAACAAACTTGTGATTACCAAAGGGAAAATTTGGGGAATAAAATAGAAGGTTGGCATTAACATATACACACACTACTATATATAAAAGAGATAAGCAACGAGGACCTACTGTATAGCACTGGGAACTCAATTTTCTGTAATAACCTATGTGGGAAATGGATCTGAAAAAGAATAAATACATGTATATTATACTAAATCACCTGGTGGTACACTTGAAATCAGAACAAAGTTGTAAATCAATTATGCTGTAATATGAAATAAAAATCTTAAAAAAGATTCAGTTAGAAAAAAATAGGTAGCCAATAAGACCTTCTGTATTATAGGAAACTATACTCAATATCTTGTAATAACCTATAATGGGAAAGAATCTAAAAAAGAAAATGCACACGGACATATATAACTGAATCAGTTTGCTGTACATCTGAAACTAACACAATATTGTAAATCAGCTTTAGTTCAATAAAATTTTTTAAAAAAGAATCATTCTAGGCCTGGGAATGGAATTGTGAGCAAATTAACTGCTTCTTAGTGTCAGAAGTGTTTTAATAGAGAAGCAGAAGGAATAATTAGAACAGGGAGTGCCCCTAGTTAAGTTTGCTGACTTAGGTAACAATATTCAGAACTAAAGAGTTTAGCCAGGTGAATAAATGGGTGATAGGATAGTGTTCCAGCCAAAAAGGAACTCTGAAAATAGTGCAAAAGGTTCACATGTAGTTCAATATCTCAGACATGAAGTTAAGGCCAAGAATATTTGAGTAAGTTTTAGATGGCTTAAGTTTTTGTATGTTTAGCTAAGTAGCTAAGCCTTTAAAATACTAGGATTAAAATAGAAAGATGAGATGATGGCTTAGGCATAAATAATGTTGAAATAAAAAATTTGGGGGAAGTGGTGTGTGTGGAAAGGGGGTAGTTGTAAGAGTTTAAATTGAAAGTTCTTGGTTTTGTATTTATGAACACAAAATGAATTGATGCTGCTAGATTATGAATACAAGTGTCTGAAACTTAAAGAAGATATCATTAAGTAGGGGTATAGATGTGCCTCATTAGTGTATGGAAGACTCTAAAAATTGTGATGGGATGAGATTGCTAAAAAATATAAAAATAAAGTAATGAATCAAGAATCAGTCCTTGGAAATGGGTTTTAGCAGGGGGAAAAGAATCTGTGAAGAGCATTACAAATAAAAACAGAGAGAGAAAGGTAGGAAACTGTTTTGGGATGAGATCAGCACTTAAATCAATGAACTGTAAGTAAGCTGATTGTTCTCCATAATTTAAGTGGTCTCACCCAATCAGCTGAATATCTCAATAGAATAAAAAGTCAGGTTCCTCCAGCAAGAGTGTTTCTCTAGCAGACAGCTTTTAAACTTCATTTGCACCCTCAGCTCCCTGGGGTCTCTGCTCACCAGTCACACAGCAGATTTGGACTTGGCAACCTTGATAACTGCATGAGAGAAATTTTTATAATAAATGATATGAATATATGATTATATATGATATTTATGCTTATAAATGTATGTATATTTGCATATCTTTACCTTTTTATATCTATATCATTTTCTCTCTGTATATCCCCTATTGGTTCTGTTTCTCTGGAGAATCTTAAATATAGAAACACTAAAAATGTATGATCATGAAAAAAAATTATAATGCAGACAGTAACCAAATATGTTCTTTAGGATATATTTTATGTGCATGGTAACAGACACAAGAAAATGTTTTGTTGTAATATATCTGCGAATTCCTTTATGCCTTTTATTTTTTGTTTTTTTTGTTTTTAAATTTTCTTTTGTTTATTGTGTTGATTTTGCCATACAATGACATGAAACCACCATGGGTTTACATATGCTCCCCCTCCAGAACCCCCCTCCCTCCTCCCTCCCGATTCCCTCCCCCTGGGACATCTCGGTGCACCAGCCCCGAGCATCAACCCTGGGCTGGCAGTTGATTTCACATATGATAATTAACATGTTTCAATGCCATTTATGCCATTTATGCCTTTTAAAAAGCACTCACAATATGACCCACAAAAGTATAAAATGTGTAACATTTAAACGTGTCAAATCTGAAGAAGAACTAAAGAGCCTCTTGATGAAAGTGAAAGAGCAGACTGAAAAAGCTGGCTTAAACCTCAACATTCAGAAAACAAAGAACATGGCATCCGGTCCCATCACTTCGTGGCAAATAGATGGGGAAACAAGGGAAACAGTAACAGACTTTCATTTCTTGGACTCCAAAATCACAGCAAGTGGTGACTGCAGCCATGAAATTAAAAGACGCTTGCTCCTTGGAAGAAAAGCTATGACCAACCTAGACAGCATATAAAAAAACAGAGACATTACTTTGCCAACAAAGGTCCATCTATCAAAGCTATTATTTTTCAGTAGTCATGTATGGATGTGAGAGTTGGGTTATTAAGAAAAGGTGAGTGCTGAAGAACTGATGCTTTTGAATTGTGGTATTGGAGAAGACTCTTAAGAGTCCTTTGGACTGCAAGGAGAGCCAACCAGTCCATCCTAAAGGAGATCAGTCCTAAATATTCATTGGAAGGACTGATGCTGAAGCTGAAACTCCAATACTTTGGCCACCTGCTGCAAAGAACTGACTTATTGGAAAAGACCCCGATGCTTGGAAAGATTGAAAGCAGAAGGAGAAGGGGACGACAGAGGATGAGGTGGTTGGATGGCATCACTGACTCAGTGGACATGAGTTTGAGCAAGCTTTGGGAGTTGGTGACAGCCAGGGAAGCCTGGCATGCTGCAGTCCATGGGCTGGCACAGAGTTGGGCACAATTGAGTGGCTGAACTGATCTCAATCTTTCTCACTCATCCTCACTCTTCTGGGTAGTCAGGAGGCTGTTTTTTGTTGTTTTAATCAAGAAAACAACTTTAAATTTAAAAAGATTACCTGTTTATAATAATTTTCAGCTTAAGTTAGTCATTTATCGGTAAAGGCTCCGTTCCTCATAGTTTTACACCCTTCTTCTGTTCCTCCCTCAAATGTCATTTGCACTTCTAGGGGAAACTACTGTGCCCTTGTGGTGTTACCCGTGATAGCAAAGTCACTTAGTAGCTATGGAGTCATAAGGTGTGTTTTTGGACTCAGTGCTGGTCATTCCCTTGTCCATTTGGTCATTGTTCTTGTAGCTGACATTCAGTGACCAAGTTGGAAGCATGTGAGCTTATGTTTTTCCTGAGCTTGGTCAGGGGGCTTTTGTCCTGCTGATAACCTGGCTCCACCTTTGTCTTCACCAGCTCTTGAAGTTTGGATGTGCCGCCCTAATTGAACTGTAACCTATAGCTAAAGCTCCTTTCCCCTGGCCCAGCAAACTCTCTAGCAAGCTCTTTAGCCAGCTGCTTTCTGTACCTACTACAGGGCCCCTGGGGAGGTCTGGACACCAGCCAAAACACAGGACACCCTGGCACTGACTTGTGGGCAAGTAACTCTGGTTAAGTTAGTCTCTGTCCAAACCAAGATGCCACCACCTGTATGTTGTCTAAGATGGTTGCCTCTGGTTGTGCAGAATCATTCAGCAGGAGGCTCACCTCACAAATACTAGTAAGGGGTAGCCTTTGTGCTCCAGAATTGCCCCTCAACTGTGTAGCAAGTAGCCCTTCCTTAAGGCTGGAGATGAAAGATTAGAACACCCATGTGCCCTGCATCACCTAATTCTTCTACTTCAGGATTTCTTCATATTCTCAACACTCAGACATTGTTGGAAAAGGTCTGATTTCCCCTTTCTTCATTTTGTTTTCCTCTTCTCTATTGATTTGAACTTTATATACTACACATTTATTCTTTAAGTAAATACTTGATTTAATAAAGTCAATTCTTACTACGTATTTCTGTCTTATTCCAGGAAACTATAGGAACCTTGCAACATTAAAACTCCCCTTCTCATCTCTATCTGATGTCCAGTATTTTAGTTTCAACCTGATTATAGACTCGTTAGTCACTATCATCACAATTGTCTTATACAATTGATACTTATTTAGGTTTGCCAATATCAGTGACTATGCTAATCATATTTCTTATATGCTTGCCTTCTGGATTTAAAAATCTCCACAGCAAAATGTAGGCATTAGTAGTTATTTCAAACAGTCTGTGTTTTCCAGGTGGCAGTAGTGGTAAAGAATCTTCCTGCCAATGCAGGAGACACTAGAGCTTCAGGCTCAATCCCTGGGTTGGAAAGATCCCTTGGAGAAGGGCATGGCAACCCACTCAAGTATTCTTGCCTGGAAAATTCCATGGGCAGAGAAGCCTGGCAAACTATAGTGCATGGGGTTGCAAAGAGTTGGGCATAACTGGGCACAGCACATACCTTCATGGCTAAACAGACTATGAATTACAACCTTTCTTAGGCATTGTCTGACTTCACTCCTGAGTCACAATTTATTGAGAATAGAAATTCAAATTGAGGTTATTTTTCTATAGCATTTTGAAGAACATCTTCCAATATTTTTCTGTCTCCATAACTGTTCCATTATTGCTATCTGCCTAAATATCATTCTTTCTAGACAAACTGTCTTTTGTTTTAAGCTTTCTTTATGTTATACATGCAGTTTTAAAAATTAAGTAACAATGTATATAAACAAGGAGAAAAGAACAGAGCACATAGCAAATACAAAGTAAATTTCTGGTGTTACTTTTAAACACACACATTTTCTTTTGCAAGTTTCTTTATTTCAGGTTCTTTAGTTGTTGATGTTTTGTTTGTATTTTCGGGGGACTGTCTCATCATGAATTGTTTCCTTACATGATAGCGGTTCTCCAGATTTTGTTTGTATGTTTGTTTCTGTTTGTACTTTTGTTTTGGGTAGGGAAGGTATGCCTTTAACCATTTCCCTGTGGGAGATCCCAAACGTGGTTGATTTTTTGTTTTATTTAATTTTACTTTTTACTGAGTTATAGTTGACATACCACATTCCGTTACCTTTAAGATATACAACATATTGATTTTCTACATTGATATTACCGTAGGACTTCCACAACAGCCTTAGCTATCTTGTCACACAATTTTCATTTCTTCTGGAGTTGGGAACAATAAAATTTAGTCTTTTAGCAATCAATGTTTATAATAAAGTATTATTGTCTATAATCACTGTACTGTGTATTAGGTCTCCAGGATTTATTTATCTACTAGTTACAAATATATAGCTAAAACAACATCTCTCCCATTCCCCCATCCCCAGCTCCTGTTAGCCATCATTTTACTCTCTGCTTTTATGATTTCAGTTGTTTTTTTTCTTTAAAGATTCCATGTATAAGAGATATCATACAGCATTTGTCTTTCTCTGTCTGATTTACCTCACTCTGCTTAATGTCCTCAAAGTTTTTCTGTGTTGTGGCAAATGGCAGGATTCTCTTCTTTCTCATGGCTGAATATTACGTTGTGTACATACATGGCTTCTTTATCCATTCATGTGTGTGTGTGTGTGTGCATGTGTGTGTATGTGCTCAGTCATGTCCAATTCTTTGTGCCCCTATGAACTGCAGCCTGCCAGGCTCTTCTGTCCACGGAATTTTCCAGGCAAGAATACTGGAGTGGGTTGCCATTTCCTCCCCCAGGGGATCTTCTTGACCCAGGGATTGTACCCATGTCTTTTGTCTCCTACATTGGCAGATGTGTTCTTTACCACTAGTACCACCATGAAGCCCTCATCCATTCATCTATCAGTGGATATTTAAGATGCTTCTGTGCCTTGGCTTTTGTGAATAATGCTGCAATGAACATGGGACTTTATGTGTCTCTTTAGTAACCTGTTTTCATTGTCTTTGCATGTAAGTTAGAAGTAGAATAGACAGATTCTATAGTAGTTCCATATTTAAGTTTTTAAGGAACTTCCATACTGTTCTCCTTTATGAATGACTGGACCAGTTAACACAGGATATGTGTGCTCATTACTATAAGTTTTTTGTTTTATTATTATGTATCTGGGTGAGATACAGATCCAGAGCTAAAGAAAGAGATCTGTAGTCATTTACTGAATTTATTTACTGAGAAGATCATACAAATTTAGCTTATTAGAGACTTTGTAACAACATCATCCTTATCATTTTGTAAGCAGCATCCTCACTGTCTTTTTACAAAAAAGAAAACCAAAGATGAGGTCAAACAAATTACCCACAGGCAACAGATACAATCAGGATGCTTATCTAAGACATTGACTCTAAATTAAGAGTTCTTTCCTTAGTAAGGTTGCTAGACCATGTGAGTGCCATTCTATGTAATGAAAGTTTAAATCCTTACCCTCAATGAGTACTATAAAATGTCAAAGGTTGTACAGATCTAAGTTAGATTCTGCTAATTCCTGTCAGTATTTTGTGTGCTGTGTCTGTTTTGCCTGCCCTGAAATCTAAAATGTGACTAAAGCCCTTGGGTCAAGGTGAATATATGACAAACAACTATTTTCACAAGAATTACGCAGGTGACAATGGGAAATTAATGTGTGATAATGGTATGTTCTATGTCAACAAATTAAAGTTACTTTTTCTTTTAAATTGACTTGACTCATAGAAGGGCAAAATAATTGGGATTTAAAGCAATATAGCTATCATAGTTCTTTTTAGAACACTAGCAAAATTATGTTTTTAAAAGATTTACTTCAAACTTGCCTGTGGAAATTTAGCCTGTAGATAGGAAAGCTTATTCATTTAGTTAAAACACTATCTAAAATAGTGTGCATGTGTGTGAACATATGCATACATACATATAATAATTATAAATGTTTTAGTATAAAAATTCAGATGCCTTGGACTTTATAATATAAACACTTTATAATATAAACACTTTAACTTCATATGGTAAGAAACTGCAGGAAATACATTTTAAAGATATTCTGTCACTTTTCTATCTATGACTGTAAGAGCTTGAAGCAAAGTTAGAGATAATCTAATTCTCCCGTTTTCTTTCAAAGACAGAATAACATCAAAGCATAGGGTCAAGATTAAAACCCTAGTTTCAGCATCATTCAAATGTTATGATTCTTCTCAATATACTGAAATTTAGAGGGTAAAGTAATGGAATTTAGCAAAATAAAGTTCTTACTTTACTTATTTTAAATTGAGGTGAATAAAATTTCTATTACTGCTGACATTCATTTATTCTGTCTTTTACCAGATCAAGTTAAATCTATTTCAACAACAGAATTGAATAGTTTTTCATGTGGCTGCTTTACACAGTGTGAATCAATTGAGTCAATGATACAAAGCTCACAATAAAATATTTTTAAATATTAGATCTAACACTTTTGCTTTAATGTTTTTTCACTAGATTTGAAATCAGAGACATCACCAATATTATCTTCTTCCAGTAATAACTGTCTTGAAATAAAAATAGTAATACAATAGTTAACAGCTTTCTACTGGCACAGTGGTTTTTCAATTTATAAACTGTCTGGATTCAATACTGGGCAAGTTACTTCACCATTTTGCACCTCTGTTCCATCTGAAGAATGGGGATCACGATACTACTGTGAGAATGAAATGTGTTGAATATGTAAAGCACTTAGAAGAATGGTTGAAGAATGGTTGTTGCATAGTTAATAACTAATGAGTCAGCCATTACTGTTTTTGTAGGTGGTGGTGTTATTTTTAATCCATTTATTTTATTTTGTTAGGAGCACTTAGCATGACATCTACCCTCTTAACAACTTTCTAAATGTACTGTGCATTATTGTTGACTACATGTACTATGTTGTACAGCAGCTCCGCAGAGCTTAATCATTTTGCTTAACTGAAACTTCAAGCCCATTGATAAGTAGCTCTTCATTTCTCTTCCCTCCAGCTCCCAGCAACCACCATTCCACTCTTGGAACCTATTCTTTTGACTATTAGTTTTTATTACCACTATAATAACACTGATAGTTGGGAGTCTTCAAAATAGCTTTCGGTCAGTTCAGTTCAGTCACTCAGTCATGTCTGACTCTTTGTGATCCCATGGATTGTAGCATGTCAGGCTTCCCTGTCCATCACCAACTCCTGGAGCTTGCTTAAACTCATGTCCATTGAGTCTGTGATGCCATCTAACCATCTCATCAGAAATAACTTAGACTACTTGATGAACTAGAGTAAAAAGATGTACATTGAATTGTCTAGGTGACTAAGATTTATAGGGTAAGTATAGAATTTAATTACCTTAACAAAATGTGCTGTTTACAGATGGATGTTTAGTTCCTGATTGAGACCAGGAGTTTGATTCCCGATGATCTGAAGCTTTTTTTCACTCTGGATTTGAGTTTAGCATGGTTCTCAGCATCTAAAAGAGGGCTTACTAAATATATAATTAAAGATAATATTATTATTTCAGACTACTCTTAAACTTGAATATTTAGTAAGACCAAAGGTGAACAGTATAATCAAAGATTATTAGTTTAAAGATAGTATAACTAAGATAAACGGAGGTTTACTAAGGCAGCCTTCTCTGTTCACGTGTGTGCTTCCATTGTGTCTGACTCTTTGAGACCCATGGACTGTAGTCCACCAGGCTCCTCTGTCCATGGGATTCTCCAGCCAAGAATACTGGAGTGGAGGAGGAAATGGTAATTTCCTCCTCCAGGGGCTCTTCCCAGACCAGGAATCGAACCCACATCTCTTATGCCTCTTGCATTGGCAAGTGGGTTCTTTACCGCTACTGCCACCTGGGAAAACTTCTCTGAGGTACTGCTTAATTCATCTGTTAAGTATGAATGATACCTCTTTATTTGAATTATTAGATCAGATTAAACCTTTTTTTTAACTTATTTTCTCATTTTTCTGCATATGTTCCTCTCTGCCCAGGAAAAGAGAAAGATATTCATAATTGACAACTGAAAGACACTCAAATCTACTGATGTTTATCCACTTTTTCTTCTTTCAAAGCAGTGTAATGGACTATACTGGGATGCTTTGGTTTATACTTGATTATATTTACTATATTTACATATTTACATAGGTTTAGGTTTGAAAACAACTTTTAGACCATACTAAAAGTTGTTTTTGTAATAAATATTGTGCTTGCTTTGCCAGGATCTATTTTACCCCTTTCCCATTTTGTAGCCATCATATGGAATTTTGACTACAAAATGAGCAACAGTTGCATTGAAGGAATCAAGAACATAATTTGTTTCTTGTCTCAGTTAATGGTTTAGGGATTAGCACATAACCCAGGCTTAAGCCATATGGTACAAGATATTCTTTTGATCACTGTGAATGTAACCAAAGTTACTTCATTCAAAGGGGCTCTTAGGGCATTATTGGCAATGATTAGAGAAAAAGAAGGCCCTTTTCTCCTGGATGTTATCAAAGAAGCATTAAGCATTTGTTTTTCTCTCATGAGAAAAATAAGTTGAAAATGCAGCTAATCCATGATGGTGACAGAATTGAGAGAATTAAAAAGAAATGTAGCTGCGAAGAAATGTAAATGAAATTTTGAGGACATTTGCTCTTTAAAGAAAAACATCTCCCAGAAAATCCTTAGACTCTATATGTAAAACACATTCAGGATCTGGCGAGCTTGCACATTTATTACCATGCCATAGTCCAAGACACCTCAACTCCAGCTTGCCTTATTGTAATAGCCTTTGAACTGGCCTCCTTGCTTTTGTGCTTGCCTAGTCTCAGAACAGCAGCCAAGTATGACCTTGCCGCTTCTCTGCTCAGTACCCCTTGATAATTCCCCATCTCATTCAGAGTCAAATCTATTTCTCATAATAGCCTAAAATATTCTGTGTGCTATGAACAGTCTTTGCCTCTTGCTCCACCTTCACTCTGCTCAGACCTAAGCAACTTTCTTTCTGCTTCTCATCATTCCAGGCAAACTCCCACTTGAGGTTCTTTCACTATTAATTTTCTTTTTTCTGGAATGCTTTACCCCTTGATTTTCTCATGGATCCCTCCCTCCTTGTGTTAAGGTCTTTATTCAAATGTTACTTTTTCAGTGAGACATTTCCAGACCAAATTACACATACAAACACCACCCCTTTACACACACACACACACACACCAACTCTACTTGATTTCTTTTTAGCTTTATTTTCTCTCTAGAGTCCTTATCATCACCTAATATTTTACTTGCTAATTTTACTCATTTTTGTCTTCTCATAATTAAATACAAGTTCCAGGAATTTTTCTGTTTGGTTTGCTGTTACATCTCCAAAACATTTCCTGGCATAGAGCTGGCACTTAAGAAACTTGTTGAATGACTCATGAATCACTGAATGAAATTGTTCCTAAAGTCAATCTCTCTTAAAATTTTTAATTTGCATAAAGAACACATTCCTTTTATTATTTAAATCGATCTAATTTGAATTATCTTTTCCTTGCTGCTAAAAGTGAACTGAGGCAGTAATTAAATATTTGATGGACAGGATGAGCTTGCCAGAGGTAAACCTTGAGATGAAATTCATGTGAAAGTGATTTATTAGAAAAAATTTTCTTATGGGTTGAATTGTGTCCTGCCAAAAGATGGTTTAGTTGCTAAGTTATGTATAACTCTCTGCGATCCCATGGACTGTATGTAGCCTGCCAGACTCCTCTGTCCATGGGATTTCCTGGGCAAGAATACTTGAATGGACTGCCATTTCCTTCTACCTGCCAAAAGGTGCTGAAGTCCTAACCTAACTCCCACTACCTGAGAACGTGACCTTATTTGGAAATAAGGTCTTTGTGTATATAATTGCATATGTAATTAGTTAAGATGAGGTCATACTGGAGTAGGGTGGGCTCTTAATCCCATATGACTGGTTTCTTTATAAAAAGGGGAAACTTAGACATAGCCATGAACACAAGGAGAAGGCCATGTGAACATGAAGGCAAAGGTTAGGTTAGTCAAACAAATACAAAGATTGCCAGCATATCACTAGAAACTAGGTCAGAAGATAAAACTCTCACAGCTGTCAAATGGAAGTAATCCTGCCAACACATTAAGCTCAAGCTTCTAATCTCCAGAGCCGGGGACAAGTTCCAACCGGTTGTGGTACTTTTTTATGGCACCCCCAGGAAACAAATACAGACTGCTAGAGGATTTAGGAAGTGGGACCAGAAGAAGAATAAAGACAAGCAAAAGGGCAAAGTTCCATAAAAGGAAACTTTGGTTCAGTCTCACAGAACTCTATGAACAGGACAAGGACCGCTTCTGTGTTATTCTTGTCATGGCCAGGAGAACAGGGATTTAAGAACTTCAGTACAGAGCAGCCATTGGTTAGGGAAGTCCACTGGGTCTGGATGGATTCTTCTGTGTTTTCCTATGCTGGTTCCAGCAAACGGAGGCCAGCCTGTGAAACACCCTCATTCAAGGGTGTTAACTGTCAGCTCTTGGGAGGAAAAGAACAACAGTGGACTATATGGGGAAAATTAGCAAAGGGTTGGGGACTATGGCAAAGCCCTGACAGCATCTGCCAGAATGGGTTTGGAAGCATTTAAAGAACATCAACTATCTGGAGAAAAGGGGTAAGTGAATCAGACATACAATCCGTTGCTTTCCTGTCTAGTGAGGTTCTGGTGGTTATATTTATTTACCTTTATTTCCTATTTTCTTTGAGTTAGTAAACTTGGAAAGACTCCTATTGTAAATATGTGTGCTGAGTATCTGTAAATAATCTCCCAATGTTTAAAATCATATTAGATTTGAGAAAAACAAAAATGGAAACAAATGAGAAAGTCAAATATTAAGATATAAAAATAAAAATGGGCACATTTGTCTTTTAAAACATATGTGTGTGGAAGAGAGAATTGGGGGAATTCATATTTAATTTGTCTGCAGAGCTATAGAAATACAGGAAAAGCAGAAAAGGACCTAATAGTCAGCACTCTTTTAATCAAGTATACATGTTTTCTGTTTCCAGGTACAGAGGCAGTTTCATTTTGAGATATTTTCTTGCCTGCCTGCAACTGAAAGATGGAGGGTCTGGTTTCTAGAAGTCAGACAAGAATATCTTGATTCCACTGCTTATTAAAAAAGAATGTGTCTGTATGTATACCTAGCTCCAGTAAGGTTAAAGAATTGTAGCAATAAAAGATATTGTCACCAACTATATGGTTGATCTTTTCTGTGCAGAAATCCACTGTCTTTCCTACTCTACACAGGTCAAGATGGCATTTTAGTTTTCATTTGTGACTTTTCTTTAGAAGGCTTTTCATTTCTTGCAGGTCATTATTTTTGATACATCTGATTGAATCCATGAACTATCTGTGCTGTGCTTAGTTGCTCAGTGGTTTCCGACTCTTTGTGACCCCATGGGACTGTGTCTGTGGGGATTCTCCAGGCAAAAATATTGGAGTGGGTTGCCATGCCCTCCTCCAGGGAATCTTCCCAACCGAGGGACTGAGCCCAGGCCTCCTGCATTGCAGGCAGATTCTTTACCATCTGAACTACCAGGGAAGCTCATGAATACTGGAGTGGGTAGCCTAACCATTCTTGAGGGGATCTTCCCAACCCAGGAATCGAACCGGGGTCTCCTGCACTGCAGGCAGGTTCTTTACCAGCTGCGCTACCAGGGAAGCCCCATGAGCTATCTGACCCAGAATTATTTACAAAAAGTAAGGTTTTGTAGTCGTAGATCATTGCACTGTACTTTTTTTTTTTTTTACTGTAAAGTATCATGTATATAATAGGCACAGTAAGTCTTATTTTGGTAGATTTTATTTGTGACTTATCCAACAGCTATTTATTTCTTCCTGCTGCTAATAAAACCAAAATTTCATTCTAGAAACACTGTATCTGGCCACATGGAAGAATCAACTTTTGTTAAAGCCTGCCATAAGTTGAACGATTCCATTCATCCTAGTCAGTTACTGTTTTGACCAATGGAATGCAGTCATCTGTGAGGAGACTTCTGGAAAATATTTTTCTTTCTAGTGAAGACACACAAAAGGGAGATAGAGAAAATCCACCCCCCCTTCCTCATTTAGACACTTGTGACCTTGAGGTAACAAGCCAGAGACCAGAAGCCAGCAAGATGCATTTGCCTGAGAGGAAGCATTGAAAAACACCTGGGATTTTACCAACGGTGAACTGCTAGAAACAAACTTGGAAATGCTGACTTCTAGTTTTGTTAAAAAACACAAAGTATCTATATAGTATAAGCTACTATTATTCATGTGTCCTTCCAACCAACCTAGCTGAGTCATTCACCTCTTGCATACTTGTCATGTGTATCTCTAAAGAATTTCTTTATTTCTGGTATCTGAACATGAGGCTAGTGCATCTGTGTTTGCTATTTCCTAATATCCTGGTTGTGATTCCTCGATGTTACGCTTTTGTGATGCATGTGTGATCATCATATCATTTTTTTTCATGTATAGTCTTTCTATATTAGTTCAAGTTCCAACCATGTCGTTTTATTGATCTTCATTCAGCATAAATGTAGAGTCCTTAAGTTAGACAAAGTTAAGTTCAAGCCCCCATGAAAACAGGGCTTTTGTTTTTTTTGTTGTTGTTGTTTTTTTTCTAGTGTCTTAAATAGTGCCTCGAACAATTATAGGTATTTGATACATATTTGTTAAATGTTTGTTGAGTGGATTAAGTCATCTTGATTGTGGTGGTCTTGTAATCTAGGGCTTATAGTCTAAGAGAAAATTGCAAAATATTATGGGAAATAATTCATCTATTTAACAGCACTGATACATGATATTGTGCAAAGAAATCTGAAGATTTGACTACACGCTGGATCTGGCTGAGAGACAAGTTCTTTTTAATGTTTATTTTTCTTTAGAAAATGGTTCATGTTATTTTCAATTATTTGTCAAACACATTTTTAAAAAAGAAAGTCTATGTAAAATTAGTTTCATTTTGTAAGCTGAGGATTTTAAATAACTGAGTAACAATCAGCTGAAACTGAGTAGTAGCTGCCTGCTTTACCTCATGCAGGCTCTCAGAATCCCTGCACTCTCTCCTATTTCCTGATGCGATTATCACTGCTCAGTACACGGGCACTGTACTTTTTGTTTTCTTTTTTAATTTTCAACTTTATTGAGGTAAAATTGATTAAAAAATTGTAAGATATTCCAAGTTCACTTTGGAGTATATTGGTGATTTGATATATTAATACATAAATATTGTGAAAGGATTTCTCCATCAGTTAATTAGCATATCCTTGCCTCACATATTTCTTTATGTTGTTTCTCTACTTTTTGGCGGGGGATAATAATTGCACCATAGTTTTTGTCAGGGTAACCTACTTTATGTGTTACCCTACTTCATAGTTATCAGGTTCTTGTGGGCATTTGAGTTTGACTTTTGCAGATCCGACCCTGCATCTTACCTGAAGTTTGCTGCTTATATCATTTACAAGTGTTCCTTTATCAAGAAATTTGACAAAGACTCAGGATTATAATCTATTTGACTTCTATGGTGGGTCTCATTACTTTTCCTCTTCTTTTGAAAAAATAACCTTAATTTTTAGTCCAAATTAAAAATGCACATAGTTCAAAAAATAGTACCAAAGAGCTAATGCAGCAGAATAATATAATGAGACATCTTTTACAATTTTTTCCGATGCTCAAGGGCCAAGAACAAAACAATTGCACCCAAATACCCTTTTATTCTGAAGCTAACTGCTTACAGATCCATGTAGTACAGACTAGCCAATAGTGGAACTGACTCTCCCAGCTCTGATGACCTTCCGCAGCCTTCAAAGGGACTTTCCAACTGGCTCAGCTGTAAGAAATCTGCCTGCCAAAGCAGGAGACATGGGTTTGATCCCTGCTTTGGGAAGATACCCTAGAGAGAGAAATGGCAACCCAGTCCAATATTCTTGCCTGGAAAATTCCATGGACTGAGGAGCCTAGCAGGCTACAGTCCTTGGGATCACAAAAGTAGATCACAACTTAGCAACTAAACCACCACACCACATCCTGCAGTAAAAAGGGAGGCTGAAGAATTGGAAAAGAGGATTCTTGGAGAGTACTGCCATGGGCTGTGTGATTTTTACCTCTATAAGGTGGAGGGGATGGGATGCTTTCCACTCATCTCAAGATGCACGAGAGGGTCCTTGAAAGGATCATTCTGATAATTTCTTTATCTCTTAGATTTTGAAAGGACATAAGCTCTGGTAACTGACCATATCTGGGAAGGCTAAAGGTGAAATTTAGTAGGTGGAGTTGCTCTGGCAGCAGAGCAAACAGAGGAGGTTTTTCCGATATTTTCTTTCCTTGCAAGAGAGCTACATTTCCATTTTGTCTGGTAGGAATGTGAGACTTTCCCATGAGCCCTGTGGACCCAGAAGGTGTACATGCTCCAAAGCCAAGTTAAAATAATACATTTTAAAGGCTGAAAGTGTTATTTGGTACAGAAACTAAATGTATCATCTTAAGAGAACAACCAATATAGAGAACCATTACTGTTCACAGCAAAAAAGTTTAGGAAAGCCCCAGAAAAAATACCTCTGGGAAACTCACAGAAATATTACTACCCACAAGACAAAAAAATCAGAGTGAGGGAAAAGGAAAAAACATTAAGCAGAGAAGCCTTCCATTCTCTCCCATCATCACTCCCAACCTTCACTGCAGGCTCCCAGCCTAAAACAATCCTGAGGATTGAGAACAGTTTTAAAATAGGAAAAACTGTGGAGCTCTGCAAATATGACCTGAGTCTAGACTAGGTAGTTACTATGCTTAGATCGAAAAATGACCAGAGGACAATTTACTGTCTGAGAATAACCTAAAATACTAATTGGAACTGTTAGAAATTTTACCCAAGGGATAGAGGAAAGAAGATACAGCAGACTGCATTTGAAAGACCAGTGGAGGCATCACTTTCTACTTGCACCTTATCAACTCCTGCCCATATAATAAAATTCCCATTTGGTCAGTCGCTTAGTCCAGGCTCCTCTGTCCATGGAATTTCCCAGGCAAGAATACTGGAGAGGATTGCCATTTCCTCCTCCAGAGGGTCTTCCCAACCCAGGGATGAAACTTAAGTCTTCGGTATCTACTGCATTGGCAAATGGATTTTTACCACTGAGGCACCTGGGAAGCCCCCATATCATAAAACTGTAGGCATTATATTAAAAAATATCTTTATCCAGCACCTCTTCTCCATTGTCATGCTTTCCAGAGGTGGCCATTTTTGAAATTTTTAGCTACTTTCCTGGTATTTACATCCGCACGTCTAAAGTCTGTGCATATTCAGATTTTTCTTGATTGATTAATTTTGACAGAGTCTATTAAACTTTTCAGGGGCTACTTGGCAGCTCAGCAATAAAGAATCCACTTGCATAGCAGGAGACATGGAGTCGTGAGTTTGCCCTGAGTTGGGAAGATCCCTGGAAGGAGAAAATGGCAACCCACTCCAGTAATCTTGCCTGGCAAATCCCATGGACAGAGGAACCTGGTGGACTACAGTCGATGGGGTTGAAAAAGAGTGGATATGACTGAGTGACTAAATAGCAACAGCAATTAAGCTTTTCATTATAGCAGGTAAGATTTTGGATGAGCTAACAATCCTTCCTCTTATCTTTCCAGTATAATTATATCATAATTCTTAGTAAAAGCATTAGTGTTTACTTCACTAGGATGATGCAAAATACTGAGTATACTATGAAACTATTTCTTTTAAAAAAACATTCATTTAATTTTACCTACAGCTGATTATTGTCTCATTCTCAGTCATTTGCTTAGTGTACCAAATGCTGTATTTTTCCCCTAAATACTCTAACAGGCCATCCAAATTTACAGTAATGTTAACAGATACTGCCAAAGACCAGATGATTTATCATTTCTATGCTTTATTTTCATCTCCTTTCTCTTCCTTTCTCTGCCTACTAGTTTTTCTTCAAACATATTTCTTTTTCCTGCTCCAATAAAACAGATTTCTTTCTCACTCTGATGAATAAACTGTCACTCAGGGAACTTCCTTCACTTTTACTTTAGAAATTCCCCTTGCTTGTCTTCTATGCTGCTCAGATTTTTATTTGTTTGTTTATTTCCTTGTTTTACTGAGATATATTATTCCTCAGAAGGTGCATGATGTATATATTGTTTTTTACTCTTGTAAGAAATATTTGCCCTCACAAATGATTGAGAATTTGATTAAATAAAATATGTTAATTTGGAACTTGGGACTTCCCTGACAGTCCATTGTTTAAGACTCTGATGTTACAATGCAAGGGAGTATGGGTTCAATCACTGATTGGGGAACTAAGATCCCACATACTGTGTGATGCAGCCAAAATTATTTTTTAAATTTGGAATTCATTTTCTCTAAATGTATTGAAGAATTTGCTGATTGTTTTCTAGTAGCTGAAGTTGCTGTTAAGAAACTCAAAGACATGTTTTCTTCTTTTTCCTTCATATCTGATTTGTTTTTCCTGTTGGAAGGTTTTTAGAATATTCTTGGCAACCGCATTGTTCTGATACATTGTAATGCTGTGTTAGTAAGGATAATATTTATTCAATATGTAGAATAATTGGTGGCTGTTATCAATCTGAAATTAAGTTCTTTGTAGTGGGAAATCTTTTTAAAGGAATTCTTTGGAAATATTCCTCTTTCTCTATTTTTTCAAGAATTTCCGTTATTCAATTTGACTTTAATTTCCCTACATTGACTTTAATTTGGTCTTTCCTCCCTATTTTTGATGTATTTGTCTTTCCATTTTCCTCCCAGATGATGCAGTTTCTAATAATCTGAATTTTTCTTGAATATGTTAAGCCATCATATTTCTTATTTTCAATAATTCATTCTTCTGTTTCATTTTTATAGAATTCTTTTTTATCAGTGCAGTATTTTATATTTCTGATAATATCAATTATAGTTTTTCACTAATTTTTTCAAAACAGACCGATCAGGAGATGTAAATTAGAAGTGATTTTTCACTGTGATTATTTCTTGACTACTATACTTTGGGGCTTCCCTTGTGGTTCAGATGGTAAAGAATCTGCCTACAAGGTGGGAGACCTGTGTTAGATCCCTGGGTTGGGAAGATCCCTGGAGAAGGGAATGGCAACCCACTCCAGTATTCTTGCCTGGAGAATTCCATGGACAGAGGAGCCTGGCGGGCTACAGTCCACAGGGTTGCTAAGAGTCAGACATGGCAGACTGACTCACACTTTCACTTTTCACATTTTCATACTTTAATTTAAGGTTTTTGTTAAAAAATAATGAAAACTTGCCTGATAGTCAAGAAGTCTGCTTCTTTCATTCTATTGTGACTATTCATTATGTGACTGTTGTCACTGTTATTATGACTATTCATTATTATAGACAATGTAAGTAATACAACAGTATTTCAGCCATTTTGCACACTAGAAATTATTTCTTCCATATACATTTATAGTGCTTGTGGATGATATTCTAGTCACAAAACTACTATTTTGTTAAGCCAAGAAAATGACATTTAAGTTTCATTCAAAATCAGTATTTCAGTGTCATCGATAATATAGGGTAAAATATTTTGCAGAATAGCATTTGTATAGAATTATTGAAACTAATGTCCCATTAATTTAAAAAGTCACCACAGTTGTAATAAATAGTACTTGGTTTTTGTGTTTTCATTGCAGTACATTACACACTAATTTGAGGACCATACTTTCATGAAAAAAATATGTAACAGTCTCCTCTTGGGTTGAAGAGCAGCATGCATTCACAATTTGCTGCAGTCTGCTGAAAGCCTGCGGCAGCTTGTGCCCAATGCATTGCAGATGCTGCAGCAGCAATAATGTACCCATGACGTATGCAACCACCTCTTGACAGGAGCAGCTTCTAGATGTGTTTAGTCAGCTTCTGGCCTTTGCAAGGAGCATAAATATAGATTGCTTCATATTCTATGCATATCCATCAAATCTGAAACATCACAGACCCTTATAAATGGGAATATAAAAATCCATGAAGGTGATGGAGACTAAAGTAATAAAAATTTTATTTAATATATAATTTGGAATCTGACAGGTAGCCTATAAAGTATTTGTGTTTGGATGTAGAATGTCTACTTAATTCATGCTACAATCTATTAGTCAAGTAATTTAACAAGTCAAAGAGTGTTCCACATAATACCTAAATTGAATATAATGAAAGATGGAGTTAGGACCACTCAAAGATGAATGTGTTTGTTTAGATGGTTAGTAGAATTGAAATTTATATATCAGTAGAGCTTTGACTGTGTATAGTTGATAGATTTTTGTTATTAAAATTATGAATATTTTCTTTTTAGAAAGTATGGTATATATTTCTCATTTTCCCTCACAGTGAATTTTCCCTGTTCCAGAGAAATACATTTTAGCTAGGTAGAATGCAACTCACAATAAAGATTACACTTCCAAACTTTGATTTGCAGCTAAGTAGCCCACATGACTAAAAGTCTGACCAGTGGAATGAAGTGTCAGTGATGTGTGTGATTTTCAAGTCTCATCTTTATTAAGAAGAGATAATGCCCTTTACCTTCCTTTTCCTCTGCTAGCTGCAATATCAACATGGTGGTGAGACATCTTATACTACTCAGACAAGAGCAGAGCTTCACCAGTCATGGCTCCTTTGTTGAAGTCACATGGCAGGGTCAACAAACAAGCTCATACTGCTTCATAAACAAGAGATAAACCCCTTCCTGTAAAGTCTTTCACAGAATCTTGCCTGATTCACCAGGTGAGATTTAACCTCTCCCATTCCGATAGGACCCTTGTGTTTTCATCTTATTCTATTTTGGATTGCTTTTTAATGTGTGTTTATTCTTCTTACCATGACACAATGATGATTTTTCTTCTCTCAGTTCCACCAGACGGAGAAGTCAATGGCACCCCACTTCAGTACTCTTGCCTGGAAAATCCCATGGACGGAGGAGCCTGGCAGGCTGCAGTCCATGGGGCCACTAAGAGTCTGACACGACTGAGCGACTTCACTTTCGCTTTTCACTTTCATGCATTGGAGGAGGAAATGGCAACCCACTCCAGTGTTCTTGCCTGGAGAATCCCAGGGACGGGGGAGCCTGGTGGGCTGCCGTCTATGGGGTCGCACAGAGTCGGACACGACTGAAGCGACTTAGCAGCAGCAGCAGTTCCACCAGGAGCCACCAGCATGCTACCCTCCAGTACCCCTGGATTCCTTGAACAGGGTAAAAGCAATTTTCTCTCAGGGTCTTCAAACTTACTATTCCCATTACCTGGGATACTAGTCTCACAGATCTCTTGTTTATATAATATTATATAAAATAACATGACTCATTTTGCTCAGCTCTCTATTGAAATGCTATCTCTCCCGGAACTACTTCTTCCCTTATCCTGTTTCACTTTAATCCTTTACTCTGCTGATAAGCAATCAGCAAGGATACTGTAGCAGAAATCTTGATGAACTGCTGAGATAAAAATTAGGGAATATCAGGGAAAGAATCCTCAGGCTATGGGGATGATTTTGGGAAATGGAGCTTGGAGAACAAAGGTAGAGGTGGAGGAAAGGAGAATGTTAGGGTCATCTCTTGGTGAGCCACATTTGGAGCAGCTGAGGGACTGTCCCTTGTGTTTCTTGAGGTTGACTGAATAGTGAGTAGTTGGAGTATTTGCCCACAATTCTAAAGAAGTGGTGGCTCAGATGGTAAAGAATCTGCCTGCAATGCAGGAGACCTGGGTTCTGATCCCTAGGTTGGAAAGATCCCCTGGAGGAGGCATGGCTACCCACTCCGGTATTCTTGCCTGAAGAATTCCAGGGGCAGAGGAGACTGGCAGACTACAGTTCATGGGGTCGTCAAGAGTCGGGCATGACTGAGTGACTAGCACTTTCATTTCACTTTTAAAGGACTAAAAGCGTATATTGAAACCTGGTAAACAGTTTACCTACAGTGTACCTACATATTCTATGCATATCCATCAAACAGTGTACCTACATTAGCAAATAACCTAAACTGGAGTTTGACATCCAACTGGTTTGTCAAACCCAACTGATCTGGCACCTAAACTCCAGAGATAAGGCTGCCCCTGCCAGTGTTCCATAACAAGCACCACGACAAAGAGAGGATCTCAAGACAAAAATGAGAAGATGAGCAAGAACTATTGACTGTTCAAGAAAACTAACACTGTGAAAGAGGCACCAAACTCAACAAAAACAGTAATAAACAAAAGAAGTAATATTTATGAGTATTTCTGAGCCTACTAATGTGTAATTGGAAAAGGGGAAATACTGGATATTAGAGCAAAGGCGGGTACTGACTAGCACAAAAAAATTCATTGCTCAGTTTTGAGTTTCAAAAGAAAGATTTAAATTCCAAGATTGGGACAAGATTGAAAGCCAAACACATCTGACTTTAGTTAAAAGGAAAGGTTGTCCTTGTTTTCATAAACTGATTCATGACTAAGAGCAAAGCATGGAGACCTAAATCATGATTGCGTGCATGTAGTCCTGTCTGACTCTTTGTGGCCCCGTGGACTGTAGCTCGCCAGGCTGCTCTGTCCATGGGATTTTCCAGGCAAGAGTACTGGAGTGTGTTTCCATTTCCTATTGCACAGAATCTTCCTGATCCAGGGATTGAACCTGCATCTCTGCGTCTCCTGCAATGACAGTTGGATTCTTTACCACTAACACAGAACCATAGAAAGAGGAAGCTCAGAGGTGAGAAGCCGTGTACTCTTTACCTGGCAAATTCCTAGGAAGTTGCTATTTCTACATTATCTTCTGCAGATCAAAAACTCTGACGTGCATGCATACGTGTATGTGGGCACATGTGTATTTAAGAAAGATAACTTTCTCTCAGAGACCTTCCAAAATGTACTTATACGGTATACCAGAGATTTGGCTCCATACTTCTAAATCCAGAGAGCCTCCAACTTCTTATAGATACCCTCTAATGGGGAGAAATGTGTCTAGACCAATAATCTGAAGATAATGGCTAATAGGTGAAGGCAAATATCTAAAAATTTAGAACTCCCACCCTTACCTCCGTTACCATCAGCAATACTGGAGGTGCAAAGATATTGAGAGGGCAAAGGCAGAGGAAGTAGAGTCTGTGGAACATGGAACAAGAGCTCAAGTGACACCAGATAACAGGAGTAAGTGCTAGTGCAGAGTGAGATCCAAGACTAGGTGTAACCATATACACGGTGGTCAGTGGAGATCAGTGGGGAAGACTGCTATCCCCTGCCATCAGGATTATACAAGCCTACGTAAAAATGTTCACTTCTATAACAGAAACTCCTCTAGTTTGTTTAAGAAAAAGGGTAGATTACATATACATTCTATTTTACAGCCACAGCTGTGATAGATACTCATATTTAGGGCTTTCCATGTGGTGCAGTGGTGAAGCATTCCCCTGCCAATGCAGAAGACACAAGAAATGTGGATTCAATCCCTGGGTTGGGAAGATCCCCTGGAGTAAGAGATGGCAACCCACTCTAGTATTCTTGCCTGGAAAATTTCATGGACAGAGGGGCCTGGTGGGCTACAGTCCATGGGGTCACAACGAGTTGGACATGACTTAGCGACTGAGCACAGACACTCATACACACACATCTGTATTTACCTCTGAATTGAAATGTAATTATGCATAAGTAAATACTTTATGGTTAAAATATATGTAACATTTCTTAAATTAATATTTTATCAGTCATTTATTTTCATAATTTTTCTATGAAAATTCTTTGATTAATCTTTCATTTGACTTGATCACTTCAAACAAACATTTTTAAAATGAAACCTGGGTGATGTACTTGCAAATGTCTTTTTATTGTTAACACATGTGAGTGATGATCTGCAAATTTGATCTGTACTCATCCCTCAGCTTTGGACACTGCCCCACTGTTAACAGCTTAGTTGCCAAAGAGAATTGGGAGGTAAACATATTTGTTTCTTTGTTTGTTTTCCTTTATAGGAGATCTAGTTCTTTTAGCTGAAAACTTCTTAAGTAAGCTAAGTATAAAATTTGTGACAAATAGAATTTATGATTGTCAATCCTTGCTTCTTTTTTTTTTTTGCTGCTTGTTTGTATTTTTCTAACAAGCAGACCTCAGTGAATACTTTGGAGATGCAGATTTATTTCATTTCAAGAGAATTTTCTTCTAATTATATTTGAATTTTTTCTTGTTTACTGGCTCAGCCTTCCTCGCTAGGCATAACAATAATATTTGTGTTGGAGAGTTTTTTTCTCCCTTTTATTACCTTTTCCAATACTCATTGGAAGGACTAGTGCTGAAGCTGAGGGTCTAATGCTCCGGCAACCTGATTTGAAAAGCCAGCTCATTGGGAAAGACTGATGCTGGGAAAGATTGCAGGCAAAAGAAGAGGCAGCAGAGGATGAGATAGTTAGATAGCATCACGGACTCAATGAACATTAATCTGAGCCAACTCCAAGAGACAATGGAAGACAGAGATGCCTGGCGTACTGTAGTCCACGGGGTTGCAAAGAACTGAACACGACTAAGCAAATGAACAACAACAATTACAATTTTTACAACTGCTTTTCTGGGTATCAAGTGTAATTTTCTGAAATCTCTGCCCCATGCCATTGATTCAGTCTTCTGAAAAGTAGACTGAATTCTTTCTTTTCTGGCCTTGTTTGTAAGTTTTACTTTGTATTTACTTTTCTTTTTAATTTTTTCCCTATTCTGTTATTATTGCTTTCATTTAATTTATTGTCCTAACTTCTGTTTCATAAGAGTTATGTTTCCCTCCATGTCATTATAAGTATTTCCCTATTTAATCTTTTGTCATGTTTTGCTGAAGTCCTATTTCCTCTGTTTATTTATGTTTTAAGTAGGGTAAGTTCTATTTAAGTCTGTATGTCACAGAGTGCTATAAGTAGAATGTCCTCCTAGACTTTCTTTATGTTGATCTGTGCAGTCAATGCGTATATATTTATGGCGTCTATGCTCTGTGTCAAGCACTATTTTTGGCCCTGGACATGTTAATAAGACAACCAGCCAGCTCTCTAGGAGAGCCACAAAGACATACATAGCATACTGTTAAGCATTTTCTCATTTCTATGGAGACAATGACGTGTGGGAATATAGTAAGCGTGACTATAGGGCTGATATATATTTAACTAGTATTAGGTAAGGTTTTCCTGATGATGCTAGAAATTAATGTTTCAAATTCAATGTTTAGGACCATGGTTGCTGAATGGGGCCCAGAGAGCTGGGACCCTGAGCAATGCAGTCCAAGTTATCTGTTTTTCCCCATCAGATATTTTTCATTAGACTTAAGAATATGTTTTGACCCTGCTTCCCTGGAGGCTCAGCAGTCAAGACTCCACACGTCAGCGCAGCAGTGCAGGTTCTGTCTCTGGGTGGGGAGGATCCCCTGGAGAGGGGAATGGAAACCCATTCCAGTTTTCCTTCCTGGGAAATCACATGGCTCTCTATGGTCCATGGGGTTGCAAAAGAGTTGGACATTACTTAGCAACTAAACAACAACGTTTTGTTCCATTGAATTCTTAGAATTCAGCTTCTTCTTTCTATTTTGAGTGGATCATTTACCTTGCTGAAAATTTATGTTAGATGCCACATAAAGCTAAAGCAGTTTATAGAGTAGCCCAAATATTATTTATCTCCATATAGTTTTTTCTAGGTCTTCTTTTTTCTTATGAAAAGGCCAGGTTAGATGATGACTGTTCTAGCCCTGCCTATACTGATGACTTGAGGAAGTATGTATTTTTCATTTTACCACCAAGCCACCTCCTTTTATTTTTAGCTTTTATCTACCAGAACCTAGACATCCCAGTAGAACTTTCTCACTTACACCTAATACAGTTGTAATATACATTAGTCACCAACATCCTTCCTTATGTTGGCCCAGAACTGTTTTGCATTAGATAAGTTTTTATCAGAATCTTTGGCAGGAGGTTGACCTCTCTGGTTTTGGAGTAAATAGTGTTTTTTAATCTTTACTTGGACTTTTTTGTTGCTGTTAAATTATTTTTAAAGGGGGTTATTTGTGAACATGTTCTAAAAATGTCACCATATTTGCTGAAATTCCTCCTTCACAGTGTTTTTCATTGTGCATTTAGAATATTTGTTATTGACTATTATGTCCTATGTACAAAACATTATTTCTAATATTTACTTACTAAAATATATCTGTTGGTCCCATAAGAAGAAATATAATGCAGCATTGTCCTGTCTTAATGAACCCTGCTAGATTTATTTGTTCTGAGCTGTTCCATAAGCCATAGAAAAAATAAACAGAAGACATAAATATTTTATGATAAACATATTTAGTTCAGTAAGTCCTCATCATCTTTCAGTAATACTGAATATTTAAATATACATGTATGTATTCCATGAACAACTTACAGTTCTCAATCACCAAATATTTTGCAGGGAGATATAATGATGACAGTAGAAGGGGAGATTGGTTAAGAGAATTAAAAAAGTACATTTTAGTTTTCTGCACTCAGCACTACTGTACTTATCACACACATTTTAAAAATGATGAACACAACCAAGATTCTTCACATTTCTCTTTTCTCTAGAAACTGGTTAAGTTTCCACTGTTAATAATACAGAAACGATCTCTAGAGAATCATAATATGTTCTGACCAACACTGTGAGACTATCACCTATGTTATTTAGTCCTTTGTAATATTTGAGGGCAGTGATTTAAGGGCCAAAAAATGTTAACCCCAAAGTGATACTAAAGCAAAAGGAAAAGATCTTTTAAATAACCTTCTCTTCATTTACAAAGGTTACCATCAAATTTCAAGTGCTTGCATCCTAAGTGTGTATACAAGATGATCCATTGTGGTGTGGAAATAAAAACTTTAAATCCCTCATTATATTAATCTTTATTTTATACTTTAAAAATGCGTGTGACTTGCATATGTTTTTCATAATCAGTATATGAGAACACATCTAATGTATAAACAATGAAATGAGTACACGAATCTCGGAGGTGCATGGTCAGACATTTTAAAATTAATTTTTATTGGAGTATAGTTGGTTTACAATGTTGTGTTAGTTTCTGCTGCAAAACAAAGTTAATCAAACATACATATCCACATATCCACATTTTTTTTGGGATTTCCTTCCTTCCTGTCACAACAGAGCAGTGAATAGACTTTCCTGTGCTATACAGTACATTCTCTTGGTTATCTATTTTATGTGTGTGTGTGTGTGTGTGTGTGTGTGTGTGTGCGTGCTCAGTCACTCAGTCATGTCCAACTTTTTGTGATCCAGTAGCCTGCTAGGCTTCTCTGTTCCTGGAATTTTCCAGGCAAGAATACTGGAGAGGGTTGCCGTCTCCTACTCCAGGGGATCTTTCAGCATAGTATCAATAGTATATACATGTCAATTCCAATCTCCCAGTTCATCCCACCCCACCCTATCCCCTTGGTATCCATACCGTTGATCTCTGCATCTGTGTCTCTATTTCTGCCATTCAAATAAGATCATCTATACCATTTTTCTAGATTCCACATATATGCATTAATATACAATATATGTTTACCTCTTTATGACTTACTTCACTCTGAATCAAACTTTCTGGATCCATCTATGTGTCTGAAAATGAAACAACTTCATTCCTTTTATATGTATATATATATATATTTCATTTTATTCATCCATTCTTCTGTAGGACATTTTCTTTACTAATTAAGTGCATAATTAAGAAAAAAGGAATACCTCTGGATGGAAATAAACTTTCCCATCATCATCCATTGAATTGCTTTTGCACTTTCGTAAAAAAAATCAATTTGCTGTATTTGTATGGGCCTGTTTTTAGACTTTTCTTTGTGCTCTATAGGTCCAGGTGTCTATTCCTTTACTAATAAAACATTGTCCTTATCAGTGTAACTATATAATAGACCTTAATATCAGAAAGAGTGATTTGACTCACTTTGATAATATTGTATTAGCTGGAGTGTGTACCCTGCCATATTAATTTTAAGATAAGCTCCTGTATGTATACAAAAGTCTTACCATTATTTTGGCAAAAATCGCTTTAAACCTCTCCTAAACTTGAAAAGAACTGATCTTGTTTTACGGGGTTATTCTGTATAACAGATCTCTAGGACTTATTCCTTTTTTGTAACTAAATTTTTCTACATTTTGGATATTACTCCCTGTTCTGTTTTACCTCCAGCCTATGAAAACTACCACTATGCTCTCTGCCTCTGTGAGTCTATTTCTGATCCTTATATTAGTGGTATCATGTAATATTTGGCTTTTTGTTTTGGGCTTGTATCACTTAGCATAATGTCCTCTGGATTTATCCATGTTTTCATAAATGACAGGATTTCCTTCTTTTTAATGGCTGAATAATATAAAACTGTATGCATATATCACCTTTTCTTTCTTTATTTATCCAACCATGAATATTTAGGTTTCTTCCACATCTTGTAAATAATAACAATGTCAAGAATAATGCTGAATGAGAATAATGCTGCAATGAACTTGGGAGTGTTGATATCTCTTTGAAATCCTTATATCAGTTCCATTGGGTATTTAATAATCAGAAGTGGGATTGCTCTACTGCAGGTTAGTTCTATTTATAATTTTTGAGAAATCTGCATGCAGTTTTTGTAGTAACTGCTCCAAATTACATTCTCACTAATAGTGTTCAAGGGTTCTCTTTTCTATGTACCTCTCAACGCTTAACTTAAAACGTCAACACTCAACATTTCTTCTTTTTCTTAAATAATAGCCATTCCAACAGGTGAGAGGTGATATCTTATTTTGGTTTCGGCTTTCATTTAGCTGATGGAAAGTGATGTTGAGCACCAAGTACTTTTTGGCCATTTGTATGTCTTCTTTAGAGAAATGTCTATTTAGTTCCTTTGTACATTTAAAAATTGGGATTATTTGGTTCTTGCCATTGAGTTGTAGAAGGTCCTTATACTTTTTGAACACTAATCCTCTATAAAATGTATGGTTTGCAAATACCTTGTTCCATTCTGTATGTTGCCTTTCATTTTCTTGATTGTTTCCTTCACTGTGGTGAAGCTTTTCAGTTTCATGTAGTCCCACTAGTCTATTTCTGTTTTGGTATCTGTGATTTTGGTGTTCTTTCCAAGAAATCATTGCCATAGCCAATGTCAA
This sequence comes from Antilocapra americana, assembly GCA_007570785.1. Classification (NCBI taxonomy): domain Eukaryota; kingdom Metazoa; phylum Chordata; class Mammalia; order Artiodactyla; family Antilocapridae; genus Antilocapra; species Antilocapra americana. Next base: position 7,249,025 of record ML661344.1, on the reverse strand, counting down.
AAAATATTTTCCCTTGCATTTTCTTAAAGGAATTTCATGGTCTTAGGTCTTACATTTAAGATTTTAATCCATTTTGAGTTGATTTTTGTGTATGGTGTAAAGTAAATATCCAATTGTATTCTTTTGCATGTAGATACCCTGTTTTCCTAGCATCATTTATTGAAGAGAGTATGCCTTCCCCAGTGTGTATTCTCTGCAATCATTGAAAATCAGTTAACTGTGTAATTTTCAGTTTTTTCCTGCCTTATTGCAATGGTTATTTTTAATTTCTTAAGTGTTTTATTATAAATGAGTGTAAGTTTCTGTGAAATGCTTTCTTCTGCATCAATTAATATCACCATATGATATTTCTTATTTCATCTCTTGATATTATCAATTATACTTACTGATTTATTTTCAAGTATTGAACCAGAGTTGCATACTTGGAATAAAAAAAAGCAAACCTGTATTTGTGGTATACAGTCTTTTTTTATATATTGTTGGAATCCTCTGCTAAAATTTTGAGTATTTTGCATCTATATCCATGAGTAATATTCAGTTCAGTTCAGTTTAGTCACTCAGTCATGTTTGACTCTTTGCCACCCCATTGCTGCAGCATGCCAAACTTCCCTCTCCATCACCAACTCCCGGAGCTTGCTCAAACTCATGTCCACTGAGTTGGTAATACCATCCAAACATCTCATCCTCTATTGTCTCCTTCTCCTCCTGCCTTCAATCTTTCCCAGCATCAGGGTCTTTTCCAATGAGTCAGCTGTTTGTATCAGATGGCCGAAGTATTGGAGTTTCAGCATCAGTCCTTCCAATGAATATTCAGGACTGATTTCCTTTAGGATGAACTTATTGGATCTCCCAGCAGTCCGAGGGACTCTCAAGAGTCTTCTCTAATACCAAAATTCAAAAGCACCAATCCTTCAACACTCAACTTTCTTTATGGTCCAACTCACATCTATATATGACTAATGGAGAAACCATAGCTTTGACTAAATGGACCTTTGTTGGCAAAGTAATATCTCCACTTTTTAATATGCTGTCTAGGTTGATCATAGCTTTTCTTCCAGGGAGCAAGCATCTTTTAATTTCATGGCTGCAGTCACCATCTGCAGTGATTTTGGAGGCCAAGAAAATGAGGTCTGAGTAATATTGGTCTGTAGTTTGCTTTGTTGGACTCTCTTTTTCTGGTTTTAACATCAGGATGATGCCAAGTTCATAATATGAATTGGGAATTTTCCCCTCCTAATCAATTTTCTGCAAGAAATGGAGTAAATTTCATGTTAGACTCATCTTTACAAATTTGTGGAATTCTCCAGTAAAACCATCTTGACCTAAAGATATCTCTTTTAGAAACTTTAAAATTACATTTAAAATTCTTTAGTTTCTTAAATTTCAATTTTTTTAATGGTTATCGGACTAATCAGGTTGTATCTTTCACCTATGAGTTTTAGTGGTTTGTGATATTGGTCCGTTTCTTTCATGTTGTCAGATTTACAAGGATGCAGTTGTTCATAATATTCTCTAGTACATGTAGTGAGTAGTGATATTCTTAGTTTCATTTATAAAGTTGATGATTTGTATATCCTATTTATTTTTGCCAGCCTTCCTATTAATTGATTAAAAAATAATCAGAATCAGATCTTTGTTATTGATTTTCTCCATTTTTTTCCTGTTCTAAATTCATTGATTTTTTTTCTGTTATCTTCATTGTTTCTTTTCTTCTGTTTGCTTTGGGTTTAGTTTGCTCTCCTATTTCTAATTATTTGACAGAAAGAAAAAAAATGAGGTGTTGATCAATGTTGCACTGCCTTGTCTAAGACTGTGTCAATAGAATTATACCAAATAAAAGTAAAATGCATATTTTATTTATATTCAAAGTTGAAGTCACCTATCTAAATTTTGGTAAATAGCTAAATGGTCTAGAGGAACTGTACAATTAATGTCCTGAAATATGACAAGTCCTGGAAAAATTCACTTTCTCTGATAAAAAATATGCTAAAGTTGAATTGTTGACTTTGGCTGATATTGTGATGTCTCTTGCTCATCCAAATAGACTGAATGTTTGACCTTAATCTGGAGGCATGAAACAGCCTAAGTGGAGTGAATGCTACTTGATTATGATAAAATTGAAGCAATGGGCAAGTTTTTTTTATATCCTTTTTGTAGACAACATTTTAACTAAAACAAATATAACTCATTATAAAATATGTGAAACTTTTGGTCTGCAAGTATTCCATCAGTAACCAAATATCTTTATATTGGATCAGAGACCCTTACATATTGGGTCAGAGAAACTTACATTAAAACAAATCTTTGAATAAAGATAGAAATTTTAGCCAGGTACAAGATACTATAACTAATATTTTCTATTAATTTATTTGAAGATACTCCATTTTACTCTAAGTTAAATCTTAAAATAATGATAAAGTTTTAAATGATTCTTGAGAAGTGCAACCATGAAGCACAGAGTATTGAGTAGGTGTTCGACCTAAGATTTTTAAACATTGAAGAATTATTTTCATAAAAATTCTAAAAACTCTTCATAAGTGTGTAAACTTGACTTTCATCTGAATGACCTTTATGATTTTATAACCCTTAAAACTCATTTGTCCCTGATTAAAGACGTTTTGCCTTTTTGCATTTTTTTTCTATTTCTGTTCACTTTAATTTCACTTTCTTCTTTTTTTCCTTTCATGCCTTCCTCACTTCCAAGTATTAATCTAACCTAATATAGATATTTTAAAATATCTTTTCTCTGTCACCACCTGCACAGTTGCTTAAGTAAGGTCCAAGTCTTTGGACCATATGACTGTAGCCCACCAGGCTCCTCTGTCCCTGGGATTCTCCAGACAAGAATATTGAGTGGGTTGCCATTTCTTCCTTCAAGGGATCTTCTCTACCCAGGGATTGAACCCAGGTTGCCTGCATTGCAGGCAGATTCCTTACCATCTGAGCCACAAGGGAAGGTCCTCTGTTACCACATCGCCGCTGAATTCAGTTTATCACCTGCTACCCAGAACATTGCAATTTTCTTCAATTTTCCCACCACATAGCTTCCAAACACTAGACTGCCTTGAGGTAAAGAAATTTTGTGTAAATTATCAAAAAATGCCAAGCCTTAGAATATATATATATGTATGTATGTAGAGAGATAGAGACTTTATAGGGGTAACATATATGATTTTACATATAGGATACATTATGAATATGATAACTATGGCTGCATTGCAGTTTGTCCTGAGGGACAGGATGAGCGATAGATGGCAGTTTGACTACTCTGAACTTTAAGTTTGGTGTTTGTATGTTTTTTCTTTGCCATTTTTCTTTAAACTCTTTGTTTAAGTCTTAAGCTTAAAGCTCTTCAGTTCCTACTCTGCCTCTAAGAACATAATAAATATTATTTCCCTCAAAGAGAAATCGCATGCTATAGCACAATAAAAATTTTGGCTTGGGATTCAGCCAGAAAGTAACCCAGATTTCCCAAAACACAATGCAGAGCTCCTTCACTTGTACTGTCTACACACTTAGTTTCGGATCTGACCATTTGGGTTCCTTTTTTCCTCTACTCTTTTCCCTTCAAAGGGAAAGAACAGAGAGGGGGGGTGGCAAGATTTGCAGAACAAAGGCTACTCAATAAAAAGCACTGGTCTCTGGAGCAAGGCCTGGTGAAGAACAACAGGAGCAAGAATGTACAAGGAAACAATTATCTTTCTTTCACAACCCAACCAGGATACAGAGAATCAACCAACTCACTGCCTAGAAGTGGGAGGCTGTTTTTAACAACTATTCTGAAAACAGTGTTTGCTTAGATATTGGCAGAGAGCAAGGTATGAAGAAAAGACAGGCCTTAAATTCTAAATCTGTTATTCCACTGAGATTTTCAAGTTACTTGAAATATTAAACCCTTGATTTGTCATCGATACAGCTGGACTTAGAATACCTTCTGTTTCAGAAGTAATTAGTAATGACAACAATAATAACAGATACTTGTTTACTGTATATTCTGTGTTATGATAATAGTGCTTTGCACACATTACTTCATCCAGCTACACACATCAGTAGCTTTTGTAATTATCAGAATGAGGAAATTTAGTATTTTGCCTATGTAGACTTACACAAAAATTATTAAGCAAGCAATTCAAATCCAGGACTGCTTGAGTCTGGAACATGATTTTCACTCTCATACAATACTGCTTTGGATTAAATGAAAATATATATAGGAATGAAACTGATACATAACTTATGTTAACTAAATACATGTAAATTTCTTTCTCTCTATATATTTAGAATATTAACATCAAAGAATGCAATAATATTGATTTTTCTTTACAGAGTCATATATCAACATGTCTTAAAGTTTTAAAATAATTTTAAAATAAAATACAAAGATATAGAGACTAAACAAGGAAAACTTTGTGGAGAAGGTCCAATATAAAATGACTTTAAAATAGATAATGGTACATATTGATCAAAAGGAGGGAAGTGTGAAGGTACTTTGCCCTATATACATACATTTTTTGTCGTTGCTATTTAGTTGCTCAATTGTGTTGACTCTTTGTGACCCAGTAGACTGTAGCCCACCAGGTTCCTCTGTCCATGGGATTTTCCAGGCAAGAATTCTGGAGTAGACTGCCATTTCCTTCTCCAGGGGATCTTCCTGACTCTGGGATGGAACCTGAATCTCCTCAACTGCTCCTCTTTACTATTGAGCTACCAGGGAAGCCTATGTGTATATACATATACACATACACACACACACACACACACACACATATATGCACAAACACACACAAATACATATACTTTTATTTAAAATGGTCTTAATTGTATTTTTAAATTAATTTTACAAAGTCCTTATTACAAATTTTTTTATTCGCCAATAGAATTTTAGTGCCTGATTTTCCAATAAAATTGACTTTGAGTTGTAATGACCTATTTTATCTCTGTAAGCCATAATCCTAGGAACTCTGTAGATGTGAGTATATTCAGTTCTTTATTAACGTCCTGATTTGCATGTCCCTAGCGCTACTACAGCTGCTTTATTCAGCACAGGATCATTATTGAAAATGCTTTGATGGAATCAGAGGCAAATGTTCTCTTGCTTTGCTGGCTACATGCTGAACAATCAAACGTTTTCATAAGCCAGAAAAAAATTCTTAATAAGTAAAACAAAGGTGACGAAACTAGACAGTCACAGATTTCTTTTTGGCAGAGATAATACATGCCTTTGAGGCTATTTACCAAATGAAGTGAATAGAATTTGATTTTCATTTTCATTAACTTGGTACTTATGACTAGTTTTACTTGGTCTGGGCCCACATACATACATTTGTTGCACTTGGTAAAATAACAGATTCATCTCCATCCATATATAGACATAAGTTTTGTGTGTAGACTCCAAATTAAAGTTTTTCATACACTTATAGCATGTAGTATGCCATCATCTTATCACAGGAATAGCTCTGTAAAACAGGTTAAACACTTGTACTTTCAGAGTGTTCCTGAAATGTTGGTGGAGATATGTTAATAATCATCAAGGAATCCAATTTTACTGTGTGTTTATAAATAAAAATCCAAGGTGCTTCCACTTAAAAGTTAATACACTCTAAGGAATGAATGAAGTTATTCCTGAAAAGGGTAATTAATGGAAATAATGATTAGCAATAATACTAATATTGTGGTAGGTGCTGTGATGGAGACTGCAATTCTCTCCTAAGATCCATTTTCCTCTTATTTCTTTTGGTGTTGGTCACTCAGTCATGTCTGACTCTGTGGCCCCATGGACTCTAGCTCACCAGGCTCCTCTGTCTATGGAGTGCTCCATGCAAGAATACTAGAATGGGTAGTCCTTCTGTTCTCCAGGCATCTTCCTGATCCAGGGATGGAACTCAGTTCTCCTGAACTGCAGGCAGATTCTTTACTATCGGAGCCACCAGACAAGCCTATTTCTTTTGGTGTTAGGCCCCAAAACTCCAAAGTTAAGGCTGAGAAATAGGCTGGTCTGGCAGAGACTACATTGTCCATGTGGAGGTTGAAATAACTGTACAATATGTTTCAAATCTTAAAGACAAGCTCTCTGTCCTAGATTGCCTCTTTCTTTTGAACCAAACAGGAATGCAGGAATGGAGGTCAGCCAACCTTGAGAAAACACTAAGATGGAAACAAAATAAGTCCTTGGATGGCTTTGCAAAGCAGGGCTCACCCACCCACCTTGACTGTTAAGTGGCAGAGAAATAAACTTCTTTGAAGTAATTATAATTTTAAGTCATTTTGTTATAATATTAGCCTATATTCAGTATAATAAGTGGGCTTTACATATCTCTCGTCATTTAATCTTTAAAACAACTGGATGGCTGGGTATTAGTGCATACTTTCTCAGTCATGGAGCCATGTCCAGCTCTTTGTGATTCTTTGGACTGTAGTCCACCAGGCACCTCTGTCCATGGGATTTCTCAGGCAAGAATTCTAGAGTGGGTTGCCATTTCCTCTTCCAAGGGATTTTCTTGACCCAGTGGTCAAATATGCATGTCTTGCTTCTCCTGCATTATTATCTCTATGTTAATGTCTGAGAAAGTGGGCTATTTAACAATCAGGTTTTCAGTTCATAAGTAGTGGAGAAAGGATCCAAATACGTAACACATGCCTTTTAAACAATCATATGATTCGCAGACATTTGCTGGTCAATGTCTTACTCTCCTCTGCTTCTAGGTGTCTAGCTCCTCTTTGATTTCCCTGGTGTTGTCTTGCTACATCAGCAACTCTCCTCAATCGTTTTTGGATTCAGCATTTCCCAGAACTGCAGTGATAAGGTGTTTTGGTTTGTAATGCAGACATTTTCAGGATATATAATTTAAAAAACTACATTGAAAAAGTTCCATTTTTCACAAGATCATGTAAACCAAAGAGAAGTAAATCTGATTGCATTAAAAAGAACAGTGCAATGAAATCAATATACCGTATTCCTTGTAGGTGTAGTCACTGAAATCTGTTTTACTACACACATAGAAAACTGTTCCTGGCTGACATTCTCCCTCTCTTTCACACAGCGTTGGTGACTTGCATATCGATGATCTCTACTCAGAAACTAGAATCTCGGTTCTTTTCCTTTCCACCAAGATGACTATTTCTTCCACTTCATCGCAGCCATCTGCTCTTCTGGATACACATTGGATGTCGTCATCATCAGAAACTCAGGCTTCTTTTATCCCAGGATTTCCAGCATTCCAATAATTAACCTTAACTTTCTACACTTCTTAGATATTTACTCTAGAGCCACAGCTTGTTAATTCTTCAGCTTCCTTGAGACATGACTCCACCCTCTCTCACTGTCTCTTTGCCTAGTCCTCATTTTCCCTGAAATCCTTGTTAAAGTTTAGTTTCCTAGACTGTAATTATAATCACACCTTGGCAAGCCTCCTTCCCTCACTTATTCCTCTCTCCCTCTGTTATCATCTGATATACTATCTTCAACCCTAGAGAAACCAAATTCTTTTCTCCTCTCTGCCTAAAACTGAGGAAATGAAGATTACCAGAGAAAAATCACATAGTACTTTTTTCGCTTAAAATTCATAATTACAAACTTCAAACAAGTCCTTGATTCTGCACATCAGTTCTGCTGTGTTTTTCCATAAAATTAATTTCTTACTCTCTGAAATAATTATTTCACACCTTGTTCCAGCTGCTCCTGTTTCCTTCTGTTTTAGTAAATAAAGTCTCCTTTTCTCTCTGTTTTGTATATTCCCTCCTTCTCATCTCAAGGAATTGGTTATTTCTTTTATCACCCCAACCTTCCATCACTCACTTTCCTTGTTTTATCTCTACCTCAGTCAGACAGAGGGATGTTCTGACGATAACCTCCTTCTCTGTATTATCATCTTCTACTTTTCTATTGTGTATCATTCCACTAAGTATATAACTTGCCAGAACATTTCCCAGCTTACCAAAAAATCTGCCCTTAATCCTGTATATGCTCATTATTTTCTCTAGATTTCTTTGTTCCCCTTTATGGTAAAATATTTTGAGATAATCTCCTAATGTCTTCATTTTTTCAAATACTTTTTATTCTGCTAACCTTTCTAATTGGTCTTTTGTCCCCATAAGGCCACTGAAATTGCGATTTTCTTTGCCTCTCTTATTGGACACTGAAGCATCTTTCAGCACAGTTGACCACTCTCTTTTTGAATAAATCCTTTTAATTTTTATAACACTGTGCTCTACTGGTTTTCTTCCAAAGGTTTTAGCAATTATTTTTATTATGCACCTATTAAAATTCTTTGCAGAGCTTAGTTCTTGGTCCTCATCTTTACATTTTCTTGCTAGATGAGCTCAACCATTCCTATGACTTTAAAATAATTTTTATGTTGTTAACTCCCATACTTACATCCACCAGCATGATGATCAAATCAGTCAATCCTAAAGGAAATCAATGCTGAATATTCATTAGAAGGACTGATGTTGAAGCTGAAACTCCAATACTTCATCTACCTGATGCAAAGAGCCAACTCACTGGAAAAGACTGATGCTGGGAAAGGTTGAGGGCAAAGGAGAAGGGGTTAACAGAGAATGAGATGATTGGATGGCACCATTGACTCAATGGACATGAGTTTGAGCAAACTCAAGAAGATAGTGAAGGACAGGGAAGCCTGGCATGCCGAAGTTCATGAGGTCGCAGAGAGTTGTACATGACTTATGACTGAACAATTTATATATTTTTACTTCTACAACTGAAAGAATATTTAACTTTCTCATTTACATATTTCATAAGCATTGCAGAGTTCACATATCCCCAAATAGAACTATTGTGTTTTCCCTAAATCTTTTATGCCTCTAATCATCTCCTGTCCACTAAATGCCATTAAAACAGAATCAGGTGCTGAATTTAGAAATTTCATAGTTTCTCCTGATATCTCCATCTTTTTTAGGTTGCATAGCTTATCCACCTCCAGTTCTGTTGGTTCTGCTTTTTAAATAATTTTCTATGTATTTCAAACACATCAGCTCCATTCTGTCATCATTGCTTCTACTTTAGTGGAAGCAATCACAATCTCCAATCTGAATTATCTCCTAACTTGACCCAGTTGTTTCACTAAGCACACTAACAATCTATATTCACTAACCTTGTGTAAGATCAAGATATTTTCTAATGTAAAAGTCTTCTATACATTCCCATTGTCCTTGGAAAGAAGTCTTTTTTTTTTTCTTTTTCAATCACAGCATACATTCCCTGCCTATAAGGATGCTCTGTTACTTGTCTGCCCTTTAAACTCATACTGTATCCCTCATCCTCTTGTTTCACTTCTGCACTTCAACCACGCTCATCCTCTGAAAGTCCTTTGTATTTGCTAAACTCTTTTCTATTTTAGGTCTGCACTTCTCTTTTCCTGCACTTCATGCATGCACTTCTGTACTTCATTTTCCTGGAGCTTCTTGAAATCTTACTTCTTACATCATAGGTTCAAGTTTAAATATCTTTAGAAGTTACTTTTTTCCATTTGTTAACTTTCAGTAAAACATTTAACACGAGGTTTTGTTGTTGTTGCTAATGCACATCAGCCTACCCAAGTTACCTTCAAGATACATAGCATTTAATATAAGAAGTATTATAGAATTTGCTCTGTTTTCAAAATAATTTACTAGGAGAAGTGCTAATGAAGAAAAGACTTTATAGATGAACAATTTCTCTGATAGCAAAACTTCATCTGAAAATTAATGCAAAGGGTTTTTTCTTCTGATTATTCAGGTCACAGTCAAGTTGCTTCAGTTTTTGCTTAGCTGTGAAATAGCAACAAAATCCAGCCTGTCTTTGGTTTGCATAGTACTTTTAGATATTTTACTGAGCAATATATCTATTCATTACAATTTCTCACTTCAGCTTTAATCCTGAAAAGAACCCCAGGAAACAGGATTAAAGCCAGTATGGATTAAAGTCTTTAGAAAACTATTCATGACACAGAGTGTATAGTCAAGTGTGTATTCTACACAAAGCAGTCTTTAAAATTCAATTTAATTGATTATATGTGTTACTGAATGTTATATTGGGGTGGTGTTGCTCTTGTGATAGTAATTAAATTTCTGCCTTGCCTTTATAAAACCTTATAATTTAATTGAAAAAACTATCTAAAGATTAAACTGTACTCAGCAGGATTATAATTTTATTCCGTTACCTTTCAAAAATAGAGTCAGTTTTTGTTAAAAAGTGTAAACAATATAGATTTTAACTAGAGAAGTCTTGCTTAAATTTGGTTGTCTCTTTGTATAGTGATACTTACCATCAAACATTTAGAATTATGCATTCTTACTGAAGCTGGTTATGAATAAGCCTTATATTATAAGTTACCTAGAAACTTCTTGTTCCTTCCCTCTTAACTTTCTTCTGACTTCTACCTTATAAGACTCTTGGAAAGAAATTCTATGAATTCCATTCCTTAGGGCTGTAATATATACTATCAGCTAATTCAACATTAAGGACTTCCCGATGGTGCTAGTGGTAAAGAACCTGCCTGTCAATGCAGGAGACATTAACCTGCAGTTTCCATCCCTGGGTTGGGTTGGGAAGATCCCCTACAGAGGGTAGCAACCCACTCCAGTACTCTTGCCTGGAGAATTTCATGGACTGAGGAGCAGAGTGGGCTACAGTTCATGGAGTGTTAACCAGTCACTCATGTCTGATTCTTTGCAATCCCATGGACTGTAGCCTGTTAGACTCCTCTGTCCATGGAATTCTCCAGGCAAGAATACTGGAGTGGGTTGCCATTCCCTTCTCCAGGGGATCTTCCTGACCCAGAAATTGAGCCCAAGTCTCCTGCACTGCAAGCAGATTCATTACCATCTGAGCCACTAGGGTCACTTCAAGACTGAGTGACTTAGTGTGCATGCAATTCAACATTAAATAATAAAAATATCAACCTTATATTCAGTTGCCTTTAATAACCTCAGCTTCTACTCAAGGTTCATTTTTACAAAGTAGTTTCAAAAAAGCAGCTTCCGTATTTGATTTTCTCTTTTTGAAAGAGCAATGCTAAATGGCTAACCTTAAATAAAATAACATAAATTTTAACTGAAACATAAAAGCAGTTTTTATTCCTTTTATTTGTGAATGTACTAATGCATGTAAAAATCTAAATGTTAAAATGATTATGGTATATACTGTACTACGCAACAGTCAATGCCTACTGAATTCTAAACATTATGCCTTGTTCAGAAGCCACACACATGATTGTAAAGATAATCATATCAATAGTTACAGATGACCACAAAATTTTTTTTTAATTTTTCCTATTGAATATTCTGTGTGAGATAAATAACTGCTTTTACTGGTAGAATAAACTAGAAATGATATTGTACCAATTTCTGAATATGTACCCCCAAACTGACCCAACCATTGTGCTACCTGCCACTTGCTGCACTTCGGTTGCCCTGCATCTTCTTTCTCTTGCGACTTTGTCACCATGCTGGGAGGAAGTCCAAATGGTCTCACGGGGAAGCCCAGGTAATAGCGAGTCCCAACCTGTCAGCTGTGGTAGTCAGCCTCTAAAGTGGCTCTCAAGGATCCCTGACTTTTGGTATTTATGACCTTGTGTCATCTCCTCCCACACTAAATAAAGCTAAATATGTGACCAATAGGATATTGTGGAAACAATACTTGACTTACTAGGCTAAGTATAAAAAGCCATCGCAACTTCTGTTTTCTCTTCCTTGGATTACTCAGGGGAAAGCCAGCTACCATTTCATAATGTCACTGAAGCAGTTCTATGGAGATGCCCACAGATGAGGAACTGGTCTTCTGCCAAAAGCCAGTACTAAATCACCTACCTGAGTGAACCATCTTGGAAGCAGATTCCACAGCCTCACTTAAGCCTTCATATGACTTCAGCCCTAGTCAGTGTTTTGACGGCCATGTCATGGACCTGTGGTTCTACAAGTGAGCAGGAATTCAGCTAATTCTCAAACTCCTGATCCACAGAAATTACATGGGAAAAAAACACAATTGCTTGTTGCCTTTCTAAGCTGATAAATTTGAGTTAAGTTGCTACACAATACTAGATAACTAATATGCCAGCCATTCAATGAAGCCATCTCGAAACAGATTTTCTAGTCCTAGTTCAGCCATCCCATTGCTACTGTGGGAACAAAGACAAACCATCCATGCTAAGTCCTGTCTGAATGGCAGATTGGTGAACAAAATAAATGACTATTGCTTCAAGCCACAAATTCTTGGAGTCATTTGCTGTGCAGCAATCAATAACTGGAACATATCATGATCAAGTAATATATGTTTCTACTACCAGAGAGTTTACCGTACAGAGGCAGATAAATAAATTCACAAAAGTATTATAATGGAGTGATAAATCAGGCCATCAGTGTACAGAGGAAGAATGTCTAACCTAGACATAAGGCTAGGAATTCAGAGAAGGCTTCCTAGAGTAAATAATATCTGAGTCTTGCAAGATAAGATTTTGTTATGATACTTAGGAAAGTGGGGTGCCCATATGAATATTAATTACTTTATTCATCACTGCCCTTGGAAATCCAAATTTTTAGTATTCTATAAATATTGATAATAGTGATAACTATCTCAATATCATTACAGTTCTAAAACTGGTCATTATTATTGTTGTACAAAAACTAAAGCCAATGTTTGATAGGGACAAGCACATTTTATATCTCTGATTAAATTAAGATTTGTATTCTAGCTTTAATTAACCATCATCATTTCTGTGGAGAGAACAGTCAGTCCCACCACCATCAAAACAAAGACATTTTATGTTGACTACAGATTTGGTCTCAGAATGTTTGGTTTTGGAATATTTATTAAACCATTAAGGTTTCTTTATTAAACTGTTAAGATTTTTGTCTCTCCATCTTACTCCCTTTGCTTCCTCTGGGTCATTTCAATAATCCTGAGTGTTAGCGATAAGTGTGTGGGAACAAACTAAGTATCAAGTTTCTATAATCATTCTGCAGCTTACATTGATTATCAAGAAAAAGAATTTACACCATTTTCAGATGAAGAGTTCTTCAAGATTGTGATATCAATAGTTGAATTGGTGATATGTGAGTATGCAACTACATACACACTATGTACATTGACTCTTAGCAAACTCATAGGGAAAAACAGGTGTGCCATTCACAAAAGATTTTTCAAGCACAGGGTCAAATTAAGCATTGGTGATACAGTTAAAAATCTTTCATTCGGGACCTTAGTTTTCATTGATGGTACAAATACCTGGACCTACTTATTCTAACATGGTGCTACTTAGGCAATGTGTGACTTGTTCTACTCCTAATTTACTTCATTTGCATGCAAAATTATTCATCATAATGGCATTACTGTAGTGAAGAAGCCCTTCTTATGGGAAAATCAAGAGGAGGAAACATTCACATGGACTAAACCACTATCTTAACTGTACTTGGAGAAACCTCCATTTTGTTGTTCATTTGCTTAATTTTTGTGATTTGAGAGCACATCAGCTCTGTGCAGTTTCCCCTTTCTTTTTTGTCTATTCCTTACAACAGTTTGGAGAAGTATGCCTTTGCTAAAAAAAAGGTTCAAAACTAAGTCATTTCATTTCATCTGATTGCTTTTGAAATGAAATGATTCATTTCATTTTATTGCCTTTGATGGTTTCCTTCCACGTATTAGCACAATCTCCTCCTCATTAATGATATTTATGTTTGTTAAAATATCTTTTTGGCTGTTCTAATGAAGACAAACTAACATTGGTTTAAATAGCATAAACATTTCATGCAAGAAGACGACCATAGACAGTTTAGATCTTAAATGGAGGGTCCATAATATCAGAGACCACTGTAATCATAGTGTGACTACCATGTCAGAATCTAAGATGATTGCTATTATTATGGCTACATTCCAGACACTGGGAGAGACGTAAAAGGGAGTAGAATGTGGCTTTTTACTTCAAAACCCCAAACTTGAAGTTGCACATGTCACTGTCATTCAAAACTAGAACCAGTCACATCTTCCCCCTTGGCTGCAAGGGATCCTGAGAGACATAGAACTTTATTGGACACATGATATACTAAAACTTGGGGGTTCTATTACAAAATAGAAAGAAAGAAATAACAATGGATGGTATCTAATTCTATGAAGAAGAATTACAGAAATAATGTAGACTCTTTCTAACTGTAAGTAGATCCCTTTTCTCTATTCTCCCCTTGAAAATGGCAAACATAGCATTGCAATTAAATTTATGGGAGCTTTTTCTCATAAGAGTTTAATTTCAAAGGCTGTAGCCTTCAGACAGGCTTTCCAGGTGGTGCAGCAGTAAAGAATCTGCCTATGAATGCAGGAGACACAATAGATGTGGGTTCAGTCCCTGGGTGGAGAAGCTCCCCTGGAGAAGGAAGCTCACTCCAGTATTCTTACCTGGGAAATCCCATGGACAGAGGAGCCTGGTGAGCTATAGCTCATGGGGTCTCAAAAAGAGTCAGATAAGACTTAATGACTAAAGAGCATCTGAAAGTGAAAGTAAAAGTTGCTCATTGGTGTCCGAGTTTTTGTAACCCCATAGACTATACAGTCCATGGAATTCTCCAGGCCAGAATACTGGAGTGGGTAGGCTTTCCTTTCTCCAGGAGAACCCAGGTTTCCCACAATGCAGGTGGATTCTTTACCAGCTGAACCACCAGAGAAGCCCAACAATACTGGAGTGGGTAGTCTATCCCTTCTCCACTGGATCTTCCTGACCCAGGAATAGACTGGGGTCTCCTGGATTCTTTGCCAACTGCACTATCAGGGAAGCCCAAATAGCATCAAGGACAAACTCCGATCAAGCTAAACAAAGGACATTTAAATGATGTCACTCAACATCCTGTTGATAAATGTCTCCTGCATGTGCTCAGTCATATCTGACTCTTTGGGACCCTACGGACTGTAGCCACCAGACTTCAAGAATACTGAAGTGGGTTGTCATTTCCTTCTCCAGGAGATGTCCCTTGCCACCAAGAAAATGAACTCTTAAAATGTCTTAGGTGTGCTTCAACTCTGAGCTTTAGTTAAGTGGCTGTTCATCCACACTGGGAATAACCCTATACTTTCCACCTTTTTTTTTTCTTTAATTTTAATCCCGGTGTCCTATGGGCTTCTGGATTCTTGTAGAGATGAAATTTTCTTTCAAGAGGCTTTTATTCTCCACTGCCCTAGCCAAGCTACTGGTGTTGGTTACATAGGTTAACGTCAAATCATCAAAGTCTCACAGGGCCTTGCAAACTCCCAAAATGCACCTACCATTACATGAAGATCAGACATTACCAGTTTTATTAGTTCTCAATCCCATTGCTTCTTATCTCTCCACATTAACATTACAACTCTACTGTATAGCACATGGAACTCTGCTCAATGTTACGTGGCAGCCTGGATGGAGGAGAGTTTGTGGGAGAATAAAGCACCTATATATATATATATTATATATATATACATATATAATATATATATATACACACATATATGTATATGAATATATACACCTATATATATGTATTATATATATATACACACATATATATATGTGTGTGTGTATATATATATATATATGACTAAGTCCCTTTGCTGTTCACCTGAAACTGTTGCTACATTGTTAATCAGCTATATTCCCACACAGAATAAAAGTTTTTAAAAAATATTATGGTTCAGTAAGACTTTGGTAACCTCTCATGTTATTCCATACTTTCTTCTCCTTTGATATAGTTGATTGTTACAAGAGATGTCAAACAAAGTGTAAACTGAGGCATGAAGAGGCTAAGTAACTAGCCTAGGCAATAGATTAAATATTGGAATTGAGAGATAGTGTTCCTCATCTCCTCATGTTGGCTGTATGCATGGTCCCAGAATAGTTCTTAGCTATATGTGGGGAAGAAAAGTAAGAATTGAAGGTACAAAGGTACAAAGCATAGTGAATTCATGTATATGAATGACACAACTCAACGTCTCGTTAATAAATGTCCTTTGTCACCAAGCAAACACACACTCACACACAAGCAACAACAATATGCTCCTTCACTTTGATGGATAATGTTAAGTCATTTTAAGACTTACTAGGAGATTATTTCTAGTTAGACAGACAGTAATGCATTGCATGATTTATAACCAAAGAAAAATAAACCAGAATGCAGAGACTATTCTTCACTCTTGTCATTTCTCTAGAAAAATGGTGGATCATTTACTAAAAGAGTATTTTGTCAACTTAATGAGAAAAATATAGATAACTGATTAGTGGTTGATAATAGAATATTCCAATTGCTTACCATTTTTAGAAGTCAAATTAGAATTGTATCTTGGTTAACATTTAACATCAAGTGAAATGAACAAACAATGAGATAATGCTTGATTTAAATGAAATAATGTTAATTTAAAATGAAATGAAAGAAGTTGATTTAAAATCCATTATTAAATGATAGCCTCCTTTCAGGTAAGACACAGATCTGAACAAATTAATTATTACAGGTCAATGTGCTCCAAATCTTAAAAAAATCATTAGTACTACTATTGATAACTTTTACACTCATAATTTTGGTACTTTGACATAATATTGCATAGTTTCTGTGACTTTTAAGTAATAAAATTTGTGTTTTAAGATAGTTTTAAGTTCATAAGAAAATTGAATGCTTCCATATAATCATCCCCATGTATGCACAGTTTACCACACTATTGACATCCTCATCACCGTGGTATATTCATTCAATTGATGAACCTACATGGACACACCAATATCAACTAAATTCTATGGTTTGTATTAGAGTTTATCACTGTGTTATGTATTTGATGGGTTTGTTGCTTCTGCTTAGCTGCTCAGTCATGTCTGACTCTTTGCAATCCCGTGGACTGTAGCCCACCAGGCACCTCTGTCCTTGGGGATTCTCCAGGCAAGAATACTGGAGTGGGATTCCATGCCCTCCTCCAGGGGATCTTCCCAACCCAGGAATTGAGCCCAGGTCTCTTGCATTGCAGTCAGATTCTTTACCATCTGAGCCACGAGGGAAACCCAAGAATACTGGAGTGGGTAGCCTATCCCTTCTCCAGGGGATCTTCCCTACTCAGGAATCAAACCGGGGTCCCCTGAAATGCAGGTGGATTCTTTACCACCTGAGGTACCAGGGAAGCCCATTGATAGGTTTAAGCAAATATAAAATGACATGTATCCATTGTATACAGGATAGTTTTACTACCCTAAGATAGTCAAAGTGTATGGACACGAAGTTGTGCATCTTGCTCTCCAGTAGAAAAAAACAAGAGATCAATCACAGATCACTTTCTATGAGCTCAAAATAAGTCACTAAGCTAGCTTTACCAATATTTTATAGGTGTAAAAAACAGGCTGGTCAGTTCTTTTTGTGTCTAAATACCCTGATGACAATATCTGATCAATGAGGGTCACTTTTCATGCTCTGGGAAAATATCAGGAAATCATAAGATGAATTTCCTGAGACTTATGAAGTCTTGTAGCAAAATTAATCTTTGGCAGAGAACCTTAATAGGTTTTCAATAAATAATTATGAACTTGATTTAAGCAGATAGAAAAATCTAGAAATATTGTTTAGTCCACATTAGCATCATTTCTAAGTTTTAAAACTGTAGATACCCGGGCTCTGCCTCATTAAAATTTCTGATTATGCAGATCTGTAGTAGAACTTAGATATATGGACTTCAAGAAATCTGAGCATATATTATGGAAGCAGATGAACTAGGCCAACTTGACCAGAGAGAATGCAGATGCTATTTACTGGGGCAGCTTCCTGTTTTGCTCAGGGACTACCTCCTGTCTTGCTTAGTAATAACACTGATTATGTAAAGATAGAACCACAATTGACATGTCTCTGATAACGTGACACTACTGCTTGCCTGGAGACTCCCATGGACAAAGAAGCCTGGCGGGCTATAGTCCATGGGGTTGCAAGAGTCGGACACGGCTGAGTGACTTTTACTCACTAATACCTGACAAAGAGTTATCATAAATAAATAATTATAAAATTTATTATCCTCATAAATGAATATCATGAATAAATATTTCTCTCATGCACTACCTGATCTCTGTACATTTGCAATAGGACACATGTAACTGACCACAACTAAGAACGGTGGCCCCTCCCCACATATAAATATGCAAATTCAACTGGTTATATCTAGAGCAATGGACTTGCCCAGATTTATAAAGAGAAATCGGTTGTATTATTTTAGTAAAATGGGTGATCACTTGATTGCTATGAATAGACTATCCCTAAACAAAAGAGCAGATTTTCATTTTAAAATTCTCAATTGTCAGTATCTGCTACTTTACTGCATGAAAAAACAATGCATGTGCTTGTGAATATAAAGGTGTATGATCTTATACAGAGAAACACCTTTACATTTTTCTCCTTAATCTGGGTAGAACATGCCCTGACGCAGACATTATTTTCCTTTACCTGTGTTCTTTTATTTTCTTAACTTCATTCTTTCCAGAATCAGGTTGTGAAGTTTTACTAAATTTTCCCTCTGAGAAAGTGATTTTAAACTTGTCATTCCATAAGGCATGATGATTGGGAAATCTTTGAAAGAAGATACCAAAGGCACTTACCAGGAAGCTGAAACTATAAAGCAATATTTTCTACTCGTCAGTGTAAAACAGCCTGACAAATTCACTGTTGTTCTGGCTTCACAGTTGTCAGGTGTCCTACATACAGAGGCCACATAACCACTGTGGTTGTCACTAGCAGTAGAAGTGGAAGTGTCTTTACAAAAACACCAAACATCATCACACTACCAGGGAAAAGGAGATTTCCATTATCCCCAGTAAAACAAGGGACATTGAAAGGTCTTTGGTTTGTTCTTTATGTGGTTGGACAGCTTTGGCAGTGAGCCTAATTGTGTTGCTTTAATAGGTATTCGCGGCAAGTAAGTTTGTTTCTTTTTTGTCTTCATCCCACTTTCTAGCTAGTTTTTCAATAAATGTATGCAGTTACTCATTTAGAAAGATCATATTGAAGAGCATTGATCAATTACCGAAGTAGAGGACAATTTTTTTTTTTTTTCAGAGAGACTACTACATACTATGGGCATCCCTGGTGGCTCGGTGGTAAAGAAGCCACCTGCCAATACAGGAGGTGTGGTTTGATCCCTGGGTCAGGAAGATCCCCAGGTGGGGAAGATCCCCTGGGAAAGGAAATGGCAACCCACTCCAGTATTCTTGCCTGGGAAATCCCATGGCAAGAGGAGCCTGGTGGGCTACAGTCCATGAAGTTACAAAAGTGTCATGCCCGACATAGTAATAAACAACAGCAACCATATGCTATGCTTTGTGTAAAATGGTGGGGATACATATGAAAGTCGCTCAGTTGTGTCCGACTCTTTGCGACCCCGTGGATGATACAGTCCATGGAATTCTCCAGCCCAGAATACTGGAATGGATAGCCTTTCCCTTCTCCAGGGGATCTTCGCAATCCAGGGATCGAACTCAGGTCTCCCTCCCTGCAGGCAGATTCTTTACCAGCTGAGCCACAAGGGAAGCCCAGGGATACATGAGTGACTATATGAAATCCTCATTTTTAAAATACAGTTGCCCCTTCAAAAACATAGATTTGAAAAGCACAGATTCACTGTATGTGGATTTTTTTTTTTATTTCATAGCTTGGAAATTTTCTTTGAGTTTTGCAAAAATTTGAAAAAAACTTGTAGATAAATTATATAGTCCAGAAATTTTGAAAAATATAATAAAAAGTTAAGTATGTTATTAATGCATAAAATATATATAGATACTAGTCTAGTTTATTGTTTGCTACCATAAAATATACACAAATCTATTGTAAAACGTCTAAATTTATCAAAACTCAGCCACACAAGCACAGACACTCACAGATCATATGCAGGCCAGAGAAATGTAAACAAATGTAAAGATGCAGTATTAAATCATAGTTGCATGAAGTTTCCTGCAGTATGTACTTAACCATGGTAAGAATTTCAATTGTCACTTCCTGCTGCTATTTTGAGGAGAAGGCAATGGCAGCCCACTCCAGTGTTCTTGCCTGGAAAATCCCATGGATGGAGGAGCCTGGTGGGCCGCAGTCCATGGGGTCACTAGGAGTCAGACACGACTGAGCGACTTCACTTTCACTTTTCACTTTCACCCACTGGAGAAGGCAATGGCAGCCCACTCCAGTGCTCTTGCCTGGAGAATCCCAGGGGTGGGGGAGCCCGGTGGGCTGCCGTCTGTGGGGTCGCACAGAGTTGGACACGACTGAAGCGACTTAGCAGCAGCGGCAGCTGCTGCTATTTTGAGCTCGAGTTGTAAGTATCTACTTAAAATGTCCTGGGACACTGTGCATCTCTGAGTGAGCAATTCCTCTCCCATAAATTTCATATTGAAGGAGAAGAGATCTCTTGTGGTTCTCCCCTGTTTTGCATGGTGCTTAGCCCAATACCATAAACCTTGAGTAACACCAGGGACCCATATGAAGTCCCACTAGTGATGATGGATGTGCCCCAAAGAAAAGAAAAGGCATGACACTACCAAAAAAAAAAGTTGAATTGCTTGATTGCACTAGTTTTAGGCAAAGGGAATTGCTGGCACAAAGACACAGAGGTAAGAATGAATGTGGGGTTTTGGGGAGCTGGTGGTTCAGTGTGGCTGGGATTTTGAGTGGGGACAGTCATGACAACAGATGATGCAGATAAGTCAGAAAGGAACCAGATTAGGAATATCCTAAATACCACAAAGAAGACTTTATTTTACCCTCAGATTTACAAGATATCCGTATAAAGGCCATGAACATATGTGTAGAGAAGTTTTGTAGCTGCATGGAAAATAGAATGGGAATATTAAATTAAATCCATTTGGTTAAGTGCTGTAAGACTGTTACTCAGCTTTTACTCCCCCGGAGTGATTCTTACAAGTGTTGCAGAAAGAGGATGTTAAATTACACAGAACACATCATCACTATTTCTGTAACCAAGGACAAAAAATACAGCTCTCAAAAGCAAGCAAGATTCACGTCTGCCTCCAGGGACACTTCTCACTAGATAAGGACAGCATGGTTACAGCACTCATAGGACAGAAAACCAGGCTGCATGCGAGGACTTGTGGAGGAAAGGCATTTCAGCAGCTAAAGAACAGAGTATGCCTTCTGCTGTTTGACCTGGGAATGCAGTCCCAGGTCCCGCCAAGAAAAGCCTTCTGGCAGTCTATGGGTAAGGCCTCTGATTACTGCCTCTTCCTTCAAAAATGTCCACCATTACCTGAAGTTCACTTATCTGCTCCATTTCAGACAAAATCAAGAAGTAAACTAGTCCACTAAACTGCAGAAAATTGCTTTTAATATGTTTAAGGCTTTGGGTTCTAGAGGTCCCTGAAAATGATAAAATGTGGCTTGAAGACACTTAGAAACTACCAATATAATTCTTACATTTTTATTTATTTATTTTTTAAAATTGTATTTATTTTCTTTACATTATCGTGTTGGTTTTGCCATACATTGACATGAGTCCACCATGGGTATACATGTGTTCCCCTTCCAGAACACCCCTCCCACCTCCCTCCCAATTCCATCTCTCTGGGTCATCCTGGTGCATCAGCCCTGAGCACCCTGTATCAAGCATCAAACCTGGGCTGGCGATTCATTTCACATATGATAATTAACATGTTTCAATGCCGTTCTCCCATATCATCCCACCCTTGACCTCTCCCATAGAGTCCAAAAGACTGTTCTATACATCTGCGTCTCTTTTGCTGTCTCGCATACAGGGTTCTCGTTGCCATCTTTCTAAATTCCATATATATGCGTTAGTATACTGTATTGTTGTTTTTCCTTCTGGCTTACTTCACTCTGTATAATAGGCTCCAGTTTCGTCCACCTCAATAGAACTGATTCAAATATATTCTTTTTTAATAGATGAGTAATATTCCATTGTGTATATATACCACAGCTTTCTTATCTATTCGTCAGTTGATGGACATCTAGGTAGTTTCCATGTCCTGGCTATTGTAAACAATGTGGCGCTTCTTACATTTTTAATAAGTTAATAAGTTTGAACTTCAATAATTATCTTAATACTTAGAGGTTTGTGTTTTAGAAAAGGAAATAGACTTCTTCCATAGGGTTTTAAAAGACATACCTAGAATTTGTGGGGGGAAATGATAGGGAAACACACTTCTGTTTCAAAATAATAAAACATTTCAAAAAATTCAGAGCTTCCTCATTTTAAAAAGCACTAAGTTTTTTGTGGCTGCAGGTGTTTAGGTGCTGTCAGTCTAAGAACTGGCTTTAGTCTGCAAAGTATTTTTTTTTTAAATTTTGAATAATTTTTGTTTTATTGAGGCAAAGTGAACATATCCATGTAACTAATACTCAGTTGAGAATAAAATATTGTGTGATAAAGATAAAAATGAAAAAAAATTGTAATAACTTTTCTACACAGTTAAATGTATCCAGTAAAAAGCATATCTTATCCTGAGATTATTTCTTTTCTTTTTTTTGATATTTCTACTGGGGAATGATATTTGTAGATATTAGACTTTCTTGGTTGATGTTTTGTTGTCCTTAACTAGACAAGATAAAGTTATTAAGGCAACATTGGCTTCCCTGGATACCTCTTGAAATGCATGTCTTTCATCAGCTGTTAAAAATACAGAGTAGATAATTTCTTATAAGAGATGATGAAAAGGATATTCATTCATTGGATAGATGAAGAATAGACCAACATGATAATGTAAAGAAAAAAAATAAAATTAAAAAAAAAAGAATAGAGCATCTTAAAAAATATGTCTTTTTTTTTTCAATCTGAAAATCAAACCAATTAAATAAAATTTTATTGCAGGAGCTAAAGGATACCTTTTTTTCCTGTACTTCTTTGGCTCATTTGAAAAAAAAATGTTTTTTCTATTTGTTTGTTTCTCTGAAAGTGAGTAGATATAAAGTATACATTTGTTTTTTATTTTAATTTTTATTTAACGAATGTGTTTTCTTATCTTCACAAATTTGAGCATGCTTCTCAGTAGCTCAAGAGATGCTAGAATCCTTAATGGTAAGTAACCTATGATTTCACATTTAGAAAAGAAAGCAACAATTACAAGCAAATTCATTTTTGTCTTGATTAAACTATGCTTCTAAATTTAATTAAGCAAAGACAGTGATTTTTATGAGAAAATCAAAACATCTATTTTATGCTTTTAAATTACTTTAGATCTAGAAAACATTTTAAATAGTATTGTATATTGTACTGAGAAATTTTTTCCTGAAAATATTATTAATAACAGTAAACTGATTTTCCATGATTCCATCTTGTCCAGAAATTTTGCAATACAAGAAAGGATCATTGCAAATTGATTGCTACTCTCAGAAAAGCAACTCAAAACCACATTACTGATGACATGTTGACTACATTATCTTTGCTTTCAGAAAGACAGGAGTTAAGAGACTGATGTTTGAGCAGAACTGTTTATCCAATCAAGACTCAGGCTGAGATGCTTTATCTAGCAGCCTTGAATAATGTCCTCATTTGTTAAAACTCTGTTATTATGTGTCAGCTAAAGTCCAGGAATACAGCTGTGTCCCCTTTGCCAGTTTGCTACAGATAAAAAGAAAAATTTACCAATATAAGTCTAGATAACAGACTTGTAACTTATGAATCTATTATTTCTCATGATGGCAAAATAGATCAGAATGAGACATCCAGGAAAGGAGGATATTGGACATATGGAAAGCGGTTTAAACAGATAAGCCGCAATTTTGTACCACGTGCGACTACAGCCTTTGCAGTGTTATTTGATGAGCGACTAAAATTACTGAAAAATGAAAGAAATAGGGATGTTTAACTTAATAAATTATTAGTGAGAACATCTTATGTCTTGGATATTCTGTAAAATTCTGAAAAGAATACAAGAAAAATTATACCACAAATAACTGGAGGAATGGACTAAGTTATTGTTATAATTATGAGCAGTTGGGCTTCCCTTGCGGCTCAGCTGGTAAAGAATCCGCCTGCAATGCAGGAGACCTGGGTTCAATCCCTGAGTTGGGAAGATCCTCCGGAGAAGGGAAAGGCTACCCACTCCAGTATTCTGGCCTGGAGAATTCCATGGACTACAGTCCACAAAGAACTGGACACAACTAAGCGACTTTCACTCATATGAGCATTTACCTAGTAGCTCAACTGACATGCAGTCTTTGAAATTGCTGCTTTCCAAATATAACACAACTTAACTTTCCAAGTGATCAAAGAGAATACAAACGGAAATAAGATGTATCATTTATAATTATTAAATTATCAAAAATTAAATATTTAAAAATTCTTCAATCTTGGAAAGCTTGTAATAAAACTACAGCAATTATACATTGCAAGTGGTGTTGTAAATTGGCACAAATATGTTTTAAAGATTATCAAGAAATGTCTTTAATGAGTGATACATTGCAAATATCATTTGAAACATTAATGGTCTATTTGTTCCTGAGAATTCAGTTTGAAAACATAACTTACTGGGAAAAAGAACTATATCGAAATTAGATGCCCACTACAGGACACTTTTAAATGAGATCATTGCTAATGTTGTGAAATGAAGTTACAGAATACTAGTTCAATGAAATATAATGTGATCATAAACATTTGTTGGAAAAATAATCTAGAAAAGTTATAGAATAATTTTTATAAATCAGGAAAAAAAACAAAATAAACCTCCATAAGAATTGTGAT
Source organism: Antilocapra americana (assembly GCA_007570785.1). Classification (NCBI taxonomy): domain Eukaryota; kingdom Metazoa; phylum Chordata; class Mammalia; order Artiodactyla; family Antilocapridae; genus Antilocapra; species Antilocapra americana. Next base: position 7,224,358 of record ML661344.1, on the reverse strand, counting down.
GAAGATATTAGAGTTTCTAAGGTAGTCAGAACTTGAGAGACCACATGAAAGGGAGAAAGGAAATTCATCAAGGCAGGTCCAGATTTTCTGCATGCTGTTTTTCCTCTAAAGGCATTTGCCCATTTTCAGTAAAACTCAGTAAGGAAGATAAAATTTGAGTTTGAGACTGCCAAAGCGCCTAGATGTGAAAGTTCAAGACCTCAGTGAGTGAAAAAGTGCAAATAAGTCACCCTGATGTGTGTGTAACCCTCAAACATTTTCTATTTCAGTTGCATATAACAAAACACTTAGAAATCAAGCAAAAAGTTACTGTGAAGTAGAGTAGAACTTTTGGCAGTTTTCTGGTGCTGATAAAAATGGAATTTAGAAGTTAACAAGAGAAAGTTGGAGCTTAATACAAACTGAAAACCAGCCTGAAGTCTGTTCTGTCCATGAGTAGATGGAGGGGACATGCCTTATGCTGCCTATCAGAGTACAGTGACTACTGGCTATCTCTAATGGGAGGTAACGTTATGCCAGCCCACAAAGTCTCAGATATAACACCTGTCATTAAAAAATGTATTTTTGACACACCAAGAAACAAGATCCAAAGAAAGAACAGGCAATCCAAACAAATGCAAATTCTTCAATAGGAAACATGATCTATTCTCCAGAGAAAAGACAAAATGAAAGCTATCCCCAAGAAGATATATATTTGAAATTACTTTTCAAGGATTTCATCCTAAATGTAGAACTGTGCTCAATGATGAAAAAGAAAATGACTGACTTCTCATTAAAAACAATGCAGTCAAGAAGACAAGTAAATAACATTTTAAAGTGTTAAAATATTTCAACCCAGAATTCTATATATAATGAAAATATTCTGTGATATAGGAGGCAAAATGAAGATAATTTTGAAATAATGATAGCTAAGAGAATTTATTGCTGGCACACTTGTGCTTCAAAGATTGTTTTAAAAAAAGTCGTTCAGATTGAAGAGAAATGATACCAGGTAGGAACTTATGTCATTAGAAGAAAATAAATAGCATCAAAATTTGTTAAATATCTGGATGATTGTAAATATCTTCTTCTAATTACTTCAAAATACATGTACTATTTAAAGCAAAATTATTTTTTCTTGTGAAGTTTTTATGTTTGTTAGGTATGTTACATAACTATAACTTAAATGAAGGATGATAAATGGCCCATCTTGGTGGTAGGGTTTCTAATTTTATTCTTAAATAGGACAATACTAACTCTCACTATACCATTAAACATTATGGATGTATATTGAAATATCTTCAGCAACAACCACACACACAGAAAAAGACCAGAAAAGTATAACTAAAATACCAATAGAGTAATTAAAATGTAATCCTAAAACTTCACGTAATCAAAAAGAAGTCAAGAAAGAAGGAATAGATACCAAAAGCTCAGACTGAGGGATAGTGTCAAAAAGCAAACAAATAAAAGTATCAAGTCTAATTTCAACCTAAAATTGTCAACCATATTAATAACTGTATTGAAGTTTCATGTAGCAAAGACTCTAATTAAAGGTCAGAGATTATCAGATTTTAAAAAGAAAAACCAAAATATTTGTTGTCACAGGGATATACTTTAAATAAATAGACAGAAGTTGAAAGCAAATAGAAAAAAAAAACATGATGCAAACAACAAGCATAAGAAATTGAGGATCATTTTACGAATATCAGATGAAACGGACTTCAGAATAAAGAAGAAAGGATGTTACCAGAGTTACAGAAGAACACTTCACAATGATAAAAGAGTCAAAACATAAGAAAGAACTAAAAATCAGCTATGTGTCTGTACCTAATGTCAGAATCTCAAAATACTCAACACAAAGTTGATAAACTTAGAGAAGTAGATAGTTCCACATAGTCAAAGACTGTTTCTTTCCTCTTTTGGCAATTAATAGAACAACTAGAAGCAAAACTCAGTAAAGGCATTGGTGATCTGAATAGCCCTATCAGCCCTCTTGACCTAATTTATATTTATACAATCCTGTATACAGCAATCTTAGAATACACACTTTTTCAAATACACATTGTATGTCCATCAATACAGACTATATTTTAAACTATAAAGCAAATCTAAATACACATTACAACATTCAAATAATACAGAGTAAATTTTCTGATCACAATGGAAACTAGGAGCTATAAGATAATAGTATGATATGAAGGAAAACATAAAACACTTGGAAATTAAATTACAAATTACTAAATAATTCATAGGTCAGAAAAGAAACTACAAGTGAAATTATTAAATATTTTCAACTAAATGATAAGGAAAATTGAGCTCGCTAAAACGTATGTGATGAAAATAAACTAGTGCTTAGACAGAAATATGTAGCTTTAAACAGATACATTAGGAAAGAAAGAGATTTAAAATGAATGACTTAGGTTTCCATCTCAAGAAGTTAGAAAAACAGAACAGCTTAAAGCCAGAGTAAGTAACAAGAATGAAATAAGAAGGATAATAATGGAAATCAATGAAAGAGAAACAAACAATTCACAAAATTAAAAAGAATCTAGGCTTAGCAATATTGATGAACTATAGAACAGAGAAAATGGACTCTCAATATTAAGAATATAGAAATTATCATTCTGAATTACACAAATATTAAAAAGACAATAAGATAGTTTTATGACCAATTTTATGCAAGAAATTTGTGAACTTATATAAAAAATGAATATTTTAAAAATACACATAGTCCAAATTGATCAAGATAAAACAAAAATATGTTTAGCTTTACAAATTTTAAAGATGATAAACTTATTTTCCAAAATCTGTAGGCACTCAAGGCTCACATGATCTCTTTCAAAAAATTCTCTCAAATATTTAAAGAAAAATATCACCAGTATTAAGCTAGACACAAAACACCAGGGAAGATTTATCAAGTTATTGTTACAAAGCCTAATATTACAATGTTACAATTCTAATATTAGAATCTTAAAAGGAGAGTACAAAAAAATTCAGTTCAGTTCAGTTCACTCCCTCAGTAATGTCCGACTCTTTGCGATCCCATGAACTGTAGCATGCCAAGCCTCCCTGTCCATCACCAACTCCCAGAGTCTACCCAAACCTATATCCATTGAGTCGGTGATGTCATCCAGCCATCTGGATGTCCCCTTCTCCTCCTGCCCTCAATCTTTCCCAGCATCAGGGTCTTTTCCAATGAGTCAGCTCTTCGCATCAGGTGGCCAAAATATAGGAGCTTCAGCTTCAACATTAGTCCTTCCAATGAATATTCAGGACTGATCTCCTTTAGGATGGACTGGTTGGATCTCCTTGCAGTCCAAGGGACTCTCAAGAGTCTTCTCCAACACCACAGTTCAAAAACATCAATTCTTAGGCATTCTACTTTCTTTATAATAGTCCAGCTCTCACATCCATACATGACTACTGGAAAAACCATAGCCTTGACTAGATGGACCTTTGTTGGCAAAGTAATGTCTCTGCTTTTCAATATGCTATCTAGGTTGGCCATAACTTTCCCTCCAAGGAGTAAACATCTTTTGCATTCATGGCTGCAATCACCATCTACAGTGATTTTGGAACCCAGAAAAATGAAGTCAGCCACTGTTTCCCCATCTATTTCCCATGAAGAGATGGGACCAGATGCCATGATCTTAGTTTTCTGAATGTTGAGCATTAAGCCAACTTTTTCACTCTCCTCTTTCACTTTCACCAAGAAGCTTTTTAGTTCCTCTTCACTTTCTGCCATAAGGGTGGTGTCGTCTGTATTTCTGAGGTTATTGCTATTTCTCCTAGCAATCTTGATTCCAGCTTGTGCTTCTTCCAGCCCAGCGTTTCTCATGATGTACTCTGCATCTAAGTTAAATAAGCAGAGTACGTCTGCTTATTGTACAGTACAACTGGACAATATACAGCCTTGATGTACTCATTTTCCTATTTGGAACCAGTCTTTTGTTCCATGTCCAGTTTTAACTGTTGCTTCCTGACCTGCATGCAGGTTTCTCAAGAGACAGGTCAGATGGCCTGGTATTCCCATATCTTTCAGAATTTTCTACAGTTTATTGTGATCCACACAGTCAAAGGCTTTGGCATAGTCAATAAAGCAGAAGCAGATGTTTTTCTGGAATTCTCTTGCTTTTTTGATAATCCAGTGGATGTTGGAAATTTGATCTCTGATTTCTCTGCCTTTTTTAAAACCAGCTTGAACATCTGGAAATTCACAATTCATGTATTGCTGAAGCCTGGCTTGGAGAATTTTAAGCATTACTTTACTAGTGTGCGAAATGAGTGTTGCATCCCCTCAAATCCTTTAAAGTACTGGAAAAGATATTACCAAAATAATAGCAAATCAAACACAGCAGTATATTAAGAATACTACACCAAAATTAAGTAACGTTAATATGGAAAAATTAATTTTATTTTTATATGCCAGTGGCAAAACATTAGGAAATGAAATTTTAAAAAAACAATTCACTTCATCGTAGCAACAAAAGCTTTTAACTAAGTGGTAAATTAAACAAAAGATAAGTAAGACTTCTATCCTGAAAATTGAAAAACTGAGAACATTTTAAGATGTTCTAAACAGATAATTTGTTTCTTCCACTAACTGGAAAATTTTTAATTATATGCAGAAATGCAAAAGATTGACTCTAAAGCTGTATTGAAAAAATACAAAATTTAAGTAGAAGACTTAAACTCTCTGACTTCAAGATTTACTGCCAATCAAAACATTGTGGTATTGTATAAAGGCTGATAGAATAATGAGCTCCCAAATAGATCCTCATTTTCAACAAAGATGCCAAATCCAATGGAGAAAGGAAAACTTTTCAACTAGAAATTAGTTGTATACATATATATAAATATGTGTTGTGTTTCTGTGTGATTCAGTTACATATATATGTATATATATACATATATATTTTTTCAGATTATTTTCATTATAGTTTATAATAAGATATTGATGTAGTTCCTTCTTGTTGTTTAGTCATTAAGTCATGTCCAAATCTTTTGCAATGATGCTACCAGGCTCCTCTGTCCATGGGATTTTCAAGGCAAAAATACTGGCAGGGGTTGCCGTTTCCTTCTTCAGGAGCTCTTCCTGACCCAGGTATCAAACCCACATCTTCTGAATTGACAGGCAGATTCTTTACCATTGAACCACCAAAGAAATCCATAGGTCCCTGTGATATACAATAAACCGTCATCTATTTTCTTATATCTTCTATGTATATGTGATACGCTGTGCTTAGTGGCTCAGTTGCATCTGACTCTAAGCATAGTTTATATACATTAATCCTCTACTCCTGATGTATCGCCCCCCCTTAAACTCGTTGGTAACCTTAAGTTTGTTTTCTATGTCTGTGACTCTTGTCCTGTTTTTTTTTTTAAATATAGATTCGTTTGTACTATTTTTAGATTCCCCACATAAGTAATATCTTGTCATGTTTGTCTTTCTCTGTCTTACGTCACTTAGTATGTTATTCTCCAGGTCTTCCTATGTGGCTGCAAATGGCAATGTCTCATTTATTTTTAGGGTTGAATAATATTCCGTCATGTGTGGGATATTATATGTGTATCCCACACCTTATATATCAATATATATATATATATATATATTGCCATATATATATACATACATATATATATATATATATATATATACATATATGCCACATCTTATATATCAGTTATCTGTTGATGGGCACTTGGATTGTTTTCATGTCTTGGATATTCTAAATAAGGCTGTTATGAACTTTGTGTTGCATGTATCTTTTCAAATTAGAGTTTTCATCTTTTCTGGATATATGCCCAGGAGTGGGATTGCTAGATCTTATGGTAGCTCTATCTTCAGCTTTTAAGGAACCTCCAGACTGTTTTCCATAGTGGTATAGTAATTTACATTTTCACCAACAGTGTCAGAAAATATATAACTTTGCTTTTCTTAATCTCAACTTCTTTTTCTGAAAAATGATATTTATAAGGATTAATTCATTATAAAATATAAATCATAATTTATATACAAATATTAATTACCAATATAAAGGAATTTTATGAAGCTTACATGAGATAATGAATACCATCTACACACTATATTGTTTATGGTAGATTCTATTATTGCTTTGATTATATTAAAAATCAAATTTAAATTGGAAGGGTTAGGGCCACATTTTAAAAAATCTATTATGCCACAAAAGGACTTTAAATTTCATACATGATAGACAATGGAAAGTTGTTGAAAATTTTATCCAGAAGAATATCTTACACTTTGCCTTTTTAAAGAGTTGATTCTCCTTACAGTATAGAGGCAAATTGGAGGGCACAGTAAGGAAAACTATTATAAGATTATTTCAGTGGTCCATGAGAGAAATTAAAGATTTGAACCAAATCAACCACAGAAACAGAGAAAAAGGTAAGTACAAGCTGGAAATAATAGAGCATGGTTACTAATATAATGTTGCAACATTAAAGAGAAAGAATCAAGAATGACACCCACCTTCAGAAGGGTGATGATTTCATCAAGATAGCAAAGTCCAGGTAAGATGTTAAGTGGTAGGAGGGTAGGACTAGATTAATAAGGCTGGTTTTGAAGAAGTAGATTTTGAATTGGCGATAGGACATAAATGCCTAGAGGTCTGCCACACAGTTGGTTATGTTGGCTTCAACCTGGAGTTTAAGACACTTGCGGGTTTCCTACAGATAAAAATTAGTTAAAGTTATGAGACCATATGTGACTGCTTATAGATATTAGAGTGATGAGATAAGAGCTATGGATTAAACTTTGGAAAATATAAAAATATAAAACATACATATAGAGACCAAAAAGACACATCCATTCAGTACAAAGGAAATCAGGAGATACCTATGCTAAGAAGTCAAGATGGAAGTGTGTCAAGAAAGAGGAAGTGATCAATCTAACCAAATGTTGCAAGAAGTAAACTAAGATTAAGAGAGAAGAAATACCATATGATATGACCGTAACTGGGTTGTTTGTGATGTTTACAGAGGAGTTTCATTGCAATGGTGAAGACTAATCATTCTGTAGAAGGTTGAAGTATGAATGAAACATTCTAGTAGACTGTTTTTTCCAAAAGTGAGAACAGCAATATTTCTTTTTTTTTTTTTTACATTTTTCTTTTTTTTTTTATTGGTTTTGCCATACAATGACATGAAATCACCATGGGTTTACATATGCTCCCCCTCCAGAACCCCCCTCCCTCCTCCCTCCCTCCTCCCTGTCTCTGGGTCATCCCGGTGCACCAGCCCCGAGCATCAACTCTGGGCTGGAGATTGATTTCACATACGATAATTAACATGTTTCAATGCCATTCTCCCCTACCATCCCACCCTTGCCCTCATCCACAGAGTCCACGAGTCTGTTCTATATGTCTGCGTTCTTTTTGCTGTCTCACATGAAGGGTTCTCACTGCCATCTTTCTAAATTCCATATATATGCGTTAGTATACTGTATTGTTGTTTTTGCTTCTGGCTTACTTCACTCTGGATAATAGGCTCCAGTTCCATCCACCTGAGTAGAACTGATTCAAATGATTTTTTTTTAATGCTGAGTAATATTCCATTGTGTATATGTACCAGAGCTTTCTTATCCATTCGTCAGTTGATGGGCATCTAGGTTGCTTCCATGTCCTGGCTATTGTAAGCAATGCAGCGATGAACATTGGGGTACACGTGCAATATTTCTAATATCAAGTTTTCTTCCAGAATTTTGCCACACCTTAGCAAGGGTGGAGTCCATTTCTTATTTCTTTGAACTGATTTTAAGAGTGTGTCAATGAGTAGAATGCAGCAATGTGACTTCCAAGCTTAGATCATAAAAGAAATAAAGATTTTGCATCTATTTTTCTTGCCTCTTTCTCTCTACCTCTGTTATTGCTAGTTCTTGAAACTCAACAACTATGTTGTGAGGAAGCCTGAGAGAGACTACATATAGGTGTTGTGGTCAAAGAACCCAGTTAACTCAATGCTAACACAAGTACTAACTTCTAGAGGGAACAAAACTTTGAATGATTTTTGTCCCCAGCTTTCGAACTTTTCCAGCTGAGACACCTGAATCTGAGATGAGCCATACCCATTAAGACATTCTTCAAACGGTGGATTGAATATGCTAGATGTTTTAGGTGAATAAGTTTTGGAAAATATTGTACACAGCCACAATAAATAATAGAGATACAAAGGAAAAGGAATCATAAATTTAAATTATTCTTTGGGAGTCCTTAGATGGGAAGATGAAATGAATATTCAGACAAAGACAGAAGGTCAAAAATGTTCGGAATTTTTAATTATGTCATTAATTAGGGTCATCTAAAGAGGAATCAAAATAGTGGAATAGGAGGACATGGAACTCACCTCCGGCCCATAAATGCATGGAAAATACAATTACAAGTGGAACAGTCCTCACTGGAAACTAAATGGAGACAATCAGAATGACTCCTATACAGTCAAGGCTAAAGGAAAGCAAAGATAAGAAATCAGATTGGGACCCTGTGGGAGGGGACTCAGAGGAAAAGGGAAATTACATAGACAGAAATCCTACAATGGGGAGTGAGCAATCCCAGCCACATATTGGGCACTTCAGTCCTAGGGTCAAACGAATGGAATACAAAGCCCCTTCTCTAGTTAGAGAGCCAGTGGGACCGACAGGAGGGCTGTGGGAAGCCCAGACTCCACTTGTGAGGAGCATGTGAATGCTCACTTGCTCCCAAAGCGGTATAAAGAGAGTGGACTGACGGTGAAAATGCACAGGCGGCTGACATTTCCCGCAGTCACTCTTTTCAGCATTCACAATAACCTGAGCTGACGGAAGTCTCCAGCAGCACTTGGCCTGTGTCACAGCTTCACAAAGGAGCAACAGGGAGCGGCCACCGCGGCCTGCACCCCAGTCCTCTGTGAAGACTTAGGCCTGTTCTCCTCTGAGGCAAGTCTTGCTGGTGCTAGGGAGGGGAAGAGCACACACTCGAGCCTCAGGGCTTCTCCTCGATTGCCCTGGGACCTGACCCTGCCCTCCACAAGGCAGTGATAGCCACTGAGCAGAAGGGAAGCCCTGCCTCATACCTGACCCCAGCCCTTCCTTCTTCAACCTCACCTCCACCAGCACATCCTGAAGAAAGACATGGCTTCTGATCACCTCTAATCCAGTTCTCCCATCAAATCCAATCAGATAGCGGGGGGGGGGGGGGGAACCATTGAAGAGATCATCGGGATAATATCAAGCATATCAACATTCACATTATGGAGATCCCTAGAAGGATAAGAGAGAAAGCAGGGAGCTGAAAATGTATTGAATGAAATCGTGGCTAAAATTTTCCAAGCTTTAAAAAAAGATAGATATTCAGGTACAGGAAGAACAGAGGATCCCAAACAAGATGAACCCAAACAGACCTACACCAAGACATATGGTAATGAAAATAGCAAGAGTTAATGATTAAGAGAACTCTAATGGCACAAGAAAAAGGCAAAACAAACCAAGAATCAAACATAAAGGGACCCGCACAAGACTATCAGACGATATTTTTGCAGAAACTTCACAGGTTAGAAGGGATGTTATATTTGAAGTACTGAATGGGAATACCTGCAACCTATTTACAAGGCAACCCACTCGAGTATTCTTGCCTGGAGAATTCTATGGACAGAGGAGCCTGGTGGGCTACAGTCCGTAGGGTCACAAAGAGTTGGACAAGACTGAAGTGACTTAGCTCACAGGCAGGACTCTACCCAAGATTGTCGTTTGTAATTTCAGGAGAGAGAGGGAACTTTCAGATAAGCAAAAAGTAGAAGTCCATCAATACTAAGCCAACCCTAAAAGACATATTAAAAGATTTTCTCCAAGTGGAAAAGGCTATGAAAAGAAGTAAGTAACTATAGGAAAGGAAAATTCCACTGGAGAAGACAAAAGAGTGAGGATTGACCATTTAAATAAGCTAGTACAAAGATTAAAGATAAAAAATAAAAAATCAGTTTTAATTGCAACAATCCTTGAACAGATAAGCATGAAGATGTAAAGTGTGACATCAAAAATGTAAAGAGTGGGAGAAGGGAGTAAAAATGAAGATCTTTCAGAATGTGTTTGAACTTTAAGGACTCCCTGTTTACAACAAGTAAATACAGTTATAGGTCAATATATATGAACACCACAAATTTAAAACCTACCACAGACACATAAAAGCAAGAAAGGAAGGAACACAAGTATGCCACTAAAGAAAATAATGAAACCACTACAGAAGAAATTAAAATCCAAAAAGAACAGGGAGAATCACAGTAACTACAGGATGTTCTCTGAATGAGCTTTGATTTTTAATCCAGATATTATTTATATTTTGTTTACTTTTCTCTTGGATTTATATAGACAAGAGAGAGTTGAATTCCACTTCTTTTTAGTTCCATAACTTCTATTCAAAGGAAATTTAATTGTTACCCAATATTTTATTGTATTTTAGGTAGAAGATCTAAATCCTAGAAAAAGTGAGAAGTGAAAGAGAGAGTCTTTGCATTTTCATGACAGTTAATGCTGGAAATCTTGAATATAAACTTGGATTTTTCTTGACAATATTTTGATGTTTTCCATCCTTTTTAATGAAGTAATGAGTACCTGATGCATTGTAAAAATAGTTTTCTTAAGTAGCTAAACTAAGGCTTGAAAATTTTCGAGATAACAATTACAGGGTCATGAAATTTAATTATTTTGCTCCTGCAGTAGACAGACTCACATCAAGCTTCTTGCATAGAGGCAGAGAAACACTTCATTTTCTCTTCAAAATGAAGGTGTTGGAATGATTTCAAAATATACACATGGCTAGGGAGAACATATTTATGCTGTTTGTAGGATGTTCCATTTCATTTTGACAGCAAAACCAGATGCAAGCAGATACAATAAGAAATCACTATAAATTTTCTTCTGACTGTTCCTATAACTGCAGAAGTCATTCAAAAGCCGAGGTTCAATTTGGAGATGTGCATGTACCTGCATGGGAAGTACTAAATTATATAAATGTTTATTTCCTATTTGTCCTATTTAATACATATATAAAGAAACTTTTCCATGCTTTGTTCTTGATTAGGTAAATGAGTCCATAATCAGTCTTTTTACAGTTAGTGTGAGCAGGAAGGAAAAAATTCCATTAAAATTTGTCCTGCATTATGATGGAAAATTATGAGCAACCTAGATAGCATATTGAAAAGCAGAGACATTACTTTGCCGACAAAGATCCCTCTAGTCAAGGCTATAGCTTTTCCAGTAGTCATGTATGGATGTGAGAGTTGGACAGTGAAAAAGGCTGAGCACCTAAGAATAGATGCTTTTGAAATGTGGTGGTGGAGAAGACTCTTGAGAGTCCCTTGGACTGCAAGGAGA